>JAWWLV010000100.1:66757947-66776413 GCA_035041135.1 Platyrinchus mystaceus
CCCCCTCCGGCCCCTGACAGCCTCTGAGGAGAGGAATTCGGCCCGCGGCTTGAAAAGTTTGAGGACCCTTGTTCTAAGTTGAAGCAAAATTTGACCCACAGGTTTTCTAAATTGAGTCTGATTACTTACTTCTGTAATAGTAGATATTCAGTTTTCCACTTGCTATTGAACCTGATGATCAGAGGCATTCTCTGGCACAGGAGGTTCCCGCACCCATTTTGCTGGATGGACAGCAGTGATGAAAAATTACTTCATTATTTGTGCTTTTTGTATACTTTTTCCATAACTTTCAAGGCATTGCTTCAAGATATAGTATAAAGGGAATTTCATTTTGTCTCAGTATGATATTGTTACAGCTGCATGACTATGACCTTCCCACAATTTCATTAAACTGTGAAAATTTGCTGTAAAATATTATATAAACAGGTGTCCTTGTTCAGTTCTGCATATGTGGTACTGTACATTTGCCTGTGTGTCAACAGGTGTACATGTTCCAAATATACACAACTGGTGTACATGGTCCCGGTTTCAGCCAAGATGGCTTGAAAACAGATGAAAACAAGTCACTTAAAAAGATGTTTAACTCTTTCAGGACCAGGAATGTCACATGCTTTACAATTTAACCCTGTCAGAGTATTCAGTCATCCTCTATTATGCCAGTGCCTCAAAAGGAAAGAGAAATGGGCATGGACACCTTCCACTAGACCAGGTTTCTCATCCAATCTGGCCTTCAACACTTCCAGGGATGGGGCAGCCACAGCTTCTCTGGACAACCTGTGCCAGGGCCTCACCATCTTCACAGGGAAGAATTTCTTCCTAATGTCTAATCTACTCTTTTTCAGTTTGAAGCCATTCCCTTTTGTTCTGTCATTCCACATCCTTTTCAGAAGTCCCTTTTCTTCTGTCTCATAGGCCTTTATGTACTGCAAGACTGCTGTAGTCTCCTTGGTGACTTTTTTTCTCCAGGTTGAGAAACCCCACAGAGACACTTCAGCCCTATGAGCATCTTCATGCTCTTCCCTGTACCCACTCCAATGGCTCCACATCTTTCTCATGTTGGGGACTGCAGAGCTGGATGCAGCTCTCCAGGTGGGGTCTCATGAGAGCAGAATATATAGAGAGAAACACCTCCCTCAAAGTGCTTTTGATGCAGACCAGGACATAGTTGGCTTTCTGGGCTACAAGTGCACATGAGCAGCTCAGGCTGAGCTTCTTGTAAGACAACACCCCCAGAGTCCTTTTCCTCAGATCTGCTCTCAATACATTCTCTCTCCAGGTCATATTTGTGCTTTATCTTCTCCCACCCCATCTGCAGGACCAATTTACAATAGAAAGATAATATATCTGCATTTAAAAAAAATTACATGCAATGCCTTACAAAAGCATCCATTTGACTCCATATTCATCAGTTCAGAGAGGTCAAAGTTATATTTTATTTACCTTATTTCCCCAGGCTGATGGGCTGGGGTAAGAATTAAGTTGCCCAAATAATTTAGGATATATTTTTTCTTGAAATATACACGTCAATGTATCTTCTAAGGAATCACAAATACATGCTCCACCCAAAAGCTTGTTGTGGAACAACAACTAGATCCATATTTTATAGGTTTTGGCATGAACACGTGTTCTGTTTGGGTTCCAAGAACACAATGGTAGTCCTAATTACACAAATTAGCACAAATCAGAAATTACTAATTAACACAAAATCAGAAAGTAGCTGTTTTACTATGTGTTGTTGGTAAAAATAAAAAGATATTTAATTTATACATTGCAGCAATGTAGAGCCCCTTAGGGATGGAGTCCATGCTGGATGCACCTGTGGCAGAGCTCATCCCTGCTCAGCCATCAAAGGATTTCTCTCACACATGGCTGCATGCCTCCTCTTTCATGGTTCAGTTTTTATTTTCTCTTTGCTGGTTGCACCTCTAAGGTGGTGATGACTCCTGTGTGTTACTGTCATTTGCTCCACACAGTTCACCTTCACACTCGGCCACGCAGCTGAATCCTGCAGTCTGAACCCCACACTGCTGCTGCCTCAAAGATGTGGTTGCTTGTTCACTTGCAGACAACCTCCAGCTCCACTGCTGTCCACAGTAACATGCTCTCTCCCTTTCAGAGTCTCTTTCTGTTACATAGGAAGGGGGACCATTCCCAAGGGGCAGGTCACAAAACCCTAAAATAAGCAATTAAAGTTGGGGTGGATTGCATTTTTGGAGGTGCCTAATCCCTCCGTAAAGAAAGACATGTTGGTAGTTAAGCTACATAGTTCACTATCAGGTAGATAAATTTAACTCAGGTGATCCCACCAAAGGTGTTTATTATTGTTAAGCTGAGAAAATAAGTATTTTCTAAGGAGAAGATTTCTTTAGAGCTATGTTTGCCCAAAGCACAGTGCTCAGTGGTGCTCTGATTCAAGGTTCAGATTCTTAACGGCGTTTGAAATGCTAATAAAGCAATAGGTAGTGGAGGCATTTCTATTTTGAAAGGTACATTAGCCATTTATGATTTTCTAACATGCAATTTATTTTAATAAATAAAATTGCTTTTATTGTGCCATTTATCCTCACAATAGAAAGAAAATATATCTACGTTTAAACACAATTACATCCAATGCTTTACAAAAGCATCCATTTGACTCCATATTCATCAATTCAGAGAGGTCAAAGTTGTGTTTTATTTATTCCCTTTCCTGATTGGTTAAGTACATCAAACAACTTGGTCTCAAAATTTGTGTTTAAATTAATATTTTTACAAATACTTATGAACATGACTTTGGGTGTCTATTCCAGCTATAGTCAAACAAGAACACTTGACATACTCATGACAGAGCCAATTTTACTTAATTATAATAGTTGTACAAAATTTCAAATTAAAACTACTTTTCCAGTGAAATTCTATCCACTTATGGTTGCTTTCAAGAGTAAATTTCTTCTCCTATATATCCTAGATAGCTGTTCCATGTTTTCACTACACCAGTGGCTAATAACTCTGCAAACAAATTCCTTTTACCTCCAGCCAGTTCTCACTGAGAAGACTGTTTTCAAAAAGTCCTCACTAATCCTCGGATGACTGTGAAAATTAAATAAATACAGTAGTGTTGCCTAATGTGGTCCCAGGATAATAAAATGCTTGCCATCTCCCTTTAGTTTCCTTTTTGGCTGCCAACAGTTCTATGCCTCGGCTGTCTCTGGCTTCTTGCTTTTTTCCTCTGTCCTTCTGGTGGACAAGTTCCATTGAGAGATTTTAGCACGACTCCAAAATGATCAGTGTAGCAGTAGTGAGAAAGTCTGAGAAAGTGATAGAACTCCTCTAAACAGTGACACCTTTCTTTAAGAGAAGGCCTTATTTTTTTTTTTCATTGACAACAAAGGGACCAGGGAAAGCAACCTATGTTACATAAGACATGGGGTAACAGTAGCCCAGGCAGCTGACATTCCAAGTTCACTTTCTACCTTATCATTCTTTTGCTTACTATGGTGTTACTTTCTTTGTGTAACAAAGCTGTGTGTCCTCCTTTCTTACAGTATCATCTTAGAAATCAGAACAACAATCTGACAAATGGACTAGTTGACAGAACAGTGCATTAGCCAAGTATGTCTTCATTACAACTTTTCTGATAAATGTTTTACAAAATACAGACTCATTCTAAAAGATGTGCTCTGCTTAGGTTTTTGTTTTGTTGTTGGCTGTGTGCTTTTTCCACCCCCAAAGCCAGACATGTTCTAGCACATGTTTTCCTGAACATTAGTTTAAAGAAAAATGTGAATTACTGTGTAAGAAAGTGTATGTATGTGTGTGTACTCACCACACTTGCTAGCTAAGCTGTATCCAAATAAAACAAAATAACAAGCAGGAGTGCAGAACTCCATTCATTTACTTGTCAGCCTATGTGCAAGACAGAGAGGAATTTTCTCTAATGATGCTTCCTCCTTTGTTAGTATTTAAAAGAGCAAAACCATCATGAGGGTCACTTTTGAAAAACCTGTTTATTTTTCATTTTCCACAGCATTTGCTGAGCATTCTGCTGTTAGTGATTTAATTTTTTTATTTATTATTTTATCTGCACTGCCCCCTCCTTTCCTTAGCCTTTTCCCCCTTTTTCCTCCTTGAAAACTCTAATGACTAGAATCAAATAAAATGTCAACATTTGCAATTCCAGAGCTTCATTTAAGCAATAAAAATAATAATTAAAAGGGTAAAACCTTAGAGAGATTTCTTCATTTTATATGGTTTGCCAGAGATGATACACATTCAAAAAAGCCAGTAAAAGAATTAATTAGAAACAGCTAAAGCTCAACAAGCTATGCAAGTTAATGAAGCAGAGAGGGAAATGTCATCTTTGAGACCCAGAGCTACATTGGCTTGGATAATATATACTCCTGCCTTACTCTCCTAACTAAACCTCTTTTAATCTCTCCTCTAAAAAATCAATGCTAATGACACTGATTTACCAGGAAATGACAGGCAAATAATACCACAGGAGTTGTCCTTGTTTAATGGTAACTTAGTTCTGAAAAAGAATGGCAAGGATTTTGTTTTGAAGTGATTTAATTACGATTTATTTTCAACTTTTTTTTTTTTTCATTTTCTCCTTCTGTTTTGTTTTGTAGCTGATCCTGAAAGAAAACAAAACCTTCCTCTATTCCCTGCAAGAAGTGGTAAATATCTTACAGACTCACACCAGAAAAGATCCTTCTCACCTACAATCTTTGCTAAGTTTCTCGTTTATTCTCTTCACCTTTTATTTGTTCAGCTGAAAGGTAAATGAAGAACAGCAAAAGTTACTGTATATAAGCAGCACTTACCAGCAGGTCTTGTTCTTCAGGAGCTATGTATGTATATTCACATTTGCAGAATAATACATAGCACTGGAGGAGGAATTTTTGATTTTAAAAAATGAATCAGAAGTTGACAGTAATAAAATCACATAAGACAAAGGAAAATGAACACTTTTTCTGAATAAGTATTAAAAAATCATAGGAGAAAAGTATTTATAAAATTTTCCTTTATTTTGGAGAGTATTTAACAGTACTTTCCTATCAGTTAAGCTCTCCCTGTCATGTAACTGTTCCTCCCAAATATTTCATATACATCTCATAGTACTGTCAGTATTATGATTTCTGAAAATCTTTCAGTAGTTCTGGGACAATTTTTAGCAGGTATTCTGAACCATATTCCTAAAGTTCATTGTGAGAATTGTCATGGCTTTACTGTGCTTTCTTCTCATTGTTCCAAATATTTCATTTTTCCCTGTAGAAACCTAAAAAAGTGATGAATGTATTGTGCATTTAGATGTTGAAGGTATTTTTTGTTCCCTGAAGCCTCTACCAATGCAAAGAAAGCCTATGTATTTAACCTGTCATTGCTTTAAAGATTCAAATAATAAGTATGAAAAAGCACATAAAAAATTGGTCTAGAACAGTGATTTTCTAATGGATATATAAAATTTCTTTATTCTAAATTTTCTGCTTTTGCCTTTGTACAATTTTAGTGCATTATATATATATATGTCTGTGTCACTATTAATTTTTAAACAGACATAGAAAAACATTTTAATATTATTTTCTCATTATATATATTTGTCTTATTCACATAGGGTTTTTTCCTAATTTGTTACAGTATGGACTTAGTGAATCTGGTTAAGCTAATCTGCTGGGTGACTCAGGCGGCTTAAACTGCTCCTAAAACCTATACATCCAGAATCTAGAAATGGGAGGAGAAAAACCTTCCTGCAAATGGTCATCCTTTCCAGGCAAAGTGTTGTCAACTAGTTAGAGAAAATATGTGCCAGCATCCAAAGTTCACAAGCCTGAGATGGATATCAACTCTGGGTGTCCAATCCAAAAAGCTCTTGGTTTCAGTTGTGATGAACGTAAAGTGTGTACAACACTATTTGCCTCCCATTTTACACTGAGCAGTAACATATAAATAGATTGGATATTCATTAATATTTTTAAAGTTATCTAAGAACCTTACCTCAAAGGTGTCATATTCTTGCAAAGCTTTATTACTGCTATCACACAGGAGAGCCATGAGGACTAATTAATTAATGTTTGTAGAGTATCTTGCACATGCAAAGTGCAATGTGAATATGGATCATTATTATTTATTATCCTAAAAGATATAAAGATATATGGGAGAGCCTAAGCTCCTTTTAAGTTCCACTTCTATTGCATCAAAGTGGGCATAAAACTGCCTTAAGGCACCTGCTGAGGATTCAAAAGCAACAAGGATGATCAAATGTCTAAGCAGCATGATCTGTGAGGAAAGAGCAGAGTTTATGATGAAGAAAAGACTGATGTGGAACCTGATAAAAACCTTCAAATACTTTAAATATGCAAACAGTAAGCGAATAATCTCTCTTTATACCCACTAGATATGGAAAGGCACAACAAAAGAAAAAAATAGGGATTCAAAATTAAGAAGGCCTATTGAAAAAGGAAGATAGTTTACACTGCATTTTTTTTTCTGCAGGGTTAGGACTTCTCTCCCAAAATTTTGTAAATGTTATACATATAACTGCCAAGAAAGATATAAGTTTTCTCCTGCCTTCTCAAAAGTTACTGGACAATATAGACACATAGGACAGTAGAATGGCCTGGGCTGGAAGGGACCTTAACAATCATCTTGTTCCAACCTTCTGTCATGGGCAGGGGCACCTTTGACTAGACTAGATTGCTCAGACCCCCATCCAACCTGGTCCTGAACATTTTCAGGGATGGAAGCATGACTGATTTGTATTTTTCACAGAAAAAAATTCTACCATTCTGTGTGTTATTCCATTCTTGGAAGTGCTAAAAGAAATGCATAGATGTGGTACTTCAGGACATGGTTCAGTGGTGGGATCAGCAGAGCTTGGTAAATGGTTGGACTTGGTGATTTTAGATGTCTTTTCCAGCCTCAGTAACTCTGTGATTGTATAATTCTGTCACCAGAGATGTTTGAACCAGATGTAGAGGTGAGATTTTAAGGTCAATTAGCATAAGACATAAAACTTGTTCCTCTCATTATTAGGTCCAACATCTTTACGCAATTCCTGATGCAACCTGAGTTGCCAAGTGTGTTCTCCATTTTCACATCTGGCCTTATATTTACTTCTCAAAATATGAAGGAGAAAGACTGTTTCCCTCATAGAATGGTGTATTTTTTTTTTCTTCTCTCAGTAAGCTCTTTATAAATTTAAAGTTAAACTTGGGTTGCAATCTCAGCTTAAAGGAATAACATGTTGGGTTTCTTATTTTTTTAACTAATGGTCACAGAACAAACATAAAAAAGGAAAGAAATAAATATTAAAGCTGTAAGAAGTGATAGTTTTAGTCTACTGCAGCTTCCAAGAAAACTTACAGCAAATATTTACCTTCCCCCCACCCCCCCACGGAATTATTTTATGAGTCTTAACATGAAGAAGATGGCTTTTTCCAAGTTATTCTCAATATCACTGCTCTCTGGGTAAGATCTGTCTGTTATCCCCCCCTCTACCCTTTCACACTGTAATGCTTTATGAAAAACACTTAAACTGTGCCTACACACTGTGAATTCAAAAAGATGGTTAACAAATAAAACCAGCGGTGCTGCTTTTCTCCACGTTTGTTGCTCAGCCATTACTTGGGAAAGTGATAAGCATTGTTCTAGCAGGATAAAAAATACAGAGTAAGGATATGAGAGGAAACAAACTAGTCTTAATAATATCTTCTTTTTCAAAGACATATATATACAAATGTCATTATATATATATGTATGTATATATAGATATATATACATATATACAAATTGCATAACAATTTCTTTAAATTTGACAGTAAATATCATTATATGAAAGACATACCTGTACCTCTAAGTGATGTAATCTGGATCAAATGTTCAAACTGGAGTTATTCTGGACACAAAAGTTCGGCAGAAGTGTGGAGTTACTCCTGCAGTTTCAAATGGAAGGGGAATCAACATTTCTTCCAGGGGTACATGATGTCCACTCCAAAAAGCAAGAGCAATTCTCATACTTTTAATGCGGGTGAACACTAATATTTCTTAAGTTCACTGAATTATTCTATACTCTGTTAAATACTGACATAGCCATTACTTTGTTACTCACAGGCAATGCTGGGGAAAGAAGGAAAACAAACAAACATTGGTTAAACTCTGTACTTTCATTTACAGATCTTGGGCTTCTTTTATCACAGTGATATATGCTTATCTGAAACCTTCTCTATGTTTTTAAAATATACTACCATGGTCTTCATGGCAGCAAAAGGAATTAAGACCTTAATTTCTACTAGGCAGTAAAGCCTAAAGGCCCAGATCCTTTAGGATACGCAGATTTGCCCAGAGCCTGCTGAAATCACCACATGATCAACAAGGAATGTACCTAAGTGACCTGATCAAACCTACACAGAGGATTCATTACAGATGAGGTATTATGCCAAATTTCTTTATACACAGACTAAACTGGAAATAGGCTTTTTAATTCACCTTGGTATTCCCAGTCCTCAGGAAAAATGACCTCTCATACTAGTAACTGAAAAACCACAGAGGAATAATGCCACAGAAGCTGAAGATAGGTAAAGAAATTCACAGTTAATGGAAAAGTGTGGCTAACAAAGGCAAAATTCTGCCATGACTACTTCTACTGGCTTTAAAGAGTATCCACACTGACCACAGAGTGAGGCTAACTGACCTGTAGCTACATGCAATTTCCAAAAGAAGCAAATAGGGTGATTGCCTGATCAAGAGGGTAAGCTTTCACAAAGGTAAGTGTCCCTATGTCATTCTCTATCCTGATCAAATGACTTTAATAACTTTATTTCTTATTAAAGCAGATTTTTCCTTGTTCATGATGAAAGAACTCATTTAAACAGGAAAGCTCAAGCGGCTTTTTATTCAATACCTACAGGGTCTTACATTTTTTCCTTCTTTCTTTCTTGTCTACAGTTCCTTCAAATTAAGTTGTTCCTTGCAATTAATTTGCTGTGAAAGGTAATCCTCATCTCAAACCACTCTTCTGGCAACATCAGCATTTGATACAGTAAATAAATTTTCAGTTATCTTCATAATCTACCAACTATACCAAGTACTGTCCCACCAGAAATCATGATCAGGTATTAAAGACTCCTGAGAACTAAATGATCCAAGCTCAGAAGCTCTAAATCCCATGATAAATTATGCAAAAGGGGCACTTGAAGAGAACTTTAACTGATTTTGCCGCTCAGAACACCTTCATTTCAATTAAAGGTAACCAAGAGGCATGACACTGAAGAGCAAAACTAATAATTTTTGCTGATGTCAAGAAGGGTTATGGGAGGTGAGGGGATAGAGGCAATGACTTCCATGAAATGTGTGTAATACAAGTGCCTTAGTACTTGGTTTATGTCCTTTAAGGGGAGAATAGCCATTTTTATTTTGTTTCTTCCCCAGAGTTGGGGTACTGTCCTGAAGAGTGAAGCCCATACTCAAGTAGGTTAACTTTGGTCTCAGGAACACTAACATGGAAACAGGATCATGTTCATTTCACTGGCTGCAGATAACAATTTCTTAGTTGGTTTGGTGGTCATGGTTTGCATTCAAACATGTACAGGATGGGAATCCGTACAATCAAGCCAAGAAAAACCATGGTATTTCCAAATCCTCTGTGAAATTATAGCAAGAATTTTAACAGCTGCCAGGCAGCTCATTAGCCTATTAGCCTAATTCTGAGTGCTTTGTATTCTAAACTTTTGGGTACCTCTTACTCCATATCAATTTCTTCCCACTTTTAGTGTAGTCCTAGTCGTTATCTCTGCTGGGCAGTGGCAGGTAGGCTGTCTGTTCTGGTTGTATTTGCAGCTAAAATACCTTATTCTTTTTTTTTTTTTCCTCTTTTTTTTTTAAACTTGTTCAAGGAATATGAATGGGCCAGACAGACGTGACCTATGTTACCATGTACAACTGATTCAATAATACCAGTGTAAATTATTACAGTCCCACTCTAATCACTAGATCAATTACAATTTACTTCAATGGAAAACCTTCCTTTAGAAACCTGACTAATTTTGTGCCAATAATTTGTGATCCCAGTGTATTTACAGGTTCTAAACATGAAGGCCATATTTTTATAGGTACTGTACAGTTATATTTCTGTGTTTTATAGGTACTATTCACCAGAAGGTCAGACCTCAGTGTAATTAATAAATCTCTCTGTAAGCTTTTAAAATTTGTCTTTGTAGTTGTATATGTAGTTCCCTTCTTTTCCTTTTTTTTTTTTTACTTTTTTTTTTAATAACTACCACTTAGTGAAAACAATTAAATCAACTTTTTGGGTCCTGAAAACCTGAGAGAAATAGGATTTTACTTCCCTTTTCACTAGTTATGAAATCAAATTGTCCACTTTTCTTACAGCATCTGTATATGTAGAAAAAAGCAAATATTCTGTAGGAAAATAATATTGCGGAAGGAGTTAGTCTCAATGACATTTTGTGATGAAAAGAAATGCAGAGGATTAGAGAGAGAGGTAAGAACACAGAGACCATCACCATCCAAAGACAGATAAGAGTCTGTATTGGAAGTTCAGCCCCTGAGAATTGTATTTTAGTGTTATTGCATGTGGCCCTTACTATGAGAGTTCCTGAGAAATTATCTCAGTCTTTTGAATCTAACAGTAAGGCTTTGCAAAACACAGTTTAGGCCCTGGAGAAATCACATAAGCTGTGTTTAAATATTAACCAGTTTAAAGAGTGGATCTCTGCTAACCTATAGTGGCTCCTTAGGGAGCATCCACATCAGGAGAACAGAGGGTAAATCAGAGAAGGAGGTCATATTCAGCAATGGGAGAAGGAGAGAAATACCTGGAGCACAACGCTGACTAGTAGAGAACATAATTGAAGCTATTACTTTTATTACTATTGTTAATACTGGAATATTCTTTCCTAAAAGACTATGAGAAAAAATATTATTTTAACTCTATTTTAAAAATAATTTTGTCTCTAAATTTGTTGCATAGAGTAACATTCATCTGGGATATAAATGTCTGCACTTGAGTGTACACATATGTGTAAGTTAATGTTTGTGTATGTGTTTCTTGTTATAGTCAAATTTCAGAGCATAGTTTTTTCTAAAAGATACAAATACATTTCAGGGTGCATGTTTTCCCTACCTTTCAGCTTTACAAAAAACAGGTTTTCTAGAGGAACTTCAATTGTATTAAAACATTAAAGAAAAATATAATTCAACCTGGTTCTATTTACAGAAGTATTAAAAAAAATGTGGAGAACTTGTAAGAATTTGTTTCAGTGCTCAATTCCATGCAGTTTTCAGGATATTCTGTGTACCCCTGGCTATCTATAAAGGTAACATGGGATCATCAAAGTGGAAAAAGCTAATGCAGTCATTATTAGTTCACTTTTTTTTTTTAAAAAACCACTCTTTGAGAATAAGTACTGTCACAACTGGTACAATAAAATCATTCATCATGTTACTAGCCCCATCAGAAGCAATATGTAATCTGTATCTCAGGCAGGTGGACAAATCTAAGATCAGAGACACAAATATGAAGATTCAGTTCTCACTTCTGGACTACCTCCCATTGGGATCTTGAGTGTGTTGCTCAGTCTCTCACTTAAGAGTACTTAGATTTTGGAGAAGATAACCTTGTCTGCAAATTGTTTGGATGCTGCCCATGATCAGATTGCCAAATTATGCATTTTGGGGTAACTAATTAAACCTCCAAATACTTAGGCATGTGGCTAATTCTGAACACATAAATGGTCCAATTGAAACCAACATTTGAATTCCTTTTGGAATTAGAAACTTCTGGAACATCCTAAATTAGGAGGAAAAAAAACCTCTTTGACATTTTTCCTTCTCTGCTCTTCAGAATCTTCCCCAGTGAGGAGTGTTTTGCTTATCTGAACTGTGGTTTGTAAAGCAAACTGAAGTCTCAGTTTCAGTGCATTTGACCTTGATGACAACTTTGTTGTTAAACTTTGCAAAGCTAAATGGGCTCCTGTGCCTGCACTATTAAACCTTACATAAATTGCACAGGGTACATGGAAAAAAATCATAATAATTAAGAAAAAAAAAAAAAGAAAAGGAAAAGAAAAAGCCATAAGCTGATGGAATATTTTCCAGAATTTGGGCCATATTCAAGCACAGATCACTGCCACATGCCACTGTGCCATCCAGTCCCCTACTCACACAACTACTGCAAATGGTATCATTTTGCAACTAATTTACTCACTTAGTTTTGGCCATTAGTCATTCCCAATATCCTCAATCTGCAGGTAATTTTCCACATTATTAGTTACCCACCTGTCTTATTAAACTGGACTTTCTGAAACCCTGTGTGTCTACATTTTCTGCACCTTTAGATCAAGCAAATAATTGCCTGTACCTGGATGGAAGGATTTAATAGGAAGATTATAGTTGATTCCAAAAGTTAATAACTATAACATCTGGTTTCTCTTTTTAACATTTAAATGATAAATTCAGTGTTCAAGAAGAAAGAAGAAAAAAAGTGAGAACACAGAAGAATGAAATGTTCTTATCATTTGTAGGACAGGTTAAATTTAGATAGGCAGAAGGTAGGTTTTACTCTTTCCCACTTAATGTTCCACTACCTCGACCCAAAGGGACCAATCTTTATCACATTAATAGAAGGAATTTCTCAGTGCTGAGACAAGACTTGGCTTCTTTTTCACTAAGAATGCCAAGGTTTGCATAATGCTGCATTATGCAAAATCTTGGTTATCTTCCACTGCTCTTTATGATAGACTATGGCTGTTCTGAGGTGCCTTGACTCATTTCTATTCAGACCTCTATAAAACCATCTGCATGGGAAGAGTTTTAAATATTGTCAGGTAAAACTGGGAACATTATTTTCCCAAATCAGTTCAGAAGAGGTCAGGGGGGAAAGAGAGAAACAGAACATGAGAATGAAGAAAGAAAAAGAATCTGGGGTCTCCCTGTCCAGGCCTGAAATGCCAAGAGCTGTGTTGGCAGCTATCCATAGGCACAAGTGTTAAACCTAGTTTGCATATAAATTGACACACTTAAAAAAGAAGCACACATCTTTAGCAGATGCATTTCCTTGCTAAAACAAAAAAAACATGCTTGTTGCTTAAGTTCACCTGCAATGAAAACAAAATGCCCAAGAGCTATTCAAGAGGAATAACAGACTTGAGCTCCAGCCTGCATGACTCATTAGTCTTTATGGATTCCACATCCAAATCTGAGTGTCAAAGGCCTGGTGGCCCACCCTGGAGGGAAAGTGTTTTCAAAAAGAGCTGAGTATCATAGGCACATTGTGGGCAGTATAATTAACCTACCCAGGTGAAACTCTCCCTGGGGACACATTTACTCTCCAAGTCTTCAAGATTCACTAAATGTGGTAGCAACAGAAAGGTAGGAAGCTATCCCAGTCCTGTTGCTTCATCCAGGGTTAAACAGAATATCCCTTTCTTGTAAGTTGTTTCAGAGGATATAGGTTCTTCAAATTCAATTGAAAACACCTTGGATCTTCAGTAAACTCTGAAAGAGAGGAAAGATGCTCTCTCCTCACTTTGGGCCTTTTCTTCCTTTCTGAAAGTTGGGAAAGAAGGGTGTGCCTTACAGAGATCTGAGAAGAGAAATTAACACACATAATTTACTCCCAGACCTACTATGTGGACTCTGCTGCTCCTTAAGTGATACAGCTATGGTGACAGAGACTTCCTGAATTCCATGCCAGCTGAAAGACTTGAAACCAAGCCTATTCTCCTGTCAGTCTTATGGGCAGAATTTTCTTCATATACTGACAAAGGAAGTATAAATAGTGGTACGTGTCCCTGAAACCAAGAATACTGTATTAATATATTCTATAGAATGCATGAGCATCTTCTGGTCCAATTGAAATCCATGACAGAAAACCTATCAACTTCAGCATCAAAGATTTATCAACTAGCTGTCTTCACTCTGCTTCAGGCATTTCCCCACATGTTAATTTATGGTTAACTCCAATGTGTTATCGGTTGTGAAACAGCTACTTTGGATTTAAACAACTGAAAACATAATTTCAGGACTCTGGTATTCCATCTCCAGCTTTGTCACTGAGGTGTTTTCTGTGATGATTTTGACTCCTTTCTTAATTCTCACATTATTCCACAAAATGCTCAAACAAGTCTGTCCTACAGTGCTGTTATGCCACTACATGAAATCCTGTTGTCATTCCAACCAACAGTAAAATTCTTATTATTCAGGCAGTTTCAGCTGAACCTGATACCTTTAAAAGTATTGCCAGAACATGGGAGTCTGGATTATGTACCTTTGCCAGAAGTTCAAGTATTTTGTTTTTTATACAAACTGAAACTGGCTAACTGTAAAACAGATATTAAGCTAATAAATGGATTCATGAGTCTTTCAGTGAATACTATTTATATTTATGTATTTTTTTCTGGGGGAAAACCCGATAATTGGTATTGTTATTTATATTTATGTTTACATGGTACTCTAAGTTTAGACTAATGAATCTATAAACCTCCATGTTTGATTTCCTCCCTCCCTGCCACCTGCCCTTCCATCCTACATTCCCTTTTTCTTTCCAGGTAAAGTCTGCGTGCAATTTTCTGTAATCAAACAAACTCACAAACTCTTAAACTTTTAAGCAAACAATTTTTTTTTTATTTTATTTTTCCCTCTTAGAATGCATATATGGAAAAGACAAAATGTTTAAGGGAAAAAGTCTATTCTCTTATTCAATCTTTGGTCCTGACAATGGAGTTTGGAGTGGCTGATTTAGTATGTGCAATACATTGAACATACCAAAATGGTGAATTCAGACCAGAACTACCACTAGGACTTTCAGTTGAAGTTTTTGAGCCTTTTGCTCAAACTTATAGAAAGAACAACAATTTTGAGGACACTGAAACTTGTAAATTGAAGAGTAGAATTGTGATAATTTACTGGAAATTTCCAGGCAATATTGATTGATGCTGGTTTCTTGCTACATGAAAGAATGTATGTAGCAAGTATGTAGCAAGTATTGGCATGTAACCCACTGCTCATAAAATAAATAAAAATAGTTTTACTATGAATTCCTTTCTGCTTTTACATGAAAAACATGTAAAGTATGCAAATGGTCAAGGCTGCAGTTCCCACGAGTACGAAACCCTACAGAAATCAGTTGCAAAGTGTTTCAGTTACAGAATGCTGTCATTAGTCTTAAGATTTGTCATTAAAAAAGCAAACTCTACATATAACTTTCCAAAATGAACACAAAACATTCCCATTCTTTGCTCTGATTTGTACGATACTGCAGTAAGACACATGTGTGCCTTTCAGAAGCAAATGTTCAGTGTGAAAGCTTTTCTGTGGCTTCACCCAATAGCTGAAAGCAGCTAAAAATGAAACAAAAAAATGTCATTTGGACAATGACATTGGGAAATCCAATTAACATTAAATTAAGCTGAGATTATATATCATAAGCAATTAGAGTAGGGCTTTGAAGAGTACCGTCCCTCTCTGATGCTTTCAAACCTTTCAGTGTTAATATTCCAATAAAAATGCTATTTTCCCCCACAGGTTCCACAAAGAATGAATTTTTGATTACTCAATCTGGTTGATGAGAACTGAGTTTATTAGAGTTGGGTTTTTTTTGCTTTCCAAACTTCAACCATTTATTTCCCTCTCCTTCCCCTCTAAGAACTTCGACAAACACTACATTTACTCCCCCGCCCTGCAAATGGCAAGAGAAAGTTACCTTTTATTTATGAGTGATCATTTTTTCCTGTCTGTATTTTGACAAATAACATGGCAGAAGATGATTAAGGGTCTCATTTTGCAATGTGACTTGTATGTTATTTATTGTTAAAATAAAAGTCACTTTGTGAATTGAAGTTTTTAATCATTTTTCTTCTCTTTCAGGAAATAGTTTTGTCAGAAAGTGATGATATTTGACAGTGCTGTTTTTTTAATGACAGGTACGATCCTGGTAAGGAGTTTATCACTAATTATTTCACTATAATATAATTATATGGATAAACTATTATTTAGTTATTTTCCATTTAAATGCTCTTCCTTTGTCCCATGTTGTTAATAAGAGTATGAGAGTGCCTTATCTCCCACATAAAATAAAATATTTATAAACATTTTTGAAAATATTTTTCCCTGTCTTCTCACAGAAATATATTATACCAAACAACTCAATTTAGAAACAAAAATAACAAATACTATAATTTCTTTGTATATCAGACTGTAAGGTATCTCTTGGGAAATTCCGGATTCTTCTTCTAGCTTTGCATATGCAAGTCAATTATACTTTTTCCATCTCCACATTTACATTCCATCTGACTTAAACACTTTCCAGGAAGTTAAAAAATAAATGTTATCTGTCTCACCCTGTATTACGTAGAGACAGACAAAAGACTACCAGGAGATGATGCAGAACAGATCTGGTTAAGTCAGCTTTGGTTGCTTATTGAATCCACAGCTGATAGTGAAAAAAACTCAAAACTGAAGAGCCCTTTAATAAGTGTGATAAATACTCAAACTCAGATGCAAGTGTATAACTTAGCCAAGTGTTTCTTAGCCAAGTATCCCAGACAACTCTACAAATGCCCATTAACTCATCACAGCTCTATGAGAAATATTAGGAAAGTGCTGTGGTCAGGTTGTAACTGTAGCAAATGAAGCCTAATATGTCAGTGACATAATGAGGAGTCAAGGAAAAGCCCCGGATCTCAGCTTTGTCTAGGTATTTATAAGCTACCTCCATGGACAGGACCAAGAGTGGGAGTTCAACAGGCACAATAGTGTCCTATTATCCTCTCAGGACTGTGGGGTGTTGGTGGGTGAAAAACTGGACATGATCTGGCAGTGTGGACACAGAAAACCCACTATGTCCTGGACTGTATCAAAAGAGGTGTGATCAGAAGGTCAGGGGAGGGGACTGTCTCCCTCTACTGTGCTCTGGTGAAACCTCACCTGCAATACTGCATTGAGCTCTAGAGACCCCAATAAAAGAAGTGGAGCAAGTCCAGAGGAGGCCACAGAGTTTCTCAGAGGGCTGGAGCACCTCTGCTCTGGAGACAGGCTGAGAGAGTTGGTGATGTTTAGCCTGGGGAAGAGAAGGATTCAGGGAGACCTTAGAGCCCCTTCCAGTACCTATAAAGGTTGCAAGAGAGCTAAAGGAGGACTTTTGACAAGAAAATGGAGTGACAGGACAAATGGGATTGACTTTAGACTCAAAAAAGCTAGATTTAAATTAGATATTATGAAGAAATTCTTTACTGTGAGGGGGGTGAGGCCCTGCCACAGGTTGCCCAGAGAAGCTGTGACTTCCATCCCTGGAAGTGTTCAAGACCAGGTTGGATGGGGCTTTGAGCAACCTGGTCTAGCGGAAGGTGATCCTGTCCATAGCAGAGGGTTCAGCTAGATGACTTTTTGTGAAGGGAATTTAATGTCCCTTCCAAACCAAATCATTCTTTCGTATTATTTAATACTTAACACCTATGTATTTTAATGGAAGCTACTGAAGAGGGAAATCATGTCAGAAGTGATAGTATTTTCTTGCAGTTCATGGAATGTTCTGGTCAGACAACCACACATGGAATATTGTGAAAGGTGGAGTGATGCACTTCACCTGTAAGAGAAAAGAAACAACATACTTTATTGAAATAAAACAGTGAATTAAGAAAGTTTGGTAGTAAACGTGACAGTGGTTTAAATAGACACAATGGCAAGGTACACTTGATCCTTTACTGCACAGAGAACAGGGTCACACAGAAGTGTCAGAGAAACCCCCTGGTTAAACCATGAGGTTCAGAAAGGATCCCCCTGTGTTCTGTAGTCCTTCTCAGATGGGAGTGTGTGTGCGGCTGGATCCACTCCTAGTCCCACACTCTGTCAACAGTTCACGTCTAAAGATTGTATGAATGCATAACCAATACTTTGTATCCCCTTGGCTGAGATTTCAAAGTTCAGCATGCTATTAATTACTTCCCAAGGATTTACTGCAGCAAGGAGTCTCTCAAACTTGAGGAATAACCTTGAGATGTGTCCCTACCAAAGGGGATATCCTGGCATGCAGGCTGACACTGTGTGGGAGAGCCAAACAGGCCTCGGGCTGTCCACTATTTATGGAGTAAGTGATGAACTTATTGTCGTATTTGCATACCAACAACACGTCTGGATCACACTTCCAGACAGCCCTTGGCTACCAGGTTGCCATCCATCCCCCAAAGTCCAGAGTGAGACACCAGTAGCACTAACACAGCAAAACCTTTACTCTCACACTTGTGCAAGTGCAACATTGGCACTGACTCTGTCAAAGCTGTGCTTCTAATTTATCACTTAATTTAAACACTAAGACATAAAAAGATCAGTTTAAACAATAAGACATAAAAAGATCAGTTTCTAACTAGAAGTACAAATATTTTGTTGACCTGTCTGTTCATCCAGCATGGTCTGACTGACTGTGTATCCTTTCCCCACAGCAGATGAGGAGAGGCTGATTCAGTTGGAACAG
>JAWWLV010000100.1:66785749-66811211 GCA_035041135.1 Platyrinchus mystaceus
CCTCCTTCCAGCCCTTTTGGTGGATCGGTGTGACATTTGTCAACTTCCAATCATCTGGGACCTCCCCAGTGAGTCAGGACTGTTAGTAAATGATGGAGAGGGGCTTGGCAAGCTCTTCTGTCAGCTCCCTCATCACCCTTGGGTGGATCCCGTCTCGTCCCACAGACTAGTGAGGATCCAAGTGGCTCAGCAGGTTTCTTCCTTGATTACAGGGGGGCTATTCAGCTTCTTATCCCTGTCTACAAGTCAAATGTAGAAGGTTGTTGCATTCATGGAAGATGAACTCTGAATATTTCTGTAGCTGTCAGTAGCTGCCATCAATGTCTGTGTCCATAAGCCACACATCCATCTGCATGGTGCAATGTTTGTAAGCATGGGTAGGAATGTTTCTGTGAATTTGGCTTTATGTGCATATGCTTTGCTACAAATGTGGATGTTTTTGTACATCTGCATCTGATAGAGGAGTGTTTCTGAACCTCTGTGAAGGGGGGAAAGAAGTTGTATAAGTTATGCAATATTTATGCAAAGTAATGGCTGGGGGATGTCTGCTCCTCTGTGGCTACAGGTGCTGCTTTCTGTGTGGAAAGGAGAGTTTGGTACTTGTCAGAACTTCTGTGTGTGTCTGTATGTCTCTGTCACTGATAACGAAGGGCCTTCAATAAGCTACAATGAGTTCCTCTATATTCATTTTTCAGTTTTATATTCCTCTGACTTTTCTAGGTGTTCCTTGAAAACTTGCATTAGGGACTTTATGATATTTAGATCTGTCAGGATTCTTCTATCCTCTCCTCTCTGAGATTAGACAGTTGCAGAACAAACATAAAAATAAGGTGAGAAGGTCACTGTTTCCCTCCGTGTTTTCTGGCAATAGTTTCTTCCTCCCTGTCCTCTTTACTTCCCCTTTCTTTACATTGCACCTTCTTCCATGGAGCTTATTCACACTATTAAATGCATCTAGGTTCAAGGCTTTCTGTGGGTTTTAACTTTAACAGAGCTTTAGAGATCATGTTTCAGAAAGGATGTTTTCTGTTAACACATCCCACTGGAGTTGTAACTTAAGAGTGTGTTAATGGGTTCACATTGTCTGTAGGTTAAGGATCCAAACCACTTCCCTCTTCTTGACCATTGCTCATCCACAAAGTAAACCTTGGTATGCACAGGGGAGAGTAGATCTGATGTCCTCAGACAAGACTATGATCAAGACAGGTAGAAGACCAGGATCCTGGAGCACTTCAAAATGCATGCCACAAGGTATTTTTACCATAAAGCCCATAAATGCCTAGGGAAAAAAAAAACAACACTTCTGCTTGGAGCCAGGGATTCCAATAGGCCTAAACCAAATAACGACCTGTGTAGCACCACAGCAAATTGCAGAGAGGAATAAGATGAGGTGAAGAGAAAAGCAGCCGAGTCTCCACTGAGATGAACATATCAAAACTGCAGAATATAAATGTGTTGCTCTCATGGTGAGTTGTGGTGGCCTGTCTCAGCACCTTCATCTGCTGCTCTTTCAGCTCCTCCTCTTTCCCCATGGACAAACAGAGCATCACCAGGGCTGCCCAACATCTCTTCACCCTGTGCTCACTCTCCTCACCTACCTCTCATTTCCCTGCTGTAGGAGTGGCTGGAAACAGGGTCCTCCTCTAGGACTTGCTGCAAAGCCTTGAGCCTGTGTGACATAGTACTCCTGAGTGCTTGATGCCCAAATCTTTACTCTTCTTGATCACCAAACTCAGGGTTTTTCCAGAAGAGGCCATGATTAAAGGCAGTGACTAATCATTTGGGCAATAAAATATGGAAATAGTGAAAACTAGCATCCAGACATTAATTCCCTGAAAATGAAACAATTGTCATTCAAGAACTGAGAGCTCTGAATCCTGCAGGAAAAACGAGACTATCTAGGCCAAGTTAAAAGAAATGGTCAAAATATTACACTGCACACTGAGAAAGGAGGAAAATGAAGGTGACCTCCAAGTTCTTTAGAAGAAATTGTACAATCAGATGGCATTTTCACTCCCTTCATCAACTATTCAAAACTGTTTACCAAATATATGTATTTTCTCCTATAAAACCATGGTGTGAATTTAGCTTGAGAGCAGATGGTTGTAAGTACATAAAATTTAAATTCTGAAATTCAAGATGGTGTGAGCAGACACATAAATCATATGATATGTTTTTCTCATTGGATGAGCAAACCACAACTCTTAAAACCAGACTTCCATTGCAAATAGCAGCATTTTGTGAAATTCACCTTCTGTTAGTATTTTTTAATAGTTGTCTAAAATTAGCTGTTCCCAGGAACATCCCAGCCAGCAAACTCATTAACTAAAATAACTGCAGAAAACAAACACAGAGTGGGGGCTAACTAGTCACTGAGACCTTGTTTTATAAATTTGAGTAAATATTAGTAGAGCATTTAAACCCAGAGTTTGTCCAGCTCTATCAAAAGTTCATATGTGTTACAACTGTGCAGGGAAAATAAAATAAATTAAAAAAGCCCCACATAAATCTTCTCAATGTAAGAAAACGGGATTGAGAAAAGCATAACCTCATGAATAACATTGACAAGTCAAATAATGAAATATACATTCTTTTCACACAAGACCACACTCACAAAAACTTCTTCAGCTCTGTGCAAATAGCATTGAAAATTTTGATGAGTCTGTAGAGCTAACTGGGTTATTGTCTTGAACTTCAGACGCTTTCCTGAGACCTCATACCAAGTGTTATCTGACAGAAGAAAAAAAACTGAAACCAAATTTCTGCTCTCCCGTGCTTGCCTCTACAACTTTGTCCCTCTTTACAGTGGCTTGTGGAGCCTTTTCTCATTGAAACGCAGCAAATATGTGTACAATTTTTGCAGATTGAAGGGATATTTTTGTCTCAATAAGTTTGATCAGCAAATACACATTCATTAAGTCTATCTTCTGGCATTAGGCTATAGAGCTTCCATAAGAAAATTTTTCCATAAAGATTTGTTGTTAGGGTAAGGCCTGTGACATAAGAAATCTGGGCTCAGAATCTGGATTTTTATATTCTAGCAATTATTTGTACACCATGATGTTGACAGAATTTTGTTGGTTTAGGTGATATAATAACAATATCACATGAATTCTATTTACCTTTGAGGTCAAAGAAACAAAACCTAGTTAATGTTTTCTGAGGTGTTGTTGTGAAGTAGGAGAATCCAAGACATTGCTGTTTATGGGAACATTTCTTACATCACTCCTCTGCTTTTAGAAATATTAGTTCAGTGTGGGGTAATACACATGGATACTCTCTGGAAAGGACATTTTTGTCTCTCTAAAAGTGGACTGAGAAATCCTTTGGTAGACACCTGAGTCCTTCAGTAGGTCTCCAAATTTCTGTAGGAACTGGTTCCACTTAGATAAAACAAATGAATAAAGCAGCTTCTTTCAAGGTTGGAGAAGAGATAAGAGCTCTCAGGATCAGGTTTGAAATAGGTGTATCAGGTAGATGTAAAATTAGAGCCTCTTATCTTCAAAGACAGCCTTAGCATACAGATGTGTTGTGTGAGGATTTAGACATCCTTCTAAAGTAAAAATGGAAACAGATGAGCAATTTTTCCTGAATTTCAATTTATGTTAAGGTTTAATAATGTTATTTAATTTTATTTTGTGTATGTTTTTTAAAGTAAATTACCCTGTTTCACTCTATCCTGTGACCTTATGTCAACATGAGCCTGATGAGAGTAAAAGTCCTTGTTATTTTGTGACCCCAGACAAGTTGTTTAGTTCCTTCATTAATCCCAGCTTCTCAACAGGAGTCCAGCTGGCCATAACCATTGTCCTCCTTCTAGGTAAAGAAAGGGCTGATAAACAAGCTGTACAGTGATGGGAGGTTGTTATAAAAACAACCTATAATTTTGTTTTTGTAAAGTTTGTCATCTCAGTCTCTCATTGAAAAGTAATCCAAGAAGTGCAAAAGTCCCTGGAAAAACAGTGGCAGTAACTAGAAGAGCATAATTGATTGCTCATGTTCCTGTGTCAAAACCACAGGCCCAAATTCTTCCCCTAGGCTTCCCTCCCACTGAAACTGATGAGTGGTCAGCACCAGTGAATCTTTTGTTTGTCTTGGGAAAGTGGTTGTTTTACAATTCAAAAATATGTTGGATGAGCACAGACAGGCTCCCCGTGAAAACAGAAGCACATTGAACCTATAGGGAACTCAATATGTAATTTTTTGTACCTAACAGCCCATAGAAATATTATAACCAGTGCTAGTAACTGAATATAAGCCTTCTGCTAACTGCCAAATCCCAGTCCTGGCCTCCTGGACTAGTTAAGAGAACTTGTTGTGTAAATGTGATCTTGGTACTAGATTTTCCCTATTATTGTCTTAGTTTAAATGTGGAACAGAAACAAAGGCCTTGAACGTATGGGCATCGGTCAAAAACAGAGGACTCAGAACTACAAACAACTCACTGGTGGGTAATTGTTGATCATTGAAGCAGCACAACCTCAAGAACTGTGATAAGACTGCCTTCACTGAAGGAAAAGAAGGGAACAAAGGAGATCCCAGACAAACAAAACACCTACCTAAGACAGGGAGTGCAGCATCCCCTTACCAAAACCAACTTTGGGTGGCAACAGCCGGAGACTGAGAGTTTGGCACTCTCTAGAAAAACACACACTTTAAAAACAGGACGTGGTCTCAGAAGTGCTGGAGAACCCTTGTAAGAGAACTTGATCACTTTGACATTATCTATTAAGATCACCAAGGACTACAGTCATCAGCAACTGCAATGACAGGAGCTCCATGACACTGTGTACTTGTACCTAATCTACATCAATCTGTTAGAGTTCTGTTTTAAAGTTTATACTGATTTGATTGATCAGTCTTCTGAATACTCCCATAACATCAGTCTGGTGTTCCTTGAGATATAGATATGTATATACACACATACATAAGATATATATATATTGACATATATATATATACAACTATATTTATATTCTTTTGCAACATGTAAATATCAAAAATAGAGGTGTTAAACACAGATTACAGAAATACAAGTGAGAATGATAATCATTCCAAATTATTGCAGAGCTTGTTAAGTATCTGAGATTAAGCTGCTAGAAATAAAAAATAATGACCTTTATTTGAGGTAATTTTTTCAATTAGGAGATGCACAGCATAAGAATTTGCTCACCAGCAATTCCTTCCAGGACTTAGCAAAACAGGACGGGCTACAGAAAAGTAACAGATACTTGCAATTAAAGATTTCAGGTTGTTAGTCATATAGCAACTGAGTAATCTTTGTTCAGCAGTCTCAAAAAATAAATATAATAATATAAATATAATAATAATAAAAAATAATAAAATTGGCTTATATTAAAAGCAGCTAATTTGTCTGAATCCTCTTCCATGAAAAGCCCAACACTCCAGAAGGCCCACGATTTAATTACACTAAACAATGGTCAGAATAGAGGAAAGTATGACAATTTTAGTTTGCCACATTCATTGATATATATTTAGTTCTTAGTCACATGATCTTGTGTCAGTATATCTATAATGTTCTTCAGAAATCACATATGTTGGAATTCAGTCTTGGATGCCAGGACTGTGTCATGTTCACAGAATTTGGACTTAACAGGTGAATAATGTTTCCAAAATGAATACCTAGCTCAGTATGTCAGACACATGTGGTCTTTGCTTGGTAAAGAATTGGCTGGATGGCCACATGCAGAGAATGATGATGAATGGATCCAGTTACATCCAGCTGCTGGACTGTCACTGTGGTGTTTCCCAGAGCTCGGTCTTGGGGCCAGTCCTGTTTAATGTCTTTCTCAAGGATCTGAACAAGGGGATCGAGTGCACCCTCAGTTAGTTTGCAGATGGCACTAAGTTTAGTGGCAATGTCGATCTGCTGGAGGTCAGGAAGGCTGTGCAGAGGGATCTGGACAGGCTGGATCGATGAGCCAAGGCCAATGGTACAAAGTTCAACAAGGCCAAGTGGCAGGTCCTGGCCTTGTGTCACAACAAGCCCCTGCAGCTCAAGGCTGGGGGCAGAGGAGCTGGAAAGTGCCCATCAGGAAAGCACCTGGAGATGCTGGTTGACAGTGGCTGAACATGAGCCAGAGTGTGCCCAGCGGGACAAGAGGCCAATGGCCCCGGGGCTGTGCCAGCCATGGTGTGGCAGCAGGACCAGGGCAGTGCCCATCCCTGTGCTGGCACTGCTGAGGCACCTCCAGTGCTGGGGCAGTTCTGGGCCCCTCAGACAAGAGAGACATTGAGGGGTTGGAGCATGTGCAGGGAAGGGAACAGAGCTGGGGAAGGGTCTGGAGCACACGTCTGATGAGGAACAGCTGAGGAAGCTGGGGAGACTCAACCTGGAGGAAGGAGGCTCAGGGGTGACCTTATTGCTCTCTACAACTTCCTGACAGGGGGTTGTAGAGAGGTGGAAGTTGGTCTCTTGTCCCAAGTAACAACCAGTAGGACAACAGGAAAAGGGTTCAAGTTGAACAAGGTTGAGATTGGATATTAGTAACAATTTCTTCACCAGGAGGTTTTTCCCTCTTGGTGAAGAAAACAGCAGAGCAAGCTGCCCTGGAGTTACCACTCCTGAAGATATTTAAAAGGCTTGTAGCTGTGGCACTTAGGGACATGATTTAGCGGTGGGCTTAGCAGCGTTGCAGTTGGTCTCAATGATCTCAAGGATCTTTTCCAACTTAAATGATTTTCTGATTCTGTGTTGAGCTAACTATGTAGACTTCTGCATATATTTGCTTTACAAAGAGATTTCTGGAATGTGTTTCACCTTGCTCGTTTTACGAAGAGGTAACTTCTTGCTCTGAAGTCCCAGATGCTCCCTACAAAAGTGTGTCTTAAAGTTCTGAATGCATCCACTGATGGCAAAATACCTTCATGTCACTGTCTCCTAAACAGATGTGAAGTTCATGAACTTTGGTCTGAAATGGATGCTTTGCCAATGAGCATTATCACTGGCCAATATTCTAACTGGGCAATCAACGCCTTCTCTATGTTAAACACTTGTTTCTTCAAACATAAAGAAATGTAAGTGAGCTTAAAAACTAAAATGGATTAAGATTTTCCTTGTTTACTCACTTCCTTCTTGCTTTCAGAAATCTGAGGCAGGAGACTGGATTTTTTTTTGGTCAGTTCATTGAAGTATTATTGTTGATACAGTGGACAAGGCAGGTGATTTATTATTTAAGAAACCTCCAACTTTGCAGCTGAGAGCAAACTGCCATTTTCCTCTGATTCTCCTCCTTCTCCTCTCAATCTCAGCATTTGTTACCAGGTGTACACTGTATTGTATGCAATCAGTCAATGTTTCCCTTATCACTCATGGACGGGAATTCAAAGAATTATTTTTACATGCTGTGGGTACCTTCAGATTCATGGGAGAGTGGCTGGAGTCGTAAGACATCAAGTCCAGAGTAAAGCTGGAGACTGTCTATAGGCTGTATTCTACCACTGTTGATGGATACATTGTGGCTGGGATAGTCTTCCGACATGAGGTGAATTAGTGAAGAAAATGGACCAAGTTTCCTTTTGAATAATAAGTGACTCATCCAAAACATTCATACCTGAATGAGGTGATGTCCAGCCATGCTTTAGAACTGATGCATGAAATCAGAACATACCAGACATGTGCTCATATTTTATGGGCTGTATGTGAGCCTGGAGACCAACCCTCCCAGGATACATTATGTGTACAAAGTTCAGCCTCACTGGCGTAAATGTTTCTGACTCTAGCTCAAGTCTAATAACGAAAGACTTGCAGTAAAAAAGAGACAATTGTGAACTGGATAAGCGGAGATTTTGTCTGTGAGTGTTTAAGGAATGCAATAATAAAATTTGTCTGAATGCATTGAGTAGACTGCTGCAGTTTATACCTAATCATATATTTAGCAACATTTGCAAACAAGATCAACAATTACACAGCTAAATGAAATGAGCACATGTGTCTGTAAAGAAACACAAGCTAAGGTTTTCAGATTCATCTAAAGTGCAGGAAGAAAGAGGATGAGAGAGAGGAGTGCTCTGAACATCATCCCACCAAAGCAGTGAGATCATCTGACTTGTTGATTGATAAGAGAATTTTTGTATAAATTTTATATTAGCCATAAAAAAATTCTGTTAAGTAAACTTTATTCTTGACAAGTGTACAATTTTCCTTGAAGCTGAAATAGTCAAAGAAAAATTTACAGCTGAGGCAAACGCCTCTTATTTTTCAGAATCCAGAAGAGAATTCTTCAGTGCATCTTCTGGGTCGTAAGAGGAGACTGACAAGTGTAGATCATTTATATGAAAACACTGGAAATTATGGAATAGTTGTTTGAAAAATGAAAGAAAGAGAGTGTAGGCATCTCCCAGCTGTAAGCCCCTCTGGAAGAGCTTTACCAGAGGACAGGTAGCTCTTTGAATATGTACAGATACACATTTACTGAAAACTTTCATTAAACTTAAATTGAAAATGATTAGCTCCAATGGGAAAGAGATTTGGACTTTCAAGGTACAAAACCTGCTCCAAATAAACATTCAGCCTGTTTTGTCCCTCCCTGTTGAACTTCTTTTCTAGGAGAATATTCATTGTATAAGACACTTTTGCTTTGGGCTGACGTTCCCTGTGTGAAACAGAGTATTTTTTCTCTTCCCACAGAGGAGAATGACCAAGGGCTGATTGGCATCCTTTGCAGAATGGCAGCCTTTCAGCTCCAAACTTGCAGATATTCCTCTACTCCTCAGAGCCACTGCCCTAGAGGCATTTGGATGTCTTGTTTATTTGACTGTGGTTAGATAGGAAGATGGAGCTTTGATAGACAGCTGTTCTCCTGCTAGACACTAATAGATTTGATCTGATTTGTTTGCCTGCATGTTTGGTTGGGATTTTTTTTGTTTGCTTCCTTTTTTTTATTTTTTTTTTGTTATTTTTATTATGTACTCTATTTTAATTTTGCATATTTTATTTTAAAATGTTTATTGTATGAGAGAGAATTGCTAAGTGCTTGGAAAATTCTGGTGCTCATGAGATTGGAAAGGGTATTTCAATTTTTTGTTGAATTTTACAAGATGAAAGGTGAAAATTTGGAATCCAGTTGAGGGGTGCACAACTTTCAGTGATGTCAGTGAATAGTACCTGATGACAGATATAAAGACAATATTTGATTCTTAAAAGAAAAAAAAATTAGCACTATGTGACTCTCTGAGCTCCTACTCTTGATTTTTTTCTCTTTGAGCAGAGGAATCACTCTGAGTTCGGTGGCATTGAGTTTATCTCAATCTGAAGGTTTCTTCCCTCTTTATTTGCTGTTCTCAGTGCCTTGTTGTGAGACCACAACCCCTGTGTAAGACTTGCTGGTGTTTGCATGAAAAGGCGCAGGAAGCTGAATATTGCTTTCCTTTCTCCAATTCTAAAAAGAGTTGACTGAGTGGAAGCCGCTGGAGACTCCAGTAGAGAACTAATGTTAGCGCTGACACCTTTAGTTTGTTTGTGTCAAAAATGACCCTTTTGTTCTTTTTCAGTAAAGAACTATTTATGTGGTTAGCATAAAAACTTTAATATCGTAATGAAAGGATGATTCTGCAGATTTGATGAGTTAAGTTCTCGTCCAGCTCCCTGGGACGTTGATTTTCACTGTGAATCCTGCTATGTGATGACATGGCTGCATTAGGGGAAAGCCAATGAGAACCAAGGACTGAGGTAAGGTGTAACCCTCTATTTTAGTTTGTGCTGCTTCATCAGTACAGAGATTTCTCAGCTCTGAACGGCTTTTCCTTTTTTTAAAAAAAAAAAAAACAATTTATTAATAATCGGCACCAGTAAGGGAATGTGCATAGTCTGAAGTGACATTACGATCAAGTACCATTATTTTCAAAATGTGGAACTACTTCTCCTCTTAGGCTTGAATAAATCAACTGTAACCTTTCTGCAAAGTTGAGAGAGCTACAGGTGTGACAGTGTAAGAAGGGCACTGAGCAGTGCTTATGCCAAGATACCTTATCCTCAACAGACCTGCTCTGGATGTCATTGTGTGCCAGCTGTTGGACTTGCTAACCAAGGCAAAATATCCTTATTAAATTCTATTTGATTTTTTCACTGCAATTACCAACACAAGTAGAGCAAAAATGTTTTTCTCTTTCGTTGCTGGCAATCAGCATCTTTTTAGTGCCTGTCCCTTCTGCTCCTAAAGATGTAAGTGTAGTGTGCATTAAAGGATGGCCCTAGGAAAGAGATGATATTGAAATGCACCCTCTCAAGATTAGCCCTATAGATTTGACTTTCCTTTCTTACATTTGCAACCCTCCTGGTCAAATGATTGAACCTCAGCCACAGTAAATGCATTTAAACATGAAGGAAGGACTCTGAGTTTCATACTCTTCCTCCTCTTTGCAGCTCTTTCACAGTCTCTTTCTTACCCACCTGACATTTGGGGAGCAGAGTAACAAAATTCCATTTATTTCTGCATGGGCAAGGAATATTATTTACACTCTGTCTCAAGGGAGTTGTTCAAGTCACTGCATAAGCCATAGCGTGCATAGATGATTCCTGAATTGCCCATCACTCTCAAATAATATGAGAGTGATCTATAAAAGTGCATATAAATCAAAGGGTGGAAATTCCCCAGGCTCCATATTCCATGGGCCAGTCCTTGTAGTACAACAAAATTCCTGTGTCAAATATATCCGTCTCTGAAGTACAGTTGAAACTTTAAAGCATTAACATTCTAGTGGAATATGGATATGAGGAGACAGACATGAGTACATACAGAAAACCCTCTGGAATAAGAAGATTTTTTTTTTCTGAAATAAAATGGAGCACGGATAATATATGGAGGAGGGGAAGTTCAGGTCATTTCTTCAGATGATATTTTTCTTCTTTTGTGTGCTGAAATGTATTTATTTACACAAAAAAATCGTCCTTTAATGGGACTGAGAAAGGCCTCTTGGCACACTGAGACCGATCTCTTTTTTATTAATTTTACAGCAAAAGGTCAAAACTATATCTATTAAGTATATTTATACAGGAAAGTGCTAGACACACTCGATTACATAATGAGATTGACATCCGTGTCTTGTAAGATAATGATCTTGAGACACAGTCCCGGTGTAGCTCTGATCAAGTTAATAGAATTGACTTTGGACCCTTTTGTTTCCTCCCAGCTCTTAACCTAAAATGAATTGGGTTAATCTTTCAAGAAAACCGTCTTAATTTTGGATGCTTTATTCAAGACTGTGGGCTGTGGTGTCTGAGTATCCTTTAGCTTCCCTGGCAAAAGGAATTACTTAGACTTATGCTTTGCTAAAATGGAGATAATTTTTTCTTTTTTTTTTTTTTTTTAATAAAAGGTAGAGTTTTTGTGACATAAGAAGATTTTAGGCAAGGAAAACAATGTAACTGGAAGAAAGCAGACATCTTTCTTCAGAACTGAAATCAAGGAACAAAAAAAAATCATAAAAAAATAAGGAAATTATTTTCTTGGATTGTTTAACTTCACCATTTGGCAGAATAGAAGATAACTATTCTGTCTACAGCTGTGTGTAAACTCAGAGATACCTTAACTACTACCTTACAGACAATGACATACTTTATTGTTCTATTCTAGTCTAGTGTAGTTTAGTCTAGTCTAGTCTGTTATTCTGAAGTCCACCAAAACTGGTATTCCATACTCCAGTTTTACAAATAGTTGTATAACAGTGATGGTAATGATGATTTCCTTTCGAAGGAAGGAAAACTCTTGTACAAACTCTTGTATGAACTCTTTTTCACTTGTTGGTATTTTAGGGTTTGTGCTCACCTCTCACCAGCAACGTCATTTTATCCTGTGGGAGGCACTTAAATGATTTCCAACTTCGCCACCCCTTGGTCACTTGGGTGGATGTATGACTTTTTAGGGTCATTGAATATAGGGCATTTTCAGGTTTTAGCACAATTACAGAAACACCCAAGGTCAACAATCTCTCATAATCTATTGAAATTCAGTCCTTAACTGGCTTCAAAATGCTGACTTTATGTACAGGGGGAAAAAAAAAAAAAAGAAGCGCAAACCACAGCAGCAATTCATTTATTAAACATGCAATTTCCCCTTTAGGAAGCTTTGTGAGTTTCCTTACTTAAGTTGAAGAATTAACCTGAATTTAGCAAGAATAGATTGGAGCTTTCATCTCACCTAAATTTATCCATATAGGAGTTGCACGTTTAGTCTTATCTTATTTAATCGATAATCTGATCTTCCTCTGTAGACAAAGGAGGGAATATAACACCTTCACAGCACATACAATTCATTCTAAAGTAAGGTGAATGATCCTGAGGAGGTGCCTATTTCTCTCCACTGAATGAACTTAGAGGAGTCTTCCTGTTTGTTTAAGACGAGGCCAAAAAAATGTTTTGGAAAGCCAAAGTTAAATGCTATGAACACCAACTCAAGGCAAAGAGTTTAAAAACTAGGAATAGGACACTTGAACACCCCAAAATTTAGAGGTTGCAATAAATTTCCTTGGGGATTTGCACTCCTATGTTTCCTGCACTCCACACATTCAGCTGGGTATGCAAATCTACATATACAGATGTGCAAGTTCATTTCTAAGAATTTAAGATCTCACTTTCATTGCTACTTAAGGACATAACCCTTATATGACTTCCCTAGATTTCGCTTTCTTGGTATTGTGAATGTGACAACGAAACCAAGCGTCAGATTTTGGATGCCAGAGCATTTTAGGCTCCTGGGTTAACCTACCCAATGCTGCCAAACTGCAACTGGGACACAGGACTTGGCTCAATGAGGTTCTTGGTTAATCTTCTGCAGAAGCACTTCTGGATTTACCCAGAGACAAAAGTTTCTGAAGGTGTCTGAGAAATTTTATATTATAAAGATTTCCCTATTGATGTTGGTTGCCAAAGGACACAAACAGTGCACAGCATCTGAGAGTTCACACTTAAGTCAGCAACTTGCAAGTGTAAAGAAAGCTTCTAAAAGGTTGTTTTCATAAAACAAAGGAAGCGAGCTAAATGTTTTCTGCAGGTAATTGAAAAATTGTCTCAGCAATAAAAGATACAGAACAGGGGAGCAACGGCATGTAAACAACCAATCAATTTGAGACCTGTTATATCTTTGTCCAACAATAATACCTGGACTGTTAAATACTTGTCACAGGTACTTTATTTTCCTTTACAGCACTGCACTGTTTTTTGCCTTCTATATCCTGCACTGAAAACACATTCTTCTTTTCCTTCTGGTAAAATGATGAAGTTTACTGGATTTCATACTAATACAGAAATAAGAAATAAAAAGCTGTAATACCACCTAAGTGGGAAGGATTTCACAGTAATAGGATATTCATCTGGATCTGTAAATACCAGTTATAAATACTGTAGTATAAACTGAGATATATGACCAATACTGCAATGTTTTTTGTAATGATGAATAAGAGAGAGAGGGGGAGAGAGAAAGAGAGAGAGAGAAAGAGAGATAGAGAGGAAGGACTTGATCCTCAACATTTCTAAGATGCACTGACCAGTTGCTGAGTGACACACTGGGATACCAGAGCTTACATTCATTTCTGCTCTAGCCTGCAAATAGTTGAACATTTGTGTAAAAGAAATGTTTTCACATGCATGCAGGGCTAACTCCAGCTGGCCTGAGAAAATTCAACTCATCTTGGACAGCTGATGGCATGATTTTCCAACATTACCAACAAACTTCCTAGCGGTTCCTAAATTTAGAAATGGATTTTGAAGTCACTCGTCTCTTCAGGTAAGACTTTGGATAGAATTTCCCCAACAGAACAATGTTATGTCATCCCTGTTAACCTCCTAAGGACAGCCGAGAGTGAGAGCAGAGTTTCTCTGGGCTTCGACTACTTTCAGTGGAGGGAAGGAGATATTAACAGTGTGATAAACACTGTTCCAGAAGTAATTCCATTTAATGGCAATTCTGACTCTTCAAAGTCACGATTAATAGAAATTATAATTCTTTTAGGTTTTGTGGTTTATTCAGGAATCTAAGGCTAGACAACAGGATGCAGAACTCAGAGTACAGCAAACGTAGGGAGCATTTCTGCATATTAAAATGCTTGGAGTGGATACTGGAGGAATCAGTCCAGTTCTCTTCCCACTGAAATCAGAAAATGGTGCTCACAACCTTCTAGCAAAACTCTTAATAGAGATATGCTTTATCATGTTAATGGGCAAATACAGAGGATTAAAATTTGGGAACTCTTAGATTCCTTTTAACCTTTTTTTTTTAAAAAAAAAACCAATTACTTATCAATTTAAAAAATTACAGCTTATTTGGAAACACAAAATTGAGGTTTTTCACTGAAAATTATGAAATCCTTTGAACAATTTGAAAACATTTTTCTGTCGTTGTTGTTAAACCAGGTTTCCTTCTGTGGAAAAATTCGTTTTTCTCATCTAAACTTTTCTTTTAGCTTAAAGAAAAAATGTCAGAACATTTACAAGCTATATTTCTCTTTCCCTTTTCAAGTTTTGATTTGTGCTTACAATCAATGATGTGACATCCAAAATTACTGTTATTTTTCCTTCAAATTATTATTTTGTTTAACTGTAATCTACTATGCACACACTGCTCAATCTCCTTTTCAAGTACCTGATCTTATCCTGTGTCTGCATTGTTCTTTTTCTTTCTTCCATCTAGTTCCTTCAAACATATTTTTAAAGCCCACTCTCTATCATCTGTTCTAAAAACTAACCGCTGTAACTGTTAACTTATTTGTTTTCCAGATGCTGTTGCCAACAAATTATTCCCCAGTGATTTAAGCTTGAATTTCACCCATTATTGTTTAGCTTATAGAACATATTCCTTGAACTCAAAAGATTTCTAACTTCACTTGTCTTACTCTCCTTAGGAAAATCCAAAACGAAACAGTGAATTTTCACCCCAAAGAAAATAGAAGACTGCGGGAAAGACTGAAATGCAGCAAACAGTTTCTAAATAAACAATTAAATAATACACTGTGTCATTTGGTGATACTATATAAAAGGGTTGTGTTAGAAGGGTTGTTAATAGAAGACAGATCTCCCCTAAAAGATCAAACTTGCTATAAAAGAAGTACCATGTCAATGACAGCAGCTTTGATACTAAAATAAAACATTTCTAAAGCATATCACTATATGAAAAGTCAAATTTTTTACACGTCACTTTCTACTGGTATTTTCAATGTCCACTATAGGAAAGCTGGCTGGTAAAACTCTAGAGTAAGAATCACATTTACTCCTGCCTGGGTAATTAAATCAGTACAAAATGAAATTTCTACCCTGGTCTGAAATGAGAATGCTGAAAAGGTTTTTCCAGGTGCTGCCCAGTCCTTTTAGACCCTAGTTCCCAGGAGTTCATGGCCGTGTTGGAGGTGGCTTACTTTAGTCAAACCAGCTGCTAGAACCACAGCTGGATTCTCTTGTTTGAGTTCACCGGGGCAGCAGTTTTCTCCCCTCTCCTCCATGGTCTTACTCATTGCTCTCTGATGAATTTGGTAGATGTGCAGGTACGCCCAGTGCAAGGGGGACAGAGAAGGAAGCTAACAGTGCTTGATCCTGTCTTACCTTTTGGCAAAAGTTCTTGCTCCTTTTCTTTTGTCATATTCTATCTCTAACATGGAAGTGACTCGCACTGAGACAGGGAAGAGGTGGAAGGAGTGGTTTGAATTGAATTTCCACTTCTCTTTATCTCCTTCTCTTATTGTGGTTTTGCTTTAGCATCATCCAGAAGAAATTTTGGCATTTGGTTTGAGTTTTTGGCTGTTTGTATTTTTCTTCAATCAACAGCAACTTATTGACTATTACTGTGCATTAGATGAGGTAACTTAAGACAGAAATAAAGTGCAGTGCTCAAATAGTTAATGCTATTTCAGGGATCCATGTGTAAAAATCAATTTTAGTTATTCACAACCTTTTTTCTTCTTTCCTCACTCAATTACCTTATTGACCACTTATTTATAAACTAAAAAAGACACATATTCTCTCTGTCTGTTCCACAGAAGAAACAAAAAATGGCCTTATTTAATCCTGATGTTGGTGGAATTCTACTAAGGGAAAATTTGGCTCAAATGTTCCTGCAGAAAGGCATTGAATGAAAATAGATTTTACCTTGGCTTAATTATTCGTTCCCCCTCGTATTATTTTTAAAATATATTTGCACGTAATCTCACCAGATGCAGATGTCTGGTCCTGACTGTTAAAATTCAAGTAAATTATTGTTTCACATATTCATGATAATAATTAAAAATAATAATCATGTAGTTGCATAATCTCCTCATTTCTTATGAGAAGCAGGGATGGGGAAAGTATGCCCTTAGATAAAGTACTGGACAATAAAATAAATAAGTAAAGTAAAGATTTTGAAAAGTTTTTCCCAGGAAATAAAAGTGGGTTAGTTTCATAACTGCTAAACACCATTACCTGCTATTGAGTTCCACTGTGGAGAGTGGATTAACAGCTGCTGTCAGAAATTGTTGGTGTAATGGAATTATTTATGGTGTCATCTGTTTAATTCTCGTGGGAAATGTTCACACAGTCTGTCAATGAAGTGCATGAATACAGCTAAAGCATGGTTTATTGACTATTGCAAATTATTTCATTTTATGTATGGTAAAACATGCAAATTTGAAAGTGTTAGCCTTAACTGGCTTCTCCAAGTTTATCTAATGAATGTTAAAGTTGATTTGAAATATGTTTTTTCCTTGTTCTACCTCTGTCCAGACTTCATTGGTACCACTGCTTGGTTTGTCCAGAAGTTCACATTTAATCAGTACAATAACACATTTTTATTACAAAGAACACTATCTTGTAAAGATAATGGAGATTAATTCTAGTCCACTCATTCTCATCTGGTGCTTCAAAAGGCATTTGGGATAAAACTGTTCTGTGTGTTCTTATTTTTCATTTCTTTGCAGTCCTTCCATTGTCTCTCTTGGCTGGGGCTGGAAGCAGAACTGCAGAAATGCCACCAGAAATGCTGTGCTACTGGGGAATAGATGAGGCATGTTGTTTCAGATTTAATTAGAAAAGTTTTGTACAGATTTGCTCTGTAGGCCACATTTCAACATTAAAGTTGAGGGCAGCTGATGCCATCTGCTCCATTTAATGCAAATTCAATGCAGCCCTTCGGCTCTTGGCAACTTACCAATACGGTCCTCAAATTATTTGGGCCAAGTCTGACCACCCCTGCTGCACTGAGTGCCCCTGTTTTCTGCCCCCCTCCTGCCTAAGCAGTGATGGATTTTTTTTTTGTGCTTCCATGGCTGGTCATATGTGATTTCAAGAAAAAAAAAAGACAGTTTCTATCAATCAAAAACCAGCACTCATCATTAGTCTTTTGGGACGCATGCTGCAAACCCTTAGGACCAGCTTTTCAAAGAAGGAGAATATTGTTTCTGATGTGAAGTTGATGGATGTTTCATGTACTGTGTGTGACAATGACACAAGAATTTCCAAGAGCAGAGGATCCTCCCAAACTTGTCTTAGCTGCTTTATGTGATCCAAGCTTTAAAGAAAATCTGGGCCTCACTTCTTAATGGGTGCCAGTACTGAAAAACACAAAGAGATACCCACAAGAAAAAGTTGTTTGTTAGAAAGTAATTATTTGTCATGTTATCTGTCCAATTCAGAAGAGAACTGCCGGAGACCAGGGGTCTGGCTTTCTTGTGACTTAGCAAAGCACTACACACAGCTCTGGAAGAGTGGAAATTAACAATGAAGCAAACAAAACAAAACAAAACAAACAGATAATTAATCATTATTATGCTTTTCTCATTTAAGTCTTACCTAACTTTATGAACTGTCATAAAAATATTTATGATCAGAAGAGTGATTTCTCAAGTTCTCGGTAATAAATCAACTTATATCAAAAGAAAATCAACCAAAGAAAATAATACTCTATATTTATCAATATATTTAACCTTACAGTTGTCTTGGTAGATCAGACTTATTATTCTGTTTCACAGAGGAGACAAAGGGAGCCCTCATGATTTTCCTAAGGTCACTTGGGAAACTTATTACAAACTGAGGGAACATATCCATGTGTCCCACTGCCTAGCTAATGTTCAAATTACTGTGTACGTTGATCATGGAAATACTACTTTAAAAAATGTGGCATTCTTTCTGCCATTGCTGTAATATGTCCCAAGGATAATTGTATGCTTGATACTTAAGAGTGGAGAAATTGAATGTATTAAAGAAAGAAAATGGAGGGAGAAAGAGAGGGAGGAACAGAGTGAATAGAATGCAGTAAGTCTGTTACCTGTGATACTCCCTTCAATGTGCTGTCAAGCCCTGAGATCTATATTTCTGCATTTTGGTAGAAATCCACTCCACAGCACTCTGGCTGGGACAAAGCTGTAGCAGCTATAGTTGCCAAGGGTTTCAGAAAGGGGACAATGCCAAACCCTTTGTTGTGGCAAAAATTAAATAAAAAAAAGCCAAATTTATCTATCCATCTATTTGTTTGTTCGTTTATTCATTTCTTGATTTATTTGCTTGCTTGTTTGCTTGCTTGCTGGGATGGAGAACAGGCTGGACATTTGGAAAACCTACTTCTTCAGGAGGGTAGAAAACCACTGGGCCAGGTTATCCAAGGGGATTTCTTTCTCTCCGTCCTTGAAGGTTTTCATCATTCTCCAAGAAAAGGCCATGTATGATCTAATCTAGTGATGGCAACAATCTCAATATGAGCAGAAGGTTCAATGGAGGATATCCAGAGGTCTATAGTTTCTATAATTTTGTAATTCTTTAGGAGATTATTCATGGGGCCACAGCCTCCACTGGGAACTCCATACATTATGATAAAACATCCAGGGTTGGAAAAATATCAAACTTAGCAACTTCCAGGGTTTACAGGTAGCCCAAAATTTTCCAGTTCAGCTACCTCTCAGAAAGTCTCAGGAAGGTTCTATTTATAATCCATGAACATTAATGGACCCTTTTGAGGCATAATTTAGATGGTTTTGAGACATAATTTAGATTGCCACTTTAAAATGAGTCATAAAATAGGAGAACACCTTCTTCTTTGATTAGAGAGAAGTCATAGGATGAGTGAGTAAAATAAAGACCTCTAAACTGTTGCTGCCTACACTTAGTTAGACTAAAAGGGGTCTTCTGAAACTATTGTGTTATTTTTAGTCATATGGATGTTTACTTTTGGGAGAACATTCATTTCTAAGATTTAGGTTGGTATTGGGACCAGTGCTCTTGAAAATCTTTTTCAATGTCACGGAGAGTGTGATTGAGGGCATCCTCAGCAAGTTTGATGACAACACCAAGCTTACTGGTGTGGTCACACACTAAAAGGAAGGGATGTCATCCAGAGGGACATGAGCAGGCTTGAGAGGTGGGACTGTGACAACTTCATGAAGTTCAACAAGGCCAAGTGCCACATGCTGCATATGCATTAGGGCAACCGCAAGCAGAACAGGCAGGCAGAGAATGGATTGAGAGCAATCCTGAGGAGAAGGACTTGGGGGTATTGGTTAAAGAGAAATCTCTTGTGGCCTGGTAATATGTGTTTGCAGCCCAGAAAGATTCTTAATATCATCCATTTTTTTAATTTAGATTAACTCCATTACAAGGCTTAGGGCTTGCTTTCCCAATGGGTAAACACGTGTATTTCTGTTTTTATGTAAACATAAGCTGTCTTTCAATCCTGTTTAAAAAGTTGTTGAGTGCCTAGAAAAATGGTTTGCCAAGAGTGTATCAACCTCTTTAATTATCCAATTAAAATAATTGGAATCAGTAGAAAAAGAATGTTTTTAAATCGTATTTTTAACTCTCCTGGGTGCTTATGGGCTTATCATTAATATATTGCTCATTTCTCACAATGCACAAGAGAGGTAGAGATGTATTTCCCATTTCACAGGAAGTCAGAGATAGATAAAAGAGGAGATTCAGAAATGTGTTTTGCTGTCTGTCTCCACCTGGCTGCAGAGAGTTAGAGCCAGACACTGGGATATGCTCTTTAAGGATATCACATCATTTCAGAAGGGTGCACTGCTGTAATATCAATGAATCATACAGAACTTAGCAATAGCAACCATCAACAGGAAAACACCAGGAAGTGTGGGTGGGCTCTCCATGATTCACATTTTCACAAAGGACCTAGATGACTCTAAACAGACATTTTTGGAGAGCACATAGGAAGGTTCAGCTGACCAGCTGTAGCAAAGAGAAGGAAACTCTCAGCTTAAACCAGGGGTGATGGACCTTTCTCTGAGACCTGACAAGCACTCCAAGAAGTAGATTTCTAAAATCAGGACCTAGTTGAAGAGTTGTTGACTGTCAATCTTCAAACTGAGACTGTAAAAAGAGTATTTGGAGAAATCACAGATTTTCACAGATTACTATTCATAGGTGAAAGAAAATGGGGAATGCACAAAATTTCTATCTAATTAAATAGTGAGTGCTGTAGTATAAAGAGATATGAAGTTTATTAATATAGATCATGCATTTAAAAAAAAGTGTTTCCAGTAAGAATGGTAGTGGTTACAATAAACAAACGTAACACAAGGCCTTTTCACAGAGTTGTGGATGCACAAATAGGAGAAAGGGTAGGAAGAAGAAGATGATTTCTCAGCAAACATATTAGTCTTAGGTTAATATACTGGTGCTAGTTTTCTTGATTACACTGAGCCTAATTCAAAATTCTTCTCTTTGGAAAGATTGCTGAAGAAACAAGCATCATTAGGGATGATACACTAGGTGAGGGAGATGGGGAATTTAGTTGATTGTTTCAGCTGTGAGGTTACCTAGAAATATAGTACGTTATGAGGTTGCTCTTTCTACTTTGATATATTGTGTTTGTCAGTGGTGCCTGCCACACTCAGATAGGCACCTTTTCTTGTTTTGCAAATGTAACTGTCTCAATAAGGATAATTAAATAAAGCCCCTGAGGTCCCATGTACCACAGTTTCTATTTCTTTCTTTATGTTCTAGCCCAGGAAGTGGAGGAGGGGTGGGTATCCTCTCATTACAGCTCAGTTTCCATTTGGGAGGGCTGTCGCTGCATCCATGCAATGCACTGTACTGCACTTACAAGGCTCAAATCCCAAACCCTCCAAGACTGTGGTCATCTTACGAAATCATTAACTTCTCTAGGATACATAGGATAAGCAAAAGGCTTTTGCTTTGGGGAGATTTCTGAAAGGCATTTGAACTGCCATTGCATCAGTTCCCATCAATTCAGTCACTGCTATTTCTGAAGGCTGAGTGTGCACCCTTAAAACTGTGTTTCAGGAGGCACAGTATGGATGAAGCTAAACAAATCAAAGCCTGTAATAAAAGGAGATAAAATTTAGTTTCTGGAAATACATTCCTAAAACAACTTTAACAATTCCTACCCCTGAAACACCAAATGAGACAATCAGAGATACACCATGTGCATTGCTTGCTTTTATGTGTTAATTGCTAGTTTAACTGTGAATGTCTTAAATAACTGCATTGAAAACTAAAAAAAAAAATAAAAAAAAATAATAAAAAAAAATAAATAAGAAAAAATTATGCCCTGATTGGATATAAGTCACCTGGGATGACCAGCATGCTAAATTTTTAATAAGAATATGAAACATTGAGTGATTTACTGCTAATCCCATTGTGTGAGCTAGAGGAGACTAAAGAACAAAGGTTTACCGTCCCTTTGGTGATTTGTTTCATCTGCACATCAGCCTACAATTAATGGCCATTTAACTGTTGTTCTCCTGCTGGACATTGGTGGATTGATTCAGTAAATAAAAGTGACAGAGCAGTGTCCCATGGCAGTATAATAGAAACTGGCTGCACCTGTTATTTGCGAATCATTGCTTGCCAGGGCATTGACCTTTTCTAGTCTAGCTAAAACTAATAGGAGAAATTATGGGACTGATTAGTTAAATTTAATTATAAGAAGTTGTATGACAGAATCTCAGTTTCTTGAAATTCACTGCAAACCACAGTACTATGTCAATAATACCAGCTCCTCCCCTTTTCCTAGCTAGTCATTACCTTGTGGTAATGACCAGTTGCTTAGTTAACACTTACTAAAGCAAAAAGCAATTATTACCTACTCTAAAGGCTTATTGGGAGTAGAAGACTACTGAGTAATGAGCAGTATGTAACATCAAAGTCTGCTCTTGCTTTCCCTTTCCAACTGAATAAAGAAGGAAGGATAATGTTGAGAGAAAGAAAAACAAACAAACAAAAAATCCCACCCAAAGCAATCCAAGACAAACAACAAACTGTAACCAAAACCCAAAAATGGTGTAGCTCCTGCAAGCATCTGTTCTCTGCTTCCCAATACAGTTAGAAAACAGCTGCCATCAGGTAGCTGAGCATTTACAAATATTTAACAACAGATTTGTCCTCTCTTTCAGCTGACAGGGATAGGATGGGAAGGGTGGGAATAGAGAGGGGAGGGGAAGGCAGGGCAGGGTATTTTCATTTCTTTATCCCTGCTGCTGTTACTGAAGTTAGTAGAGAAGGACAACTGCTCCAAGTTTTATAGTTGGCCTAATGCTCTGTTTCTCTCATGAAACGTGCTGGCTACAGAGATGATCCAAAGTTGATCAGGAGCCCAAGGGAGTGGCGTGTGCCAACAGGGAACACAACAGCGTTTGCACAGCCAGTGCAAGATTGTAATCAGGACTATAGGAACTCCATGGAGCTCTTTTCACTGTTGAATTTGTCAGCACGGATGGGGATTTTTTTCAGAGTTTATCCCCAATTTTGTTCAATAGTATCTTGACAAGAACAAAAGGAGAAACAGGGAGGCCTTCTTTCCTTTCTCAAATTTTGAAAGGGTAAAAGGAAGGAATAACAATAAAAGAAAATCTCTTTGTAAAGGGTCTCCTTAAATCTGTAATACATACCTGAAAAGTGTGCATGGAATTAGAGGGCAATGAGTATATTTAATTTAACCCCATAACTGAGGGTATGGGGTGATTTTATAGCTGATTTCTCTCATAGTGTTCACTCCACACAGGTGGAATATTGCATCTGTTTCCAAAGAATCTTCTTCACCCCAACTTATTCTAAAGGGGAAGGGGAAAAAGCATAATCCTCTTATATGACAGGGTATCCAAAGACAGTGCAGGCATTCTATGAGCTGCTGCTCTGCAGGGCTAAGCTACAGGAGCAAGGCAAGGACATAAAAGCACGCTTATTGATTAAGACTAAGGAAATTGTGACATCCTCAGTGCCAGCACTTGGCTGACTATACCCACACTGTTCTCCAAACCCAGGAGAACACAGGTGCAGGTGGGCTGATACAGGAGGCCAGCTGAAATGGATGTAAAGTTGGGCTAGGCTGGTACACACAGCATGAATCCTCAGCTGCCCTGGCAGGAAGCAGAGGGAGAACTGAGTAAAAATGTGTCTGGACTTGTTTACTGCACAGCTCAAGCCCACCACAGAAAGCTGGACATGTAAATATGGAGCTAACAATCCTAAAATTAACGTGCTGTGTTCAAATAGACTTTGAACAATTTGCTTTCATTCTCTCAGCATTTGCTTCTCTGAAAATGGGGAAAGCAAGGGAGGAAGAAGGAGAAAATAAGGATGAAGGCAAAATACTAATAAAAGCCAAACCCAGGAGTGTGTCAGGCATCTTGAGAGGTCTCCAAAAGTATGTCAGCCAGTGCATGTCAGACACAGTCTGTGGTGACACTGGTGTTGGAAACCATGGCAGAGTCAGACATGGCTTTCATGGCAGTCAGAAGTGGCCTGGGTGATGCAAGAATGCTTTCTAAGGAACATGAATAAGCTGGGACTATCAGAAAGAAAAGCAGGTGCCATGTTGCTACCCTTGTATCTTTGAAAATGTCGTTGATTTTGGAGAGTTTGGCTACCTTATCTTCCTGGCTCTCTGTCAATTGTTATTTACATGCAGAGCAGAAGATGCAGCTCTTGTCTTGTCTCCCTCTTAGAATCAGTTGTGCTGCCATGAACCAAATGTTATAATGCATATAATCCTAAAAAGACGTCTGGAAATCATGAAGCAATAACTGAGAACACTCCTCAAGCAAGAAAAAGGCCCCCAATGTGAGAGGACAGTTCTAACAGAGGCATTGTAAGGGAAAACTTGAGTAAAGGAGAGAATTGGTGAAAAGAGGAGGCACAGAAAGAATAAGGAATAAGATTTAACCGAAGTCATGCAGCAGGACATTACTGGAACCAGGAATAAATCTCAGGTCTTCAAATTTAGTTTGAAGTGCATTCAGGAAAATAGTATTTCCTAGAAAGGCTTTTCCACTGTGAATTGGAGCAGATCCTTACGTGAACAGACTGTCAAATTCTGGCCAGTTTCTGCACTTATAGAAAAAACTATGATTTAATATGCTGAAATTATGCTAGAGGTACAGCAATTAAAAATGACATTTTGACTACAAATCCAGACATTTCTTGCTAACTTGTTTTATTTTCCACCTTCTGTGTTTGTCTGTATCTGCACATCTGCCTGAATACAGGATGTTTGGGTTCCACATCAGATTATTCAAAAGCCACCTCCAAAACACAGGAAAATTACTCTGTTCTTCCTGTTACTTCTTAAAAAAAAAAAAAATTATTCCTCATGTTAGACATGGTGCCCCTTGGGTGAGTAAAGGCTGGCGATCTTTAATTAAATTAATCAAAGCCAGGGACAAAATCTGTGGGGAACATTGGGAAAACCTCTAGGTTAATTAATCAGACACAGACAAGTAGTTTAGGCCCAAAACATAGCAGTTGTTCTTTCTTAAAAGACTAAGTGATAGGAGTAGAAATATTTTCAGTTGCTGTTTTTAAAGGGCAGTGAAAAAAAAGTATCATTCAGCCCTTCAGCTCATACAAGGTCATAGGTGATTTGTCTAGTAAAGGCAAAATAATTCTAATTTTAGCCCTAGTCTCTCTCCACATTGTTCCTCTACTCCAATTCAATTTCCCATTAATATTCTTTCTTCTGTCTTGCAAGTACAAATTTACTACTCATGAAAGCAAGTAACTAATTACTCTGGCAAAGTGATAAAAATTGCATCTTCTTTTGCTCCCGTGCAATTACAGAAATTGCACATTTCTGTCATTGTAAATAACCTACTGTGTGCCCCAAGACTCAGAATCAGTTAAGGGCAAACCACTATGAGCAGATCTTCAACAGAAGCATTGGCAGTCTCTCTTGACCTTATAAAGAAAATATACACATTGAAACCCTCCTGCCTGTATAGAAAAAGCATCAGATGGAATGCCAGCTAGACTTCTACAGGACCAGTGAAGGGAATTGACAGGATTTGCTAGTAGTCTCTTTTTGGATATTTCTTTTCCTCTCATCATTGCCTCTTAACAGACTTTCTCATTGTCATCCTGACATCAATCACTCTTTCCCCTCACAACGAACAACAAGGCCTAAGAGGCCATGTTTTCCAACTTAAAGTCTTAGAGAAATGTCCACTAGAATCTTGGGCGAAATTTTAGTTTTGTTTTTAAATAAAAACAATGTCCAGGTCTTGGAGGTTGCAGAAGAGC
>JAWWLV010000100.1:66811216-66825351 GCA_035041135.1 Platyrinchus mystaceus
CAGCACCAAAACACAGAAAGATGGCCCACATTGACACAGGATTCCTTTTTTTTTTTTTTTTATACAATAATTTTCTGCTGTAATCTCTTCAGTTCTGTCTCCTCTAGATGAAGTTTTATACTTTGCATATGCCTCTTTCTTGCCCTTGATTGCTTTTTGCCCACTCATATTCATTCAAATTAGCCTTTTTTACTTCCAGCATATTTATTGCTAGTTGGCATGAATAACCCTTGGGTATAAATTAATTTATATTTGAATACTTTCAATTTCCACTCTAATTCATATGTTTCAGTTAAGCCCCTGATGTCAAAAAGCCTCCCTAGGGAAGAGTGGATGGCTCAGGGGATAGGTAATAAACTCCCTTGTCTTTTCCCTGTAGACCACTGGTTCAACTGGGCCTACAGACAGCTGGTAATACCTGGTAGTCCTTATTCTTCACTGGTTTTATATACTTGAGTTACACAGGCTCCAGTGCTTTCATATCCTCACTAAAACTGGTCAAATGTATTTGCTCAAATAGAACTTTAAACAGCAGTTTGTTCAGATTATATTTGCATGCTTTTTCCTACTTGTCCCCAGGATATATCACCTTTGGGTGATTATTTATATTTTTGTGTATCTCTCTGTCTATATATACATACATATAATATACATACATAAAATTTCAGTTTATTTGTGTTTTCTTAAGAGCTAGGAAAAGGTTTTGTTTATAAATCAGAGCACGTTGGTGAGAGCCAAACAAGCACAACTGCAGAGGAAGTAGCCTATCTGTTGTTCTTTTTTTTCAGTTTATCACTGAAACAGGTAGAAATTTCAGCTGAGGTCAGGATCCTGTAAGGCAAGGTGGGGGTATATGTGCATGGTAAGAGGGAAGGTAGGTTCCAAAGGAGCTTGCTGCCTGCATAATGAATGGGAACAAAATGTCTCCCAACAACATTGCCCATACATGTGATGGCTTTGGAGGAATGTGACAGGAAAGAACTGGGCGCAAGGAATACTAAAGAGCTGCCTCTCTCTTTCTGTCAGGTGGGGAAGGTACAGAACTCTATTTACAGCTCAAATCTATGTATCTAGGCAAATAATGTTCTAAAATCCCTACGCCAATTTTTTTCCTGCTATTTCAGCCCCCCCTTTTCCCACAGACACAAAGCCTCTGTGATTCATTCAGTTTTTCCTTCTATTTATAACACCAGGGTCAACCAATTAGACAACAAGCAGGGGAAGGGGGAAAAAAATAAATTTAAAAAAAAAAGAATGTCAGAGGTGACCAATCATACGGCATAAACAGTGAATCAGGATTAGTGGACATTCATAGCCAGCAGCTTGCAAGAAATCCATAGGCTCAGAATTGTTCACACAAACTGCTCAATGAGCAAGTGCAAAGACACTAATCCATAAAGGTCACATTCCACCCTTGCAGATTCCTCAAACGGAAAAAGAAAAGGAGGGGGGCTAAATTAGTTGCATAAATTATTTGCGATGAGTATTCTGAGGAGCTGTAGTTGTGTTTGTTTGTCACTTCCTACCCTAATGTCAATTAGTCAGGGCCAGATGTTAGCACACATTGACAACAAAACTCCCTCCAGGTCCTGAGGCAGAAAGTAATGAGTGAAGGTGGCAGATCTATGTTAAAAGAGTCTTTAATAGACTAAGGTCCAGGTTTTCACATGGATTTAGGTATCTAAATCCCTTTGGAGACCTCAGCTGTGGGATTCTGTGCACAATTCAGTGAATGCATAAAGAAGCTCTGGCAGTTACTTGTTTTACTCTCATTTTGCTTTTGGCAGTCTGTCTGTTCAGCAGACAAAGAAGGGGTCAAAAAGACCCTGAAAAACTGAAATAAAATGAAAAAAAAATTGCTGGTCTGCACTCATGTCAGGAACAGAACTGGTGCAGTGTCATTAAAAATACCTAAAACTACCTGTAGTTTTTGAAAGTAGTTTTTTTTTTATTATTATTTGCTGTAATAAATGATTTTTAAAATTAAGTCTGTTTTTCTGTAGCTTCTGTGAAAAGAAAAATTGAAGTAACTTTTTCTATTGAGTTAGGGGTTTTCTAGTCATTTTTTATGTATTGGTTTTACTTGAGAACTGTAGAGTTTCTCATAAATAAATTTGGTTGCTGGGCTGAACCATATCACAAACAGAGGCTCTGTGATCTTGGTTTTGGCTTATAGTATATATTGTGGGAAACATATTTCAATCAGACATCATAAAAGATATAGTCCAGTAAAGAATCATGCTTTACATGGAGGATTGAGGGCATTTGGCACTCCAATTCCAGTTCCCATAAGGCACCACAGTACTGTAACCAGATGCAGTTTACTATTGAACTGACTCCAAATGAAACATTGTCATTTAATTTAACACACCAAAATTAAATATTTTGATCTAGGAATCTGGAAGCATTTTGTTTTGACTGAAAATGTCAAAACAAAACATTCCAACATTTCTGAATACTTTTTATATATTCCCAAAAACTTTTCGTGTAGAAGAAAATGGTTGATGTGGGGCTTGGGGGGGATTCTTCTGTTTGTTTGTTTTGATTTGGTTTGGTTTGGGTTTTTTTTTTTTGTTCGTTTATGTTTTTTGAGTTCAAGATAATATGGAAACATAAGTGTGGAAATATTTAAAGAAGTTGTCTAATACATTGTCTTGACTAAAAAAGATCAGGTATTCTAATATCATTCCCAACCAAAGAGTATCCAGTATATTCTCCAAATCTTCCACGGAGATTTCCAAACCATCCACCACAGTCCTGGTATTTTGTCAGCCTCACAGTTAACTTTTCCCACTTGTTAACCTAAATCTTGCTGTTGCAGTTTCACTTCTACCACTTGTCATGCTGGCCCATTATTTTACATTCTATTTTCTTTTATTTAGGCTAAAAATCCCTGATTCATTCAATAGTTGTCAGATTTTTTTTCTATATCTTGGTTATTCTCTTTGAATTCCTTTGTCTCTTTAAAATTAGCCCTATTAGTCCTCTAATTATTACTTTTTCTTTTCAGATGAGCTCTTCTCCTAAATCCTGTTCTTCCTTATAATTAACTTCTCTGCTAAATTTCAGAGCTGTTGAAGTCTGTCCTAAACGCATTGTTTCCTTTTTAACTTATGTTGCCCTTTGCTCTTTCCTGAGGATTACACACTCTTCCATTTCATGGCTACTTTATCCTGAGTTCATTACACGTTTCACATTTCCAGGTAGGTAGTTATTGGTTAGAAGGTATTCCAAGAAGAACTTCCTTCTTTTTGCTGCCATTAAAAAAAAAAAATAAAAAATTAATCAAAACAATTTTTTAAGTCATATTTGATCACGAGGTAACTCCAGCATGTGTTTCCAACATAATATGATGCCAAGAGTAGCATTTCATAAAATAAAATTATTCCTCTCTTACATTTATTGTAAAACATATTTCAACATGTAAACCAAAGATGATAGTAAGGATGAAGTACACTTCAGTCCTCTTTCAGCAATGTGTTTAAGGCTATTTTGCAGTCCAATTGATTTCAGTTAGGTTATTCATCTTCTTACATCATATGATTAAAACCTTGCTGAATTAAATAGCTGATGAACATTACAATGTGTGTGTGCATCATGGCTTGCTACAGGATCAGGTCGGGTACACACAGCTTTGCATCCTAAATTCTGTAGTTCCATCAGAACTGGTTCTCTCCTAAACTGTTGCTGTTTTTAGAGAAGATTTTGATATGTTGTTACTGTAAGGTTCCACTTGTAGTGGCTTGCAAAAGCATAGTCAGCTCTCTCTATATATTGCTAACATTCTTCTGAGTCAGAAATTTTGGGGATTTGGATTCAACTTCTTATTTTGACACTATGCAATTCCCATTCATTCTTTTACATATATAAATCGCCCCAGCTATTCTTTCTTCTCCTCCTTTCTAGAATCAAAGGCAATTCCTTTAAAACAAAAGCCCAGGGTTTTAAAATCTGCACCACTGACTCCTCACTAAAATCATCTGTGTAACATTGCCTTTTTTTTGGTGGGGGGCAGAAATCTGTCATCATATGCAACCAGAGGAACTTCCTCCCTCTTGATTTTATGATTCTAACCCTCAAAATAAGGACACTGACAAGTATTTTTAACACATTTCCACTGATATTGCATAAATCCAGAAACATTTATATGCTAATAAAATCAAAATAGAAGTGATTAGTGAGTGGAGAATGTCAAGATGGCTGTCCTTTTGCCATCAACCCTTGATAACAGCACTGACGCTACATTAAGGCACTGCATACTGTATAAACCAAGAAAGGTTATAGGACATGACAGACTTAGATAATAGTAAACCCTGAGAAATCATACCCAGCCTATTACATATTTATTATGCATTACAAATTGTAAATATTTAAAAAAAAAATAAAAATACTCAAAGATACAGTGTGGGTAAATTTTAATGCTTAATGAAATTATTCATGATATACAAAAAGCAACCTAACTCAACAAATAAGATGAAGGTTAATGCATGCGGATGAATATAAAAGAGAACCCAGCCCCGACGACTAATATGCTGTGTCCTTCCCCTGGTTGATCCCAGAGTGAAATTAACGCAACCTCATTTTCATCATTAAGAGCTATCCCTAGAGCTGAGGTGCAGAACACCAGGTAGGATACACACAGCAAAGTCCAGACACTTTCTTTCCTTCCATTTCTCAGAAGCTTTCACAGCTGAGTAGTTTTGGAACTATAGGCAAACATATATATCTTAAAAAAAAAAAAATCAATCTACTTTTTATTCCTCCTATCTACATCTTTAATTCATACTTTTTCAGTAGTTTGCTTTATTTGCTTTCTAACTCAAAAGGTCAGTCACAGGTTGGAGAGGCCTGTGATATGCAATGTTAGTTGAAAAAAATAGGAAGTTCAAAACGAGGTAAACAAAAGGAGCAGGCATAATAGGCCCATAGAGGTTTCCTTTCTCTTTCAAGGATTTCTGATTTTCTTACTTATAATGATCATAGATCACAGTGTATCATGTCTACAATTTCACCTCACCTTCATTTGCAGCTGCAAGTCTGCCAGCAGTAGAGTGAAAATGAGTCCAGAGTCATTAGTGGGTATTAGGGATTCTCCAGCACTTTTGTCAGTCCATAGATGTCAGCTGGTGCCCAGGACAGATAGTAGTTGACTTGTTTACCTTCTGTCCTTTCCTAAATTATTTAATCTGTTTTTCTGTGTGTTTTGCACTTTCCCAATCCCTGAGTTAAGTGATGGGGTAACTCTGCTGAATGGTGTTAAACATGCTGTCCCCCTGTAATCTGGACAAAATACCTCCTGTGTAGTGCAGAAGAGGAGAAGGGAATATTGCAACACCCTCCTTAGACTCACAGACCTGAAGGAAAAGCACTGCACTGGGAACTACAGCTCTCCAGTGTTAATCTCTCCCACTTAGTGACTACTTGCAGCAACATTCTTTCTCAGTAATTCTTCACAAAGGCTATTTAGTTCTGCCTCATCACACCTCTGTTTCCTAAATCCCATTATTTGCAACTGGAATCCTGGACTATAAAGAGAGAGGTTTGATCCATGTACTCCCCTCTCTCTTGAGATAGGCTATTTGGAGTCAGGAACATTGCTCCCTCACAGCACTGTCTGCTGGGAAGTCTTCCTCATGCCCAGGGTTCACATTCACAGCTGCCATGGGCTCTCCAGAGCTGCACATCTGCACTTCAATGCTATGAGGCACATGTATGTCTCATCCCACTCCTGGTGCTTAACTGAGGTGCCTCCAGAAGTCTTTCCACCTTAAAGCCCGTTCTCAAGACACTCAGTGATGGAATTGCTGCCTCTCTTCTTTCACCGACTTTAAAGGAAGCAAAAGTTTCTGGTTTTTAACTGAGACACCTCAGTCTAATCCCTAAAGCTACATAAGGGGTAAGAAGATGAGTCAAAGCACTTTGAACACCATCTCCTGAAGGAGAATTGCTGGCCACCTCTGCCTTATACAGCAGCTGTGGAAAGGTGAAACCTTGGAGACTGATTTGTGACCTGCACGTTTTTCACACATTTAGCAGGGTTGTAGATGGTTGTGTGGGAATCTCCATGGTGCAAGAAACAAATCACTGAGGCACAACTGTCCTGCATGGTTCTGGCCATCTATTCTTCAAGCTTAGCCTTGTAACATAAATGAAAGGATTGTCCTTGCTTTTGTTTTCTGAAACCTTCCTCAATTTCTTTCTGATAAAGGAAAAGACAGATTTTCTAGTATATCTGGAAAGTTAAGAAATCTGAGCTCTTGCATATCCATGAGGGATTGGATGCTACAAGTGAGAATAAATCACAAGGGATGTTTTTTCTCTGTGGAATAATTGTGATTGCTTTAACTTGTGGCCAGTGCTTACCCTACCTAAATAAATCAAAGGAGGAGACTCAGCTCAGCTACTTGTGTCATGAACACAGGAAATCATGGAGTAAATCAGGAAAAGAACAGCAAGGACACAACAAAATTAAGATGATCTTTTTCTTTTTCTCTCTGTTTTTGTTCTAATACCCACTTGTCTACATCTTCTTGGTGCAACAAAAGTCTTTCCATCCTAGATGTTCTATATGTCACTAAGACAGAAGACCACTGCAGTACCTCTGTGCCCTGGGGGCTACACTAGGACATATCAGCTCAGACATGTAACAAAAGCCCACACAGAATCCCTTTGATGCCTACCTGTCCTTTGGACCTGTGGGTACCATCTTGGTAACTTGCACATACATGAGAAGTCATACAGAGGATTCACTAGATGGAAATGCCTTACCATCGACCAGAGCAGGGGAAAAAGGTCCTATTTATTATATCTGATCTCTCCTCTCAAATCAGAAACTTAGTCTTATTTAATTAAGTTGTAAAGGTTTTCCTTGTAAATAATCACTTTATCATAATTTCCTGAAACTATCTAATGGGAGTTGGATGTAAATCAGAGCATTTATCATACTTCCTACTGTCAGTGTCATCACATGTTGAACCTCTGGATCTTTCTGAGTAATTGATATATCCTTGTCTTCCCTCTCTCTTTCCCTCCCCCTCTTTTTCTATTCTTCCCCCTCCCCCCCCCTTGGATTGGGGAAAGCAGTGCTGACATTCTGTAGAACAATCTCAGCAGTAGAATGTCATTAAAATTAAAAAATACTGTCGGAAGGAATGAACAGGGGAAAAAAAAAATAACAACAACGGGCAATTTAGGAACTAAAAACAGTGACATAAGGTGCGGAATAATGGAATATGGAAAAAAAAATTATGATGATGCCTAGTTGACAGATTGTTGTCATTCAACTCTCTGGGGTTTTGTCACAACCTTCCAGTAGGGATGCTGTCTTGAACATCTGGCCAGCAACTGGTGCAGAACCTCCAGGCCTTGCGACTGTCGGGAAGGAGCAGGAGGCCCAGGGAGGGAGGCAGAGACCCCTGCTCTGCCTCCAGCCTCCAACAGCACTTACTTTCCTTCTGTGACTCCTTTGGAGGAGCATGGGTGTGCTGAGGCAGACTAATCCTCCGAGGGGAAAACTGAATTGCATTAAATCAGCCTTAAAAACATGCTACAGAAGTTTTAGCATTCAGGGGTTGTTTTGGCTTCTTTTCAGCATGGTACTTTAAGATTCCCTGTAAACCTGCAAGGGAGAAATGGAGGCTTGGATGGATGTGTTTGCAGGAGAGTTGTACCTCAATGATTTGCTGCTTACACCATAGTGCTCTCACATAGTTTAAAACACAGTCCACTCTTGGCCATATATATCCCTCACAGGGATAGCAAGGCTCGTCTTGAGCAGGAGTTGACCACCGAACTAAACACAAAAAAACCACCAAAACCTCTCAGACCAAGTCTGTTTTCACTTGCAAAAAACCTAAAATTGCAGTGAAACAGTGCAGCTACCCAGGTTCAAAGAGGTGAGGTGACCCTCTGAGTTAACATTTCAAAAGTGAGACATTACTGAGCTAGCCATACCTTGAGATTCTGTGTTGCTAAAATGTTACAGTGGCTTTCCTTTGTTTGACTTTATTCTTCCTGTGACTTCAAAATGAATTTTGTCTGATGCAAAATGAAGGTTTTTATAACTTTTATGATGAAAAAAAAAATCACAGGGGAAAAAAACCCTTCATTTTATATAGTAAACAGTTTGGGAGTTTGGAAAAAAATCAGTACTAAAAAAAAGGCATTGCAGGAGATTAATGCGGTTATTCCTGTTAGAATGTCTAAGTCATTAAGTTATATAAAAGTTTAGAATATTTTCTAGTTTCTCAAAAATTCTCTAGGGTTAGTTTGATAGGAAAAAATTTTCAAAATTCTCTCAGGATAAAAATTTCATATTGGATGCAAGACATCTGCCATATAAAACGCTAATTATAACTTATTTGTTTTTCTGTGAAAGTGTGTATATTGTATATGAGTGTATGTGAGTGTGTATTTTTTTTAAATAAAAAGGGTTAGCTTTTGGCAGTAGGTTATGCAAATCTATCTGATATACCACACTGCTTCTTGAAACTTTTACTTTATAATAACTTTTATAGCCAAAAAATTTAAATCTCTATGAAATAGAAATGAGAATTTAACTGTGCTATTACAGTTAAGGAGCAAAAAGGTACATGTCTAAAACACTGAATTTTTCTGGAGAGATATGAATGCAGCTTTCAGGCCTCTTATGTGACTTTCTACTCAGGTCACTGCTTTAGCTCTCATTCCTTGGGAGAGTAGTTTTCCCTGTCCACTTAAAATGGGATCTGTAAAATTACAGTGGCTGTTTTCAAACAAAAGATATTAAGATGAGTGCTGGAATTGCTATCTGAATTTTACAGGTTTTATTCAAGAGAAAGAGCATGAGATTAGACTATAATTGTTCCTTCCAGCCTTACAAATCCATAAATATTTCTATTGAATTAATAATGGTGATGGGCTGATTTCTGCTGATCTTACCTCTGCTGGGTTTACATTCTTAACTGAATAATGTGAGCAGAGCCAGGCTCAATAGCTTAACATTATGACAGTAATCACTAAACTATATAAATGTCTGTCATGGGTTTTAAAATTGTTGCATCAGGTAATTATTAGTTGCCTTGATCTTAACAGCTATGGGAAAATGTTTAATTGCATTACATTACAATTTATTTATTTAAACAGTGCCTTTGTTTGATCCAAAGCACCAGGGAAGGATGAGAAAACATCATAAATTAATACTATCTGGCAGGCCAGAAGTGTGGTCTGATCTATTCTGTAGCACATCCATCTAAAGGGAACCAAAACCTGGAGTTAGAAATATGACACAATCCAGTATTATGGGTAGAAAATGTTGTGAGACTTATTATTAAATCTATTAGATGATACATTGCTTTGGAAAGAACCATATGAAACGATTGATGGGTGGATTAATTTATCTACTCATCCACCAGCACTTGACAGCTGACAGTATCTATGTCCAGATTCATAGTCGGTATGAGGTGATTCTTTGCTGAGAGTGCAATTGCTGTTAGTTTGATCTTTCCTTTTATTTTTAGCTACAAATGAAATACCTAAATCCCAGGTTCAGACAATCAAGTCCCTCTGGAAATCTGAGTCAAAGTATCCAGCCTGGTAATTTACTGAACAACAAAAGTTTTTGTTTTTCTTTTTTTTTTTTTTTCCTGGACTCCTTCAAAGATTAGGTTTTTGGTTAAGGAAAACCAGAAGTAATAATGCCAGTAGGGACTCAACCAGCAGTCAGAAGACTTGATCTTCCTGGATATCTACCAAACTTTTTTATTAAACTAGTCAAGCAACTTTATTTGTGCATACTAACATTTTTTCTCTTGAATTTTTTGTCCCCCACTGAGTTTAGGATAATTGAATTTTTATACACAGCTTTTTAACAGTGTGGGATTCGGACTGTGATCTGAAGACTTGTTTATGATTAATTTAGCCACAAACTAAACAGAAAAGTAAGTTCAAGATATTGTGGACATAAAGGCCTACTTGTAATAAACAATTAAGTATATTTCATGCTTTCAAACACAAATATACAATCAGAAGGCCTTCATGAATGTCTCTTCTATGATGACCGTTACAGTCAATGTGATGTCTCTGATATTCTCACCTTTCATCTTTAAAAATTATGTCTAACTAATGGTCATAGAAACTTAATAAAAATATTTGCAACTGCTCAGAATTTCTATAGCTACTAGGTATTGTTCTTATTTTAGGAAATTTTGTTTGACAAGGATGATCACATAATGAATTTTTTTGTAAAATCCATTTTGTCTTTTAATTTTACATTTGTAAATCTCAATTGGTTCTTCACTTGGATACCCCAGTTGTTCTTTTTTTTTAAATTAGAAGGAATAAATCCAGGTGTTAAAGTCTACTTTAAAAATTCAGAAAAAGGGTAAGAAAGAACAGGTATTATACACGAATTCTCAGGCAATACCGAATTCTCAGTTGGCCTTATGATCCATTTCAGAACGAGAAATCTTATTTTCACTTTCCCCTAATACAACTCACTCAATTCTGCATTGATTTATTATGCTTCTGTGCTATAAATCTTATTAGCTGTGTGTGCATGTTTCTTTTACAAATACAACAGTGCCAGAAGTTTGTCCTCATCATAGTCAGACACTGTGTGAGCTTAATGGAAAAAGATAGCATGAAAATGAAGCAGGTTGAACAGAAAGAAGTGGAACTCAAAAATATTAAGTTTTGCAAGAATAAAGCTCTAAACTGAAATGTAGTTGCACCTATTTTAAAGGTGTTTCCATCCATGGATTTTTTTGTTGGGGTTTTTTTTAAGTCTTTGGGAGCTTTGATAAAAAGGTGTTATGGACTCATTTGTTTCTTTACTTATGTCCCAGTTTAACTTAGAATTGATGTAGATCAGATAAACTTTTACCTTTTGCCTAATCTACAACATGTTTGAAATACGTTTTCTCTGATGGGATTGTGTGAAGTCACAAAGAAGTAGCAGAGAGACAAGGAGGGACTAATTAAACCACAAAAAACCTAGACATATAAACATCCTTCATGCATTTATGATTTCTCTCTGACTTTATTTCAGGACAGATGCAGCTGTAAATGTGAAGCAAAGAAATTGAATCTTTACCAAGATACTTCTAAGAGTAAAACCTTTCTGAATAAAATCTGTATTATTTCTCTTGCCTATTCCTGGTTTATCTACACACTGTGTACTTAAAAACAGCAGGTGAAAACTACGACCTGATGATTTTCCTTACAGTTTGCACAAAGGAAATTGGAATATCCTGGGTGCTAAAAAGACAATAGTCTGCCTTAGACCAATTCTAGTTGAGGACCAGAAACCAAGATTGTCCCTCCCAGCCCATTTGTCTGTCATTTGCCTTCATCCTTCCAGAACAGAGTCTGAAGGCTCACAGCTCTTTCTTACACATTTATGCTGAGAGTCCTTGACTATTTTGAGATGACTTTTGAGTCAGGTGACTTAGAGACCATTTCAGGCACAACATTCTGAGGCTGTTCAGAGAAGGACTAGGGTTGTCCTACTTGAAAAGTTACTAAATTTGCTGAATCCCTATCTGTGAAAAGAAGTTTTTTGGCATGACATGTGAAGGCTCACCTTGCCAGGGAACACCTCCCAGGCCCTACCTACAAGGATTTGCTTACACCTTTATGCAGTTGTCACCTTCTCCTCAAACCTTGTGTGGATAATTCCTGGAACAACTCTTGCACTCCATTTTCCAAGATCCAAGATATGTGTTTTATAGTCCTTGGCCGTATGACAGATCTAACTGACAGTTTGTAAGGAAGATTTGTTTCATTTGCCCTAAATTAGTCTTCAAACTATCTGGGTTACCTTTCCAGTCCTGTTTCAGAAACTTTCTCTCACCCTGAAACAACCATGCAGTTTCCTGTTTCCCACTTCTGTAAAAGGATTTATATCCCCTCTCAAACTCAAATGGGTTTTGTCCATTAGAAACACTAGAAATTATACAATGCTAGATCAAGAAAACACAGAAACGCCAAAATCAAATTTAACTTAGAGGTGCTTGAAAGGGAAGCATCCTGAAATGGCAAGGTCTTACTACAAGTCCTCTTTCTTCCTCTGATGGATTCAGTATTGCCCTCTGTCACAAGCAATTGGTACAACACAAGAGTGGATGGGCCATTGGTCAGTATTGTTACGCCAGTTCTTAATTGTTTAATGTTCTGGTACAGATTTTTGCAACAGCATTGATGCTTAATCTAATTTTTGGAAGGAGAAGATGTCAGGCTGCCTTTTCCATTGGCTCACACAGTCTATTTAGTTTTCCTAGGTTGTTGGGAAGCTTGATGGGGTTTAATTGAAAATGTCAGAAGGGAACATTTTAATTTGACTGCATTTGATATTGTGGCTAATGCATTCAGCAATTCATTGTAATTCAAAGCACTCTTCACACTCCACAACTGGCATTGCTATTATTTTAAAAGGTGAGATCTTTCACTGTTAATCAACATGGGGTGCTCAGAGTAGTTTATACTCAGTGCTAATTTTTTTTATATTTATGTTCTACACTTTTACAAGGGCAACATCCAACTTTTTTTTATTTTTTATGGCCTAATAAAGTTCCCATCTCAATCCTCAGCTTCCAAAAGATGACAAAATATCTTAGATCTCTGGACTGGCTTAATTTTTTATTGTTGAGCCAGAAAGAAAGGGGGGGGAGAGAAAAAAAAGAAAACAAACAAAAAACCCACAACCAAACCAAATCAAACCAAAACACTATCAGAAAATACAACTTTTTATTACAGTGTTTATACACAACATGAAAAAGTAAGGGTTAAGTCCCCATTTCCAGTCCTTATTTTAACAGTTGTATGAAGATGTGTCTCAAAAGACTGAAAAAATTGCTACACAGACTCCATAATTCCTCTACGCTTAGAGAGTTGTCCTGAAGTACAGGTAGATGCTCCAAGTATGGTTTTCAAAAATGTCTCCTATCTTCAAGTGAACACTAGGGACCCCAGTTGTCAGGTATAACAGAGAACAGTGACTGCCTGAAAGCTTAAATTTGTCTGTCTTACAGGATTTGATAAGGGCGACATAGCCTAAATATGCATATTTGGACAAGTGGGGGGAAAGATTTTGCTCCAGTTCAAGTTTTTTGCATTTTAAATTTTAATTTATTGCTCCCAGACCTGGAATTGACACAGGTCCATTCCTTGTGGTGACAACCAGCTATTTTCCAGCCCCTCCTGTGCAAAAGCAATCAGATTCTTTTTACATACATCTGGCAAATTTGCAACACAGAATCAAGTCAGGGTCATTTTCTTTCCCTGGGAACCCTTCTGCCCTAGGCAATTTTGCCTACCATTATGGTATCTCAGGAAAAATGTCTTTTCTTGAGAATCCTGAAGAGGATTATTTGTGAATTGCCACAATCAGTAGCTTCGGATTTCCAGATAAAGATGATTTTACGTCTAATTGTTTGTGGGCAGCTTGAACCATGCAAGACCTTTTACTAGAGCAAATATATAATGGTAAGGAGATTAGGCAAATACAAAGTTCAGTGGAAGCTGAGTTAAATCATAGACTCAGTTCTTTGTTGATTCAACTCAGGGTGTTTTAATAGCGAGCTGCATTGTACACTAATATGAAGTAACTTTCATTTGGAAATGTTTGCAACACATTTAAAATAGCTAGCAAGTCTGAATTAAGAAATAAAAAAAGGATCACCCAGAGTGATTGATCTTTTGAAACATTTGACCTATTTTCTTATCTCTTAGCTGTGTTTAGCTTAGTGTTGAAATACAACATCTGCATGATTGAGTTGTGACTACTCTGTTATTTAGTTTCCTTGAACAACTCACAATCTACATGAAACATTAAAAAATTAATGAAAGAGGAGGGACTCCAAAAAGTCTTGTTCAGTGGCTGGAATCATGGTCCAGTTTCCTCTGTTCTCAGTGGAGAATAAGACCTGTTTTCCTCAGTGTTTCAGTCACTGAACCACAGAATCCTCAAATGGTTTGTGTTGGAAAGGACCTTAAAGATCACCTAGTTCCAACCCACCTGCCATGGGCAGGGACACCTTCCACTAGGCACTGATATTCATGTCTCCTCATTCTTTCTGCATTAGTACACTATTGGATGCCATTCAATTCATAATTTCTAACATGTCTTAATCAGTGCTAAATTGTCCTTAAGTCTTGAA
>JAWWLV010000100.1:66825361-66838018 GCA_035041135.1 Platyrinchus mystaceus
AACAAGGTTTACAAAACATTTCCAGCAAGAACAATTGAAAAAGAATGGGAATACCCTCCCAGTCCCTACCAAAACACACACATCTTTTATAGATATTGTCAAAAAAACCCATTTTTCCACCTCATGATCCAAATCCAAGTATTCCATAAATCCTAATTGAGCCATACCAGCAAAGAACAAAGGTCACCTAACATTGGTGACATTAATCTTGATGACTTTATCAGTAAGGACAAATATACAATATTTCAGTCTGTATCCACAGTGTGATTCCCTTAAACCTTGGAAGTGGGAGAGCTGAGATGTAGGAAATTAAAGGACTTTTAGGTAACATTTTTAAAGGAAAAATAAAAAGATTACTCCAATTTAAAAAATGACTTGGGGTATTTAAAAAAAAAAGTAATTGTTATTTCACATTTCCAGGAAATCAAAAGGAAAATCCAGACTTAAGTAAAATATTCATCTCAGTCCAGTACAGAATATGAGTCAGTTCTACCCTTACTATTATTTGTGGAAGTGATAGCTTGGGAGTTTTAATGAAATAACAAGAGATTGTTAAAGAAACATTTTTATAACTAACATGTTAAAAACTATTTTTCTTATCTCTTTAAAAGTCAAAGAGCTTTCAAAATCTTCACAAACGCATAAAATATTTTTTTTTGGCCTAACTTTATTAAACAGCAAAATAATAAAAAAACCCCCCAAACCTAAACCTTGTAACCCCATAAAATCCATACAATTCTTCCTGTAAATTAAATACATTTCTTTATTAAATTTTGCAATACAAACTGATTTTCATTGATGGATATGTGTTATTATGTGAAAATATCAAGTTAATTTATATTAAGTCTTTCTACTGTAACACAAAACTTCTAGCAGTATGTACTCTAGCATTCCTACCAATAGCATGTGAGTAGTACAATGATCACAAAAATATTAAGAAGGAAAAAAAATCATATACAATCTTGCAAAGATTTTTTTTTTTTAAGTAGACAAGCTAATTAATATACTTGTTTAAAAATCTTTCTAAAAGAGAAATAAGTCCACTCCAGGATAACCGTGATACAGAATGTCTGAGTCTTGAGAGTTTTGTGGTTTTTTTTTTTTTTTTTAATTAACCTTTGGGAGGGAGAAGTTAAAATATTCCCTTATTTCTCTATGCTCCTTACCACACACACACCTGAATTGGTGAGTCCAAAACAGAAGCAGCATCTCAAAAATCTAAAATGTTTTGTTGCAGTTCTGTTTGAGATCACCCTGTGTCTTTCATGTTCTCTCTAATGGGAATTACAGTTTGAGTTGGTCACCATTCCTTTTTTCTTCTTAATTAACATGATTCATCCAAGAATTCCTCTAGTCAGTGCACAGTTCAGGCTACCACACACTATTGTTGATCTGACCCAAACCATCCTGTTTCATTTGGATCAGGGACCTCCACTTCCCGGGGCATCAGTATATTGAGCTGGAAAAGTACTGCAAGAGAGAGAAAGAAACATTCTGTTGTTTGTGGACTTCCACTTGAGCAACTCTCCTTTATATTTTAATTAATGAGAGAAAAAAAAAAAAGACATTTAACCTGATGAGGAAAAAAGATCTCTTGGTGGTCAGTTCACAAAGATTGATTTTTTTTTCTGTACCCCTGAGGGACTGGCACTTTCATTCCCACTGTTAAGAATCTCAAGACCAACTTGCCCGCTTGATATCACAACTAAGACAATGATATCACAGCAGATTTCACATTCACTGAAAGTGAATGTGAAATTTTAGTGCCAGATGGGCAAGGTGAGTACCCCTCAGAAAGGGTCTGTGTCACCAGCTGTGTTAACCAAGCTCAGAGCAGAAACTTGGTTTCACATGCACATGAGAATAACATCACTAATGAGATATTACAAAGAATTTCTCATGAAATGGTCATTTCATGGTCAGAGTTCATTTCCTGCTGTGAAACAATTCAAGGTCCTTGGAGTGATTGTGTCTGTCCCCCTTCTCACTTACTGGGAAGGTGGGTTTTTGTTCATGTGTGCTGGGGAGTGAAGGAAATGCCAGCAGAGAACATAATCAGAGGAAGCCAGGGACTCACCAAAGTTGGAAGTGATTAGACAAACCCTGGGTTTAACATTTTCATCCTTTCCTGTATGTCTTTCAGGTTTGTTCCAGTATCAGGCAGAGCAGCAATGCATTTATCTCAATCCCCAGTGCTATATGCCGTTGCCAACATTATCTCTACATCCTTTGATAATTCGTCATCTACTGTCCCTGGGAAATCTGATCCCTGATTTTAGACAAACCTCTGTTCCCTTCACTTGTAAATACAAACCTCAGCCTAAGAAGAAATCTCCAGCTTTGCAGTTCATGTGTCTCTAATTCATGGCTAGCATTATGAAGATTATAATGATTTTTCTTTTATCTCTGCTCAGCTAATACACTAGTGATTAGGGAGAAAACAGAATATTTTAGTTGAGATTCTCTATGTTGTTTGACACTTTGTGGTTGCTTTTATTTTTCATTCAGCTTCAGATTCTTGGGGAGAACTAAACCCAGTGCAGCCTTTGATCTTTTTGACTGGTTTCCTCAGTGGATGAAGCAGCCTTATAAAAAGGGCACAAGCCCTTTTTAGATGATAACATGCTGTACATTTTCTATCTCATTCAGCACCAGGGTGTTTGCAAAAAGCTCACCATCAGTATTCCAGCCTGTTTTTATGTGGGTCTCTATTATCTACAAAAAACACTTCCTGATCTGCTTTCTCAGAAGGTCCATATTAATTTGCTATGATCATTTCATTTTCTACGCTTTCCTTCACCTCGCATTAGTTTCTGCTGAGGCAGGCAAACTCTATGTGCTATTTTTGTCTGCAAGCAAAAGAGGTCTTTTTTGTCCCTTGCTGTGACACATGTTCTTTCCCTTTTTTTTTTCCTTTCTTTTCTTTTTAGTTGTGCTTTTAAATTTAATGTCTTAGTATTTTAATATTCTTATCAGATCCTTTAATTTACCAAAGTCCTGGTTGTGCCATGCAGATTGCCTGGCATAAAAATTCTTACCAATTCTTCTGAGTAATGTAATTTTACTTTCCCCACTATGGACCCTTGGTTCAGTCAATACAGTTTCATGTTATTCCCTTGAATTTATGTGGAAAATATTTATTAAAAGAGGCATTTCTGCTCTGCCAGATCCATTCTTCATCTTGAAACACCATTTTTTTTCACATGTTGTTTCTGTTTATGACACTTTTTCTTGTACCACCCTCTCCAGAAATGTATTTGAAAAGTTCAGTAGCCCAAACAAACAAAAATTAACCAGACATTTGTTTTATTTTCATTGCATGGCAAATCAATAGTTGTATATTATGATGATGTAACTTTTTTATCTTGGCATTTTATTGGATGAGCAGCATAGTCATATATTACTTTTTCTCTGTACTAAATTTTATGTATTGTTTTTCAAGACTATATATATGTCAATTATTTTTATTCATAATAATCAGAAATAGTAACCTTTTTTTACTCTGAAAAAAGTAACCATGTTTTTACTCTAAAAGATGGCTACAGCCACAGTATTCATGAAAACTGTCTACTAGCTGACTTCACTAATCACTTGAAAAAGAAAATTATAATCTTCTTCAGTTCTTGCTTTTTGTCTTTATAGGTGTATGGGAACCTGTTTTGCCATTCTGTTCAAAATATCCTGATTTAGCGTGAAATAGCATAAAGACCTCAAAAAAAAACACCTGAAAATATGGGAAGAAAAGTTATCTTTTTCTTCAATATAAATAAAAATATTTAATTTTTAGTATTAAATTATGTGTCGTAGGGTAATCTTGCTCAGTCATTCGCTCGAGGACTTTTTGAAATGGAAAATGTTATTTGCTTCAACCACCTCAAAGTAAAGCAGCAAGTCCACAGCTTTTTCTTTTGCCACCAGGAAAAAACCCAAAAATCGATGAATCTGGCCCTTTCCTGTGAAAGGTTTCAGTTTCGATGAATCACCTTTTTCTGAAGAAAAAGTGTTTTGTTGAAAAATTCTCACCGTGCCCTGCTTACTGCAGTGGCTTAGTTCTGGATGAATGCTTCCAGCAATCAGGATGGCAGAGGAGAATATAATCTGCAGGGCTATTGACTACTTGTTGAAGGCCAAAGAGAAGTTAACAATAAAACCTGCTGCAATGTACATTTAAGCCAGTTCGAGCAGAGAGAGGCTTATCACAGGTCTCAAGTGGATGGAGACTTCTATTTAGCTCACCTGGTAGGTCTGCTGCAGACCCTTTTTAGAGAGTGCCGCATGCTCCTAAATCCTGAAAGATCCACGCTATTTCATGCAGGATGCTTAGTTTCATCATCCATAAAAACCCACAGGAACTGGGGGTGTTGAAAGCAATGCTCCAGATGTGCATGTACCCCCACACCACATCAGATTCAGCTGAATGACTACTTAGTTTTAAGATCTGATAGTACGCTCAGAAACACAATCCTACTGTGCAGTATAGGCTTGTGAAAACTCAGTGTACTTAATTTTTTTTTCTTTCATCATAGAATTCTGGCAACGTAAGATCTAATAAATAAATAAATATGTTTATTTTTAAAAGCTAATAAGTTAAAAACCAAACTACTCTGAGGAAGGTAAAACTAACAGAAAACATTCAGGCATTTGAACTGAACCCTTAGCATAAGAGTAAAAGAATATTTCTGTTTTAAAAAAAAATAATCAAAAACATAAAACAATCAAGAGTAAAAAAAAGGTCCCAAAGTGGTACTAGTAGAGTGATCACCTTATAATCAGCCATCATGGTAATAGACAGAGCTGACGCAAAAAACCCCTTTAGTGCTCACTTAGCACTGTCACTCAGTCCCACCTACAAAAGCTCATTTTAGAAGACTGGACCTAGTTCATCTTAAAAAAAAAAAAAAAAATTAAAAAAGAAGAAGAAAGAAAAAAGAAAGTCATAATTATGTGCCATTACAGTTGCCTAATTCTGATCTGAACATCCTTTCTACTAAGCTCACTTTAAGACTTTTTTTTCCTTTCTTTTTATTTTTTTTTTTTCCCCCTGGAAACACCTCAAAGAAACAAGTACATGAGAAAAAAGGTAGAAAAGAAAAACAGAATAATTACATGAATCAGACAAAATTACTAGAGTAGCCAAAAATAGACACGAGAATTTCAGAGTGTCCCATTTTTTACCAGTGATGCAGTCAGTTGTACTAATCTGAGTCACTGTGGATGTCCTTTGTAAAAAAAGTACATTTGATAACATAAAAGCATTTTCTTGTTTTGTTTCAGCATTCCTGTCTGAGGAAAGTTCTGCTGAGGACACGTGCCTGTGATTCATCATATTTTAGCTGCCAATCTTTTACATCTGAGAGAAATTACAGTCCAAGTCCGTCTCACATAGAGAGTGTTACCAGCAGCCAAGGTGGCAATGGGGCTTCTTGGTTTAGGAGATGAACACAAAGTCACCTCCAGACATGTAAATAAAATAGTTTAGAACAGTAATGAAGAGAAATGGTATGGGCTGGGGGGGCCCCACAATAGTGCTGAGAGGCAGAGAGGGTCTGTGGGTAACGCACACCACAGCAAAAGCTACTCAAACTTAGTTTGAATACGAACACTTTTAACTCTTATATAAAGGTTACGGGTGTGACTGTTCTCTTACATTTTCCCTATGGCATGAGCTGCCTTTCCTTTAGCTCCTGATGAACCTGCCATCATTGACAATGAAGTGTCAGAATCTCCCTTCTTTTCTGTTGCAAAGCACTTTCTCACCTGTAAGTAAACATTTTTAAAAATCTATTTTCAAGCTCCTCGTCTAAGGAATGAACCTACTGGCAGCCACCCAGCACACGGAACATCTCAGAGTGCCACAGGGACATTTTTGAAGGAACACAGAGGTGACAGAGGTGTCACAAGCAGCAGGTTGAACAATCAAACACATGGGGACATCTCACTAACCCTTCTGTTAGGGTTAACCATCAAGCACCAGAAGGTGCTTGATGCTAAACACATAAAAATGGATGGAGTCTCTGACTGAGTAGAGTCACTCACTAAGTAGTAGATAATTATCAAGACTTGCAGAGAGTTTGGTGAAACAACTCCACTTTTTTTATTTGGGATCTCAATCTGAATGTGTGATAAATGAGTTAGAAATTGGGTAGCCTAGCATATAAATTACACAGTTTTGGACACTGATATTGCCAATAGGAAAAATTAAGAGAATCCTGACAAAAAAGATCTTGAAAATTGGGTATCTGAAAAGTCTTGCATCTCTATCCTTAAATTTCTTCTTATTTGTGAGACTATTAATTACTTTTTCTCTTAAATTACTTTTGTAGATTTTATTTATTCCATGAATGCATGAGATGTGCACTCTGGCCTCAAACTGTAAAAGTTGCTTATTGATGGCTGAACTATTGAGCATTTGATGCTTAATTCCTTTTTTAAAAAAATTAAGAAATAGAGATTTTCATGTGCTCGTCTAACTCTGGAATCTGGGACATTTAATGTTTTCTGTAATATGATTGATTTTGTAATACTACTTTCTTTCTCTCAGAAGCCTCAGAGTGAGTTTCTCAATCCCTTTTGGACCTGCTAAGTACTTCTATAATGTAAATAATAGTAAATAGATTTATTTTTTTTTTCTCCTGTCAAGCCAATCTAATTTAGACTCTTCCATCACACTTATCACTGGGACACCTGACAAGTTGTCCAGTTGCTTTTGAATTTCTTGACAAAGAATCCTAATTTAACCCAGGAGAAAAGTAGCCTGACTCCCATTAATGTCAATGAAAGGTGGGAATGTTCACAGCAAAACTGAATTAGGTATAATATGCCTAGAAGTCACATACTTTATTTCAAATAGTGGGATTTTTTTACACTTGACAAATGGCAGAAAATACTAGAAATGCGTTCCCCTTCTATTTAACAGCTTGAATACCCTTTGTAATCATGGAAAAAGAGTGGACATGGATTTTCCTGAGTAGAAGAAATTCAGGTTTGTATTTTAAAGTCCTTAAAGTTCCATTTTAATTACGGGAAAATAATTTGAGGGAGATTGGTAATAGGCAAAACTTTGAGACCTTTTGTTCTTTAGTGTAGTGAAGGAAACCTCATTAGACAGGATTTTCTTAGTTAGCAGGGCTTCAGGGTTAATGAGCTGTGAGTGATAATATATAGTAGTAATCCCTCATGACTGTAACAAGTTGTATTTTATAAACTTCTTAATCTCAGTAGTGAAAGAGATGTGGGGTATGGGAAAGAGAAGAAACTAATTTGCAGGGCTCAGGGAAATTCCAGTGATTTTTCTCCCTGTGTGAAAGTTATTTGGGAAAAAGTATATGGGTACCACACAGGTAAAGGAAAGGATTATTATCTTCACAGTTACCTAAATGTTGTCCCCAGAATGACAGGTCTAAGCATTTCCTAAACTCCCTTTCTAGGTAGAGAAAGCAAGTTACGTGTGGAAAAGAGGAATCCAAGAGAATATCTTGGGTGAAGAGTCAATAGCAACCAGTCATCTTATAGGTACTTTTGAGGATCAAAGTCATAGACAGTAAAAAAAAAATAAAAATCTGTCATTAAAAAAAAAAAGGAAAATAAAAGAGAATAAGCATTGAGTTGTTACTACAGACTCTCCTAGGAGGAGCCTGGTACATGGAGATGATGCCCAGCACCCTGCTAGCACACTGTGACAACAAGGAACATCAAAATGGTGTTCAGAAGAGTTGTCACTCTGATAAATCACCTCAAAACAGCACACAAGAGCTACTTTCAGCCAGCAAGAAACAAAACTGTGCTTTCCATACCTACCTGAAAGGCTCTTCGTTCTGCTGATGGTGTCAGTGTATTTCCTCATACTGGGTTACCTTTCTTTCCTGAGAACACTCTGTTGAAATATTACAGATTTATTTTTTTTTTCCGGGTGAAGAAATGTGAAAACCCAGTACTTCCAGAAGAGATTAAAACCCAGGTCTCTTCTTATCCATTATTATATGTTTTGAACCAATCTATCTGCTTTCTTAAGTCAAGGAATGAGGGACCCCTTTAAACTACAGAAATTAGGATCCCACTCAAGAGCTGGGCACCAGCAAAAATCTTGGGAAACACTATAATATGCTATTCTGGGACTTGAGAGAGGTGAACAAACTTCAGTCTGCCTTCATTATAAGCTTTATATTGTCAAAGAGAAAAATTTTGATTAATTGGAAGGATAAATATTTTAATGAAAAATATAAAGAATAATGGGTTCCCTCCCCCTGAGATTATTTAGTTTCTAAACTAAGGCCATATTATACACAAATGTTTACTGTTTTGTACAGCTGCTTATTAGTAAGACCCCTTTGGAAGACTTTATAATTATCAACAGTAACATTTGAGACCCTTCAGAATTTTTTTTCAACTGAGGATAATAGGTAAGACATGAGCTATCTCAGGTGCCACTGTTTAACATTTGTGAGAGAAAATTGTGTGATAATTTTAGCTTTCCAGTGAAATGTTGCAAACATTAATCCTTGTAATGCCCATGTGAGTATGATAATAAGTATTAATCCTGAACTGGTGTAAGTCACTGTAATGCCATTTACTAGGACTAGCTGATTTTTTTTTTTCCCTTCAAAACTGCTTTTCAAGAGAAAATTAGTTTTTTTGCTATTTACATGTTAAAGGGATCTGCTTTCTGGGGAAAAATAATTTTGAGGGGAGCAATTCGAGGAACATATCAAGTGGACTTAAAAATTGGTATTTTACTTCTGATAATTCACAATGATTTCTATGGGAATTGTTCATCAGGTGCTGCACCTTCCCTCAATACGACACTTCTTCAGCTGTATTTCATCTCTCAGGATGTGGTCTTGAAAAAAGTACAGATATTTCAATCAAGGCATTTTGATTTTTCATTTAAAAATAATTTAAAAAAATAAAAGGTATTACAGGATGCTTCTAATGAAGTACCCCATCAAAGTTTTCTGAAGGCAGGTTATGATTTTCTGGTTAGCCACTGATATGACACAAGGCACTTCCTTTTCCTTTCAGCACTGTTGGAGGACTTTAGCAAGGCTATAAATAAGAGATTTTTCATGGAAGTGCTTTAAGTCTTTTGTTTGTATGGGAACAAGAGTCAAGTGAGTTTTGTTTTATTTTGATATTTAATTTGAAAATAATTTGTTCCTTCTAACAGAAGATGGAAAGGAGACAACCATTTTGCTTGGTGTAGTTTTGAGGAAAATGGAACATTTTCCCTAAATTAAAGTACAAATAACAATGCAGCAACACTAAATAGAATACTCTTTATATATAGATATAAATACATATATGTGTGTGTATATATATATAAAATAATTTTCTTGTACTTTGAAATAAGAGTTTAGAAGGTGAAATAGCTTTTTATGATTTGAACTGGTTTAAGATTTTAAGACTTTAATTTGCACATGACAAATAATTTTACAGGAGGAAGCAATAGCTTCCTTATTAACAATAAATTAAGCAACTTCCCTAAATTCTCTAAAGTCTAACAGATGAGGACAAGGCTCTTTTTGGCTTTGGTAGACTCTGAATTAAGGCTGTGGTAAGAACAATTACTCTCATGGTGTCCTATTCAAGTAAACAATGTAAGCAAGAGGTTCTGCATAGATTGGAGCATATGTTTTAAGTTAAAGACATGCTGAAATGTTGTCCTGAACAGGGATGTTTCCCTAAAGTAAGGCTATGGGCTAGGTGCCCAGTTTACAATATAATATGAAGAGAGATAGTAAAGTCAGGGACTACAAGGCAAAACAGGCTGGGAAATGCAAAACACAGAGGGCCAGAGAGGTACCATTGTTTGGAATAAAAGATTGAAACACCTTGGAACAAAACTCTTGAAATAAATTTGGAAATAAAGTGTAATATTACCACAGAGCCATATTGTCAGTAACAAGAGTGTTGAGGGGCAGGGGGGAAGGAGAAAGAGAGGAAAGAACCGAGTGGTAATATTTTAAAGGGTAACCAATGCTCACTAGCAGCTGCAGTAAGACATTAAGTAATAGAGCACACTAATGTTAACAGCTCTCTTGGTAAGAGTGGTAAATGAAATAAACCTCAGCATTCGCTGTATCATTAATCTATAGTGAATAATGGCACTGGTAGTGTAAGGAGATTAAAAAGGGCATTGTAAACATTTGTGGCTGTATAATATACAAATTAAAAATGTGTGAACGCTCGCAGCTGCATAATCTACAAATTAAAAAGTGTTATAGCATAGCATTAATTACTGGCTGATCAATTTGCCCATAATTGCTGGCACGTAGATGAACAATTACAGGTCCGAAATGTTATTTGAGAAAGAGACATTGACCTTGGAACCGTAAGAAATGATAATATGTTATAAGGTAATACAGGCTTGTGTCAAAATCCTCTATCAGTATATGCTCTTGCAGGCTAGTGTGCCCAGCAACCCTAATCATACTTTTCTGTGTATGTTATTATGCCTGAAGTAGACGATTTTCTGCCTGAGTTATAGAAATATCTGATTGCTTAGCATTTCCTGTAATCACTGTGTATTGGTGCTCACATGCGTGCAACAGATTTGGTGGCCTTCTGTGGTGTGGCTACAGCATTTGTGGGCAAGAAAAGAGCAACTGATGTCACCTGCTTGGACTTGTGCAAAACATTTGACACTGTCCTGCAACACATGTTTGTCTATAAACAGTAGAGGCAAGGATTTGACAGGTTTGACCACTGGGTGGATGAGTAGCTGCCCTGAAGTTCACACTCAAACAGCTGTGGTGACTGGCTCAGTGTCCAAGTGGAGGTCAGTGATGAGTGGCATCCTCAGGGGTTTGTACTGGGACCAGAAATGTTTGACCTCTTTGCTGGCGACATGGACAGTGGGATTGAGGGCACCCTCAGCAAGGCTGCTGGTGACACCAAGCTGCGTGGTGTGGTCACACATAGGAGGGAAGGGATGGCATCCAGAGGGACCTGTACAGGCTTGAGAGGTGGGACCCTGTGAACCTTATGAAGCCCCACAAGGATAACTAGAAGGTCCTGAATGTGGGTTGTGGAAATCCCAAACACAAACACAGTCTGAGCAGAGCATGGATTGAGGAGAGATTGAACCTGAGCATAAACCTAGAAAAACTGCAATAGGTAAGAAAACTTGAAACTGGAGGTAGAAAGAGAGAGCTTTGCATAATAGAGACTTGGGTGGGAGACCAGTTGTGTGGCTAACCTAAGACCAAAGATGGGAAGCAATAAGACTAGTCTTGAAAAGGGAGAGAAGGAGATAATTACATCTTTTCATGTGTAGGCACTAGTTATATCATCCTTAATTACATACTGCTTTTCTACTAGAGGCAAAAACCACAGTGGTTTGTAGATGGATGTGATTGCATAATTAAGAACAGACAAATCTGACATTTCCTTGCTTTAGTTGCAACAGTAATAACTTTTCTAATGTAATGCATATAATTTATATACAACAGTTAGGCCATGATTCTGCACATTATGTCCTCTTGCTAATTACTTAGATAACTCCACTCATTTTAATGTAACTTCTACGTGCTCAAAATCAATCCTATGTACATGCAGAACGTTGTATTAGTCCTCATCTTGGTCCAGAGACTTCCATGGTTCTGTTCACATAGTTCTGCCCACAATATAAACTTCCTTTACCTCCCGCTATGGAGGCTTATTTGACAGTACAATTCACCTCCCATCTACATAGTTTCAGTATGTTTTTTTTTTTCTTTATTGCCCTCATGTGATATCTCAGTGTCTGTGCAAGATAAGAACATAAACTATTATTGGCAATAGCAGAGTACATTTGGAACTCTATTTCTCTCAAAAGAAAGTTTAGTATTAGGTTTAGTAAAAATCCCCCTGACTAAGAAAAACTCCTCCAGCAACAGAAAGCACATGACCCCAGTGATCTGCTCTATGGACTGGCTTTCCAAAGAATACAAAATCAAATTCAAGATCTTAGGCCTCACAGTCACTGCTCTCCATGGGTTCTGCACAGGCTATCTGAGAAATTACATCTTCCTGTGCAGCACTGACTGTCCATAACAAAAACCACTAACTCCAACCCTGCGAGTGAGACCTGAAAGTGCTGAGGGTATCTGTGCACAGAGTCCCAAAACACATCAGTGAGGCCAAAAAATGCAACTTCTCTAGCAAAAACATAAAGGAAGAAGAGCAAAAAACCCTTCAGACTCACCTACTTTATTTAGTTTAGTTCTCTTCCCTTTGGCAGGGATAATCTGTAAAGTGTCTGAAGCACTGGAACAAGGTTGTAAGTCAAGAACTGTAAATTTGCCACCAATTACATTTCTTTAAATAAAGCTACTTTTTAACAGATCTCCCATTCCAAAGAAGAGATGATGGTTCACCATTTGGCATGCAACGTGTCCTATTTTGGAAAAATATCTTCTACAGGAAGAAAAAAAAGGTAAAAGAACATTTTATGCTTTTTATTTATAACTTGTTTTAATATTTGGGTATTTTTTCTCAGAGGGTGTTCCAAGACGGCGGGCGGGCGGCCGGCCACGCTACCGTCCAGCTCCTGCAGCTAGGTGGTGGGAACCGGGGACCCGGTCCTGCTCTGGCGGCCAGTCGACTCTCTGCATTTATGGGAGACGATTCTACACCGATTCTGAGCAGCCATCGCCGCGGAGAAGCCTCGGGGGTGCTCTG
>JAWWLV010000100.1:66838666-66874636 GCA_035041135.1 Platyrinchus mystaceus
TCAGCCATCAGCGAGCCTGTAGCAAGCGTGGGTAGAACCCTTCCCAAATCTTCGTTCGCGAAGCCTAGCCATGATTTTTTCTCAGAAAACATGAAGAATTTAATATTTTCTTCCAATAAAAATAATTTTTGAAAAGAACTATTGATTTTGGTGACTGAATAGTAGTAATAAAATAATAATAAAACCAGTCTAAAATAGGTTGATAAAACCAGGTATTTTCCAAAAACATTTTTAATTGAGGTTTTCAATTGTTGTTTCTGTCAGAAGTTAGAATTGAAACGATTTTATGATGGCAAGTTTAGTAACCCAGAGTGGACCAAACTTGTATTATCACATTGAAAAACAGAATAATCAGTAACCTTACCTTATTCATGAATGTCACAAAATCTAAAGTCAAAGAAGACAAAATATGAAATATAAACCAAACATTTTGACCACCAGTGGTGACTTTTAAGAAACGGAGCAATATCTCAAGAAGTCTGATTGCCCATTCAACTCACCTCAAAATATATAATAAAAGCAATATATAATAAAACCAGATCCTGCATCTCTTCTTGAGCAGAACATCCTTGGAAATAATGACTAGAAAAAACAGTGAACCCCGTGTTAATTTTCCTCCCTTGGGATTTGTTCATCTCCAAGAAACAGGACTGAGTTTCAAAGACAACAGTAATGGCAATAGGAAATTTTAATTTCCCACTTTTACAAAAAAAAATATTTTCATCTGAAAGACTGTGAAATGTGAGATTTTCATGATAAAATCTTCCTTCAGGAAAAAGGAAAAGAGTTATGAAATGCCAATGAAAACATATTCCCTTTTATTTCTAGTTTAATTTTTTTTCATGTAATATTTTCAATGTTATTCATAAAATGTTGCACACATTGTTTCAGGTTAAATGTTTCACGGATCAAAGAAGTTAAAAAAAAAATCCAGTGTATTTTAATCTGAAATTAGACTTATAATTATGTCATGAATAAATCTTTTTAATGTCTTCATTACCAGTTTGAACTCATTCACTCTTTAAAATTACTGCAAGATTTTCCAAATACCCATATCATCTAGAAATCATCAGTCACATTGAAATGACCCAAATCTTACCCCATCATTTGTGACATGATGTTATATGAAGTGTTCCTTGGCACAGAGCTGTGACAGTGACAGGTACCCCCTCACCCTCAGGGCTTTGCCTGCACTTTAAGCACAAAGCATTTATTTGCCCATCAGTTTTGGTTTGTGAGAAGGGAAGCACTGTTTCAGGGAGCTGATGGTTCACTTTGTGTCTGATGGGGGAGAATAACTCTGAAAAGAAGAGGGTCCTTTGGTCAAAATCATTAAGAACGTCCTCCTAGAGCTGGATGTGCAGAAAGTGTTGGTTGTTATGTGGAAACGAGCTGGCTTTACAGCTCCCTTTACACATAAGTAGGTGGAGCCTCTGTTTAAAAAAGGAGGAAAAAAGGCCATTTGGCTTCTCAACATGAGGCATGACTTCTTTTTCACAGCACTTGTATGTCCTGCTATGAGAATAAAGGAAAAATAAAACAACTAAGAGCAGATGCAGATCTTATCCTATACAATCATCGTGACAGGCAGTTTATATAGCAGTAAGGAGTGTTTCTTTCTGAAATTTAACAATTGTTTTCATGAAACTGATGTCTATTGTACTGTGTTTATATTTATTACATTCTGGAATGATTATCCTGTTTTATACATTGATGGCTTTTAGATGGATAGAAATTTTATATAAATTCTCTTCTTTCACAAGCTGGGGATGAAGGGGAAAAGAGGGAAATAGCAGTGTTATTGAGGTGTTTTATAACCTTCAGGGAAATGTATAAAAAATGATTTAGGCTCCAGTATCAGTCACAGAATATATGTGCAGACTTTAAAATAAAACCGAAAATAAACAGAGATTCCAAAATAGAAATCATCAGTTCTTTCTTTACTGGTCTTTCTTTTCAGTGCATCCTTTGAAGTAAGCGATAACCAAGGTGGTCCCAAAACTGTATGAAAACTGTTTTTCTTGTTACTCAGGCTTGGTAGACTTGTGACACTGTCCTTCAGCTGTGACACCTTGGAGGGGGAGGTGTTGGGGGAATTGAAGTCAGGAGGACTTCAGAGCTACAGAGAGAGGGTGACATTACACTCTGCTTCACCGTCTGTTCAGCCAGAGGTGTATGACAGTGGGATGTATCCAAGGAACAAGTAACTAGAAGTGATATGGCATTTGCACCTCTTGGATTGGTGGAAGGCTTGGACATTCTATCAAAACCTGAAAGGATTATTACTACAGAGAGTTTTTTGAGGGTAAAGTGACAGTCTGGTCATGACATCTGCCTCTATGATCTTACCAGTATTGACTGCAGGAGAGGATGTGTGGCATGGAAATGCCACTGAGACCTGTCAGGTCAGTCTTGAGCTGTTTAGCAGCCAAAAATACAAATTCCAGTATAATCCAAGCTTTTAAATAACATGCTAGTGTAAGGCATTGCTTTATAAAGGGTACCAGACTTGCATATTATTCCTAATGTGATACATACCACATAAGACATTCATTTTTCTCTCTTTTTTTTTTTTGGTCTGAACTGAACCTTAGGGGTCATATCAGTCTTTAAGTTATTGGCATTCAGATGCAGAGCTGAATTTTCAAAATATTTGTAACACCTGACTCAAGCAGCTAAAGCAAAGTTGTTTTAAAAATATGGCCCTTAGACTGTGTAAGCTTATATCAAATTTCCCCCCCCCTTGTGAAACATGGCTTAGAAGTCACAGCTGGCAAATTAGAAAAAAGAAATACAGTAAAATGAATAAAATATACTCTCATTCACAATTTCCTAGAGGCTCCTTGGTTGTTAATTGAAACTTTTGTCTACTTTATTGAACAATAAAAGTGACAGAAACTACTCTCAGGTGTCCTTCAGTATTAAAAAGAGGATAAAGGGTTCCTAGCAAAGGTGACAGAAATTAATGTGGTGAGCCCAGCTATCAAACATTTTGATATGTGAATTGCCTGATATTTCTATAATGCCTTCTTATGATTGGAAATGTTATCGCTTCTATTGAATCAATAGAAAATGTTAAAGCTCCATGGAACCCCAATTACAAAATAAAGCTAGAAGGTTAACATCTGGGACCAGCAGAGATAGAAACAATTTCTATTGTCATACCTTTCTGACAAGTAAATGTCAGAAACATAACACCTTCCGCCAGTCTCAGTACAGAGCACATGTAAAAGAGTGATTGCAAGGCAGTCTCAAGTCAAATCACCTGTCATCTCAGCTTTGACATAGAATTACTTTTGTTTTATGCATCTATTAACCTTGAACTATCAGCATTTGTTTTAATGTTCTGGTCTGAAGTGACCTAAATGTACTTCTTTAATGCACTTACTGCTGTAGCTATAAGGGGGAAAGAACAGGGGGGAAAAAACCCTATTAAGAAGAGGTGGGTGAAGTTGGCCATGTTTTCTGCGGCATGACTGTCAGTGCAGTAGCCTATTTCCTCAGCTCCTACCTGGGGGTAGGAATTTCAGGCATTCACCTGGCAGAAAAGGTAGGAGAATCCAGGGGTGTCAATATCATCTTGAGCAATGTTTCTGGCCTACGGTGTCTTGCTGTACATCCCACTTCTTTTACTCACACTAGGGCTTCAGGGAAAGAAGAAGGATGACTAGAGGATGCAAAGCCTTCCAGGTGTTGCAAGACAGCTGGAGCTCCCTGTGGTCCCAAGTGCTATGATGGCTGAGACATCACATCACTATCAAAAAGGTTATACCTGAAAAACAGCAAATCTGGTCTAAATTCTGGAGTTAGATAATAATATAGAGATGTTGCTGCTCTTCTCCAACTAGTACAGGCTGTAGCAACACAATGCCAGCGGATATTAGAATATGAGACTTTTAAAGGTTACACTAGAGAAACTTCTTAGAGAGATTATCCCCAGTTTCCATCTGCATAAAAATAATCCAAAGCAAAATAAAAATAATTAAATTTACCAATGCCAAACATTCCTGAGCAATGAAAAGAAAACTTTTTCACCTGTAGGTGTTACACTGTGTCTCCCAGCTTAATTGCCCTGAAGTGCAGAGAAAGAAGCATGTGCTTGATCCACCAACTGAACAAATTATGACCAAATTATATTCCAACTTATTTGTTGATTGAAACAATTTATTCTTAAGGAAACACATAATTTTGAGCTCAGCTTTGGAACTGACTGCCTACAAAAATCCTTTCCATTGGAAGATGCAGCCTTTTGTTCCTAAACTTTATCTGGACATATGGCACAGTTTTAGTCATGTTTAGGTTATTCTTAGGGCTCCTGTGGCCAGTGTGCTTGGGCATCCTCAAACTTTTTTGAAGGACAATTCTTGTTAGAGGAATCTAAATTCCAGAGGTCTGGTACTACAATTAAACATAACAGTAGATCCTGCAGATCCCACTAGACATAATTTGGAAATCTAACAAAAGTAGAAAGGGCCAAATATTTGTACAGGTTAAATATACAGAGAAGAGTGTAAGGGAGCATCAAAGCAGTGTTCAATGTTCCTTTCAAACCAGCATTCCTCTGGTGTCCAACAGGAATAGGGCATTTAAATATCTTTTTATTATTTTTATGCAAACTACCAGCTTCATTCCCTTTTAGGAAGATATTTATTGCTATCCTACACCCCAGAATAAGACAATTTCCCATGATAAATAATTATATATCATTTTGGAGGATTCGAAGTGTCTCTCAAATGTATGACTTTCTGGGGTTAAAAGAGTCCTTGGCATAACCTCTTCTTTTTCTAGGTTTTGTCACCTATAAAAAAAAAATGTTTTTGACACCATTCTCCTAATCTGCAGGGGATAAGAATCAACATTAACACAGTCCTGAGACATAATTTAGGTTCCCAATTATCTAATAACATAATAGGATATTAGACAAAGAATAACACTGGCTTATTTTCATTATTTCAGGGTTATCTTAATGAATTCAATAAATTTGTGCAAGCATTTAGGGATTCACAGGCAACATTTGGACAACAAAAGGCACAGAAATATGTAAACTGGCTACAACTTGACACCCTCATGTATTTGTAACTAGTTGCTTTTAGACTTCAGAACTCAGTTCTCCAGTGGATAATTTCTATGTAGATTGATTTGCATTCTGAAGAGATAATCAGGGAGCAGACATATTCCTATATTTAAGGTACATATCTTTTGGCGAACACCATCACTGTGGCATCCATGGAGTGGAAGAGTCACTTATTCTCTCATAATACATCCTCTAATATTCACCATAGTTAGAAATCCAGCATGTTGATGCATTGGTCTCTCTATACTCCTATTGAGCTATTCTGGCATATACACAGTGTGAAAGGATGAAGAATCAGGCCATTAATATAGTCGCAGTTGTAATTGCATTTTTTATTCATACAATGCTCCAAAATGTGAAGTTAACAGCTTGTTATGTGGGTGTACATTAATAAGCACAATGGGGGCTCATAATAGAGCTTCGAGGTGCTAATGCAGTATGAATTAATGAATTAATAATTGTCATTAATTAAAAATGGAGCAGAATAATAGCCAACAATGCCTGACAAAGGAAAGTCTCAGCAGTCTCTCTGTCACACCTCACTTGTGGCTGTTTCTAGGGCTTTTGTACAGTCTGTGGGAATAAAGTTTGTTTTGGGTAGAAGGAAGAGGTGATGTGTGGAAAAGCAGTACCTTCAGAAGGGAAAGTAGTGCTGAAATGGGACAGAAGCAGAAGCAAACGTAAGAAGGTAAAGGTAAAGTCACTGTGAAAATTCCAGCAGGGAAAAAGCCCAGATGGCCTATGGAAATGATAAAATTAAGTCTTAAATTGGTGGTGATGTTAAACTTGGGACTTGATTATCCTCACAGATGTGCAAGCAACTCCCATTGACTTCAATAGGAGGTGAGTCTGTGTCACTGATGGGGTAACCAAACCTTAGAACCACTGAACTGTACTCAGGGAAGGAGGGTAAGCATGAGGAATGAAAATCTCTTGGTAAAAACAATGGCTTTAGCTCTGTTCAGCAACCCATGGCTGAAAAATTCTGGTGAGTAAGATGTTTTCAATAAGAAAAAGAAACATCTTTTAAAGTTAAAGCAGAGAAAGTCTTTTACCCTGTGAAAAACTATAGAAATCCCATTGAGAATCTGTTCCTTCTTCCACCTTCCAAGTCTCCTCCCACAAAGTGTTACCAGTGCCCAAGTAAATTTCCTTCAGTTATTCATTAGTGCAAGTGTGGAGTAACTCTCTAAAAAATAGTGCTTTCACACCAGTTTGCACCAGCTTTATTGACATGCAGATCCAGCTTGAGGGGTGTAAAGAAATATGAGATAATAACCTAAAATGACTAAAAAGGGTCTTGTCTGAAAACATGAACAATAATTCTATGATTGAAAGGATGAGAACATTATAGCAACTTTAAGGGCTATTAAGCCAGTTCCTATGTGAATCTGTAGTGTGAATTGTATAAGCAGTTGGAATGTGTTGATGATAAAGGGATTCATAAAAGTTGTTATGCTGATTTTATGTTGATGGATGTTAGAATATAAGGTGAATTATTAACCACAGGAAAGTGAGACTAATGTTTAAGTGTTGTGATATATGTGTAATTGAAAGCAATTTCTTCTATAGAACAAGGAGATTGTGGGCATAAGTGAAACAAACTTTGAATAAAATACAGGTGAAGTGGAATCTGTTGGGTGTTCAGAGCCAGGAAACAAAGGGAAAATAAACTTGCCTGAAAAACAAATATTACTAGTAGAAATAAATAATTTGCATTTATATAGAAACTTCTATTCAGGAAAAGCCCAAAGCAAGTTACCCACTTGCTAAAGCATTTATAAATAATGCTGTATACACAGACATGCATATACAATCCCTTTTTTAGGAGTCATATGCCTTTCTTGCGGAAATGTTTTCAGTCCCATAGCAATTCAATAAGACCAATACAAAGACTATTTGCATCTTAAGAGGAGAAAGCTGAAGAAGTCAGAGGTTAATCAGCTTTATCTTGATTCTGCTGAAGTCAAGAACACAACTTTTCTAAATGGAGTCCTGTAGACAAAGTCTGGTGTGGGCTGTTTCTTGAAACCAGTGGCAATACTGGTTTTCACTTTTGTGCCTAAAGGACTCCCAGTTTGGCACTAAGTGATGTGCCTAAGGCAGCACAGTGAGTCAACAGCACTCACCAGAATAAAACACAGAGTTCTGCCTTTCAGCTATTGAAGTGTCTTCAGAAATTCATGTGCTTGATGTTCTGTCCCTTCACGGCAGTGATCCTGGCTGGCACTTGTACCTCAAGGAAAGCCAGGTTACTGGCTGCAGTCCTTGGAGGCCGTGTTGATGGGAATGCCACAGATGTTGGGGCCACATCTTGTATATGTTACTGGCTGACTGACAACCAGCTGAGACTGTTTTACCTACGGACAGAAGGAGCATTTCAGTCAGCTGATGAACAGCTATGGATTTTTAGTCCTGCTGAATAAATGAAGGTGTTGCAGCAATATTTTAATCAGTAAGAATTTGAAGTGACTGATGTAATCATGTCTCATGAGCACTGCAACCATCCTGAATTAACGTGAGTAAATAATTCCCATGGAATCATGTGTTCTGTACCAAAATTCATGGGTCTAGTTTAAATTTCAAATATTTGTGAAATCTAAACAGAGCCTAAACAATAATTCAACGTTGTTACAGTGATTTAGCTAAGGCTTTGACCTAAAACCTGCACATATAATCATGATATTATTGTGTTTTTATTGAAGATAAAATATGCTTGAATTATTGAACTCAATGTATGCCACCACTTCGTACGGGTGAGTTTACTAATTTAGATCCAGTTGATTTGCTTATAGTTAGTTAATCTTAATATACAAAACAGATTTCAGACAGAACATATATCAAGAAAGGTGGCAAAAATAGCCTAAATAAACCAATAATTTGATGTGATAGAAGGAAAAATCTTGATAAGTAATTTAAAAAAATTCTTATTTAGGTGATTCTGTAACAAAGTAAGTGACCTCTCATTCCACTTAGAAAAAAATCTTAAAGCTGATGCATAATTTTAATTGTTATTTGAAATAAAATCATCCAAGGAGCATGAAAACAATTAAAATAAAGTAGTGGCTTAATTGAAGGACCAGTCAGATTGTAAATATTTTACTTCTGTCCTAGATCCCATTCACTGTCAGTCAGTATATGCTGCAAATCTAACAACTGGAACATTTCAATACACTAAGCTTTCATTTTAAATTTTTTTCCAAACCAAGAATTTGTATTGCTTTTCAATAATTTTGAATAAAAGGTAAACTTTCTCTGCTTTCTTTCCTTTCTCCTTCTCCTTGCAAAGTGAGGGGAAATAAAAACCAAAATAAGAAAAATAAAAAGATACCCCAAAGCCACTGATTTGGATTAGAGCCTGTGGGACTTTCTGTACTTCACTGAGCTATGCTAACAGTTTCTGCCTTTTTTACACACACCTAATTTTTTTCCCAATAATTATTTTGATAGTGAAATAAAAGCTATTGCACTGTGCTTTGCTGCCTATTGTTTAGACAATGCTGAGTGGGATAAACCTTTTATGCAATGACGCTAGTCAGCATTCAACTCCAGTCTCTGCCATAGCATTCACTTTCACTGGGATATGTGCCAGTTAAACTGCATGGATTGATCTTCCTGTCAAGCCTACCTTGGTTTGGAAGGCACCAAGTGGGGCACAGAGACACCACAGATCACACTCTCCGTGGCTGCATAGAAAAACAGGCTGTCAAGTGTATAATTCTATGACCTGCAAAGCCAGTGCCTCCTGGTTTCCCCTAAAGGTTCCTCATATGGTGTGCTCTTTTAGGCACAGGGAAATATTCAGATGAAATTATCTTTCCCTAATTGGATATCTTTCCTTTGTGGATTCTCTGGTATTCAGTAAGGCTCATGTACAGCCCCTTTACCTTTGACAAGACACTTTACATGGGTCTGTGTTTTTATATCCCTGTCAGCTTTGATGAAATTTGCAGATAATTACTTACCTTCCAAACAGTCTTTTTATGCATTTGGCTTAGTTTTCATAAAGATCTGAGTCAAAAGAAAGAGAAATATACACATGCATTTTATAAAATTAAAATATTGAATGCAAAACATATGTGGAATTGGTGATTATATTAATTTTTTTTAATATTTGAAAATTCCACATTCTTTGAAGCTGTGTATTTTGCTGGGTTTGGTTTTGGCCAGCTCTGAATAATGTTCATATTTCAGAGATGAGGACCCAAAGCATAAAATGTTCAGAGGTTCCACAGTGTCACCAGGAAGGACGTATGAAGCATCCCACTCCTGATCCTATGGCACACAAATTCCATTGATTGAAAGTGACAGAGAATATTATCCTCAGCAATGGATGATCTCTTCTGCACCCTGCTTTCATTCCTCCCAATAGAACACATCTTCTGCCTTGGCATTAGGACTGTTCAGTGGAGATTCCTAGTGTGGTGAGATAAATTAATTTCCCAACATAATTACTCATGACTTACTCCAGGAGTTGCATTTCACTATCTAAAAGAAAATTTATAATTCTGTGAAAGCTGACCATTGAGTTCCCAAAAGCTGTGTGTTTTGTTGCTGTTCAGTCATCTAGGCAGCCTTTTATATGTTTCCCTTTTTTTTTTTTTTTTTATTCTGCAGAGAAAACCATTAATAACTATTGTGGGAGTTTGATTTTTTTCTTTCTATCTCAAATGGAAATGGTCTTTTCTTGCTTTCTCTCCCTCCCTGTATGAGCGCTTATCACGCTGGGCTTAAATGACTGGAGCAGTTGTTTCAGAAGGTTGTCAGACATAATGGGGAGAACCAGGGCCCCATAGAGATTATCTTGCTGATATCTTGGGTCCTGAGCTGCAACTCACCTGCACAAAGACTTCCATAAACCATAGTTCAAAATCTGTGAAGAGTCAGTATAGCAACAACAGAAATAGATGCTCTAATCCAATTTGCTATTCATTCTACAAACAGAGCCCCTCTTCCCATAAAAAAAAAAAAAAAAAAAAAGAAAAATAAACAAAACAAACAAAACAGCCTACAAGTCAACAACCAACAATAAAAACCTATTTGCAGACCTTGGGTGAAATGAGAAATGCCTCAAGAAATGGTGTGGAAAATAAAAACCTTCTCTATTTATAGTCAGCTCAAGGCAAGTTAGTTTTGGGAGACTTCAACATGAGTCCTTTTTCTCTTCCAATACGTAAAAATGACACAGTGCAGTTTTCTCTGTCTCCTCTTCCGCATTTCTCATTCTCCTTTTTTTGTTTTGGTTTTTTGGGGGGAAGGTGCTTGGGGTCTTTTTGTTTGTTTGTTTATGTCTTTGGATTTTTTTTTTTTTTTGGCTGTTGTTTTTGGGGGTTTGATTTTGTGGTTGTTGTCGGTTGGCTGGTTGCTTGCCTTTAATGAATGCGTATTTACAAACAGCTAAATGCAGGATTTCTGTGTGCATTTTGAAAAAAGAACCTGTCTATCCAGGTTGACTAAATGTATTTTAGACATGGGACAATAAAGACTCAAGGCAATTAGGTATCCAATTTCTATTCTCCTAACTGGTACAAATATTGGATGGCTTAGCGGAGGCTGCTATGACACTTAGAGAATTCCTGGAAACCCTTTAAAGGAAAACTCAAACCCACTGCTGCTTACACAGACAGAAATAATACTAGGAAAAAGTAATTTAGTGTGCTGAAATATTCTGGGATTTGGTAGATTTATTTTCTTACAGGAAAGACCTGTCAATTCAGGAGCTGGTTGCACTCACTACTTTGATATTCTGTCTTACACTCATCTTTCTTCTACACTGTGAAAATATTAGGTTGACACAACAGAAAAAAAAGGCATTCAGTTTGGTTTTGTGTGTGGTTTTTCAGCTTAAAATTAGCTATACTTTGTGAATTGATTTTTTTTTTTAATAAGACTAGTCAAGTCTGATCTACCTGAAAAAAAAAGTTAATTTTTTCGTCAGAATATTTTTTTCAGTCACAACACCCACCCAAGCTATTTTGATTGTACTATATGGGTAACTTATTTTATATTATTTTATTTTCTAAGTAGGAATAATACTTGTTGCCACTCTTACTATGCTATTAATTACAAACATTGGCAGGTAGGCTGAAGATGAAAAATCATTCTGGACACCACTGTTTGAAATGATGGATAGAGCTATTTAGGCAACAGAGACTTCAGCTGCCCCAGGAGTCACAGCCAGGAGAGAGGACATGAGACAAAGAGGGGTTAAACCTCATTCATTTTCTCAGTTTCTCCACATTTGTGCCAACCACAGTTTCAGCACTGTGTCTTACAGGTATGTTCTGAGAAACTCTCAGATAAATTATTTTACAAGTATGATTGACATTTGACCTTGAATTATCCCTCTTAACTTTAAGGCACCTCAGCAACACAGAACACCTAAAATCAGTGAAGAAGTTTGTTTAGTTTAGTTTTAAAGTGAACCTAGTAAGTATGGTCTTGAGATTTGTTTCATCTGAAATCAGAAGTAGTCAAAATCTCACCATGGAAACCATAACAATAACAGCAGTAATTACATAAATCAACACCTGAACAGAGGACCAAACCTGAAGTCTAATCCTAACTAATTCAATATGAAAGTTTTACTTTTCAATGTATTTACATTTGTAAAATAAGTTTTGAACATTCCCTTTGTGGATATCCACAGTTTCCCATTGAAATACGCCCCAAATTGGAAAATTCATTGGAATTTTCACTTTCCTAGTGAAGATACTGGCTTAGATGGAACCATATTTTCCAAAGAAAATATTTTCCGGAAACTCCAAACCTGCTCTTGGTCCAGACTCCAGTAAGGGACTCACTTGTGGCAAGGCAGTCAGCTCTGGAATGTCTTTCCCACTATCTAGATTCTATGTTGTGAGACAGGTGTTTCAGAGAACAAAGGAGATGTTCTGCTGGGGAGGCCTCAGTGAATAGGAGTGGATCCAATATGCTCTGCAGCACTGCAAATAACACTGACAGATGGAAAATGTAACAATTTAAGAAAAATCTTGTTGTCTGCTAATACAGAGACCACCTCTGTGTGACTGAAGATATGGTATGGGTATGGGTAGCATTTCTCAAGCAATTCATTAGCATGAGCTATAGTGTCTAAAAAAACCAAACTCCTCAGATCCAGACTAGACACTTTATGTGTTTTCCAATTATTGAAAAGAAATCAGCATGACCAATGAATCATTACTCTGGTGTGCCTTTGGAGACCTATCTTTTAAGAGAATAAATAACCTCCCTTTATAAAAATAGAGGGGATGTATGACAGTTTATTCAAACATATCCCAAAAGGGATTAATTTCTGTATTTGACCAAGTGAATAAACCTTTAGATTTCACTAAATATAATGACTTCTTTTTCATTGACTATAGTGGGAGCTTAGACTCCCTTCACTTCAGCTGTAGATACCTCCTTATGAAAATCTATGTTTAAGTGCCTCAGTCTGTGAGCTGAATGCTAGAGAGCATTTCTACATGCTGTAAATGAGGTAGGTAAACATCTCCACTCCTCTCAAATTCTTTATCAGCACAATAAGTAAAGCTTTTGCTATCGTGTTGCGGTTCTGATCTCTCCAAGTGAGAAAAAAAAAAATAAAAAAAAAGAAGCTGTTGTTGATCTTGCTGTAGTTTTCATCAAAGCTCTCTCTGAACTGATATTCAGTGGCAATTTAGTCTTAGGAGAAAAACTGTTGGGAGAAAGGCCAAGAACTGAATAGGCCATGGCTATGACTTAAGGGCTGACTTGGAGGCTGTGGTTGGGGCACTCTGGAAGACAAGACTTTGCCATTAATCTGCTTCTGTTCTCTGTATAGAGCACGCACAATTGTTTTCAAAGCTGACCAGATTGTGGTTTTCATAAGCACTAAACTTACTCATAAATATACAAAACGGACATAACATTGCAGTCACCAAGAACATCTCCATAAAAGATTAAGGGTGACCTTCTCTGGTCTTGAGGATGTACAATTGTTTACACTCACTGATCAGGTCCCATCTTGAATTACAACACCACAACTCAAGTAGCATTTAAAGTTTAGTTTCATATATATAATCATATCCATGCATTTTGCAGGGTCCGGTACACTGTATGTGTATGTTCTGCTTATGGGATGGTAAGCACAGTCCATCATATCTCACAAAAAAATCATTTTTCTTTATATTAGTATTTTCATCACTGAAATCCCATGCAGACAGCACACTCACCTGGCCTCATGAGAAAACTGCAAGGCAGAGAATATATGTGTGTGGAGGTAAAACTCTGAACTCTACCTTTTTTGTGACAATGGGTGTAGGAAACCTTACTTAAGGCATTTATAGTACTGCTACTGAACCTGACTGAAATGGGAAAACTCCTGGAAGTAAGAATTAAGGACACGTATTTTATACTATGTCTGATCTTGTATTTAAGGAAGAAGAAGGAACATAATAATCAGTCAAAGCTGAGGAGTCTCACAAACCAGCATGGCATACCATAGGCTTCTTCACAGCCTCCTCTCCTCTGCTTTTCAAAGCCTCCCAAGAGAGTAGTTCAGGCTTTTTTTTGTAAATGGGTTTGAACAGAGCTAAAACTGGAGCTCTGTTCAGGTTTCTTCTAGTGATGGAGGAGAACCACATTGTCCGTCCTATATAGAAAAAATTACCAGTGATAGAGATTAATCCCCTGCTTCCAGCACCTTCAGCCATGCAACCCTGTCTGGGAATCCCGAGGAGAGCTCTGTATGAAAGCAAATGCTAGCACAAAATCTCAGAGACATGTGACATGCTGCTTAACAAAGCTTCTACCACTTTCAGCCAAAGGAAATTGTTTAGGAAAAAACCCTTACAATACCTTGAATATGAGTGTTGTCCATCCAACACTGGAGTTAACATGACAATATTTACTGCAGCATAGCCAAAATGTCAGACCATGTTACTCTGATTTGCATGGATTTCCCCACTGCTGTCAAATGTAGGGGGTCTCTTCAGTTCTCCAGAGTCTGTGGTCATCTCCTGTGCATCTCCTGGGAGCTGCACAGCCATCTCCAGTGGCAAATGTGTCTGCAGTTTGAAAAACAGACCACCAATTAATAGTGCTTATTGCTGTTTCAGATTAGCAAATCTGGCAGCAAGAAATGATTTCTTACTTCCAGATTATGATAAAGAGGTCTATCTGTAGAGCATTATCCACTAAAAATAGACATCCTTCTGTAACATAGATAACGATGATATGTGGGGAGGCATACCAGAGCTGAAACTCCTTGTATACCAACCATAAGCAGCATTTATCATTCACCCATAATATTTGTGCTGTTAGAGCTATGCATATTTACTTTGTTGCAACAGACAGACAAATGAATGGAATAAATGCATTTGCATGATGATCTAGAAATAAATTAGCAATTTCTAGATATTGGGGAACAAATTTGAACTGCCAGAAATATCTCTATATATGAAAAGAGGTAGAAAAAGAAGCAAACTAGAAAGAAAACTACGCTCCTCTCCGTGCACAGAGCTTGGGAAACACCTGAACTGATTTTTCCTTGGGGAGCAGAAAAAATTGGCATTGTTTATTTTTCCAGTGGAGCAAGTGCAGCCATTATGGGAGATTTTAGCATATCTAACACTGCATCCCCTGAAAGATGGTTCTCCCTCTGCCAACATAACCCAGTTGTCCCTCTCACTGGGCAGCAGCCACAACAAGTGATATAGCTGGAGCACATTGACTGCATTTTGGTCAGAGCATTTTTTTGGGGTGAGTTTACCCTTAAGTCAACCTTTAGTATAGGCCTGGGAGGTATGAACTCTGGTCTGTTCTGCATAACAGTGCAGCTCCTTCCTGCAAGGATTTGTTTGGCTTCCCATGCACCCTTTTTATTTATTTATTTTGTCGTAAGAGTGTATCTGTGTTCAGGCATCAGGCCACCCAGAGCTACAGAGGCTAATGTAATAGTGTCCAGCTGGTGCCAATTGGCCTTGTCTGAGGTGCTCTGGTGATTGTTCCATCAGTGGGAAAGGAAAAGATTCCTGGCTACCTAATAAGCCTCACTTTTTACGGCATCCAATGTTTTGTATCAGTGTCGTTTGAGAGGATATCGCTTTGTGAGATTGATCCAAGGCTGGCATGAAGAATATGCACTCAAATCTCTTTTAGAAAGATTTATAATATTAACCTCGGGCTATTTTTAAGTCACCGTCGATCTTTATAGAACCAGTGCTGAGATTCATTTGTTTTCCAACTGGCAGAAAGTCTCTCTTACCTTTTGTAAGCCGGTATTGAACAATTTGGCTTTGGGTCAAACTGGTTTAATGAACTGTCTAGGGTTCGAACTTCATGCTGCCATTTGCAGATGTTCAATAGTCAGTCTGTTTTAGCAAAGGGAGTTCATTAATATTTGCAGCTAAAAAGCCTTCATAACATTGATGTGCGAGTGTCTGCTGTAAATCTCTTAAGTAGCTTAAATCTTCTTTATGTAGAGGCATAAGGTCTGATTTGCTTCTTGCTTACACTACTAGTTTTATGTGAAGTTCCTTCTGGGTTTTTGTGGGCTTTTTTTTTTTTTTTTTTTTTTTTTCTGCCAAGTCTGAGGACAGAATCAGGCCTACAGATTAAAATACTTTTTCTGAACTTTTTGCAATGTTTTATAGACTGTAATACACATAAACCCTTCTTAAGTTTCCATAGGTATAAATGATTCAGCTTCAAGTCTTTTTAGCCCTTACAATTTTAAAAAAGAAGTACAACCAGCAGGTTGAGGGAGGTGATTCTGCCCCTCTGCTCTGCTCTGGTGAGACCCCACCTGCAGAGCTGCATCCAGCTCTGGGGTCCCAGAGTTGGAGGGACATCAACCCACTGGAGCGAGCCCAGAGGAGGCCACCGATATGATTAGAGGGATGGAGCACCTCTCCCATAGGGAAAGGCTGAGACAATTGATTGTGCTCAGCCTGGAAAAGAGATGGGTTCAGGGTGGCCTAATTGCAATCTTTCGGTACCTGAAGGGAGCTACAAGAAAGATGAAGAGAGACTATTTACAAGGGCCTGGAGTGACAAGACAAGGGAAAATGGCTTCAAACTGACAGAGAGCAGGTTTAGATTGGAGATTAGGAAGAAATTCTGTACCGTGAAAGTAGTGAGGCACTGGAACAGGTTGCTCAGAGAAACTGTGGCTGCCCCATCCCTGAAAGTGTCCAAGGCCAGGTCAGATGTGGCTCTGACCAACCTGCCCTAGTAGAAAGTGTTCCTGCCCATGGTAGGTGGGTTGTAATGAGATAATCCCTTCCAACCCAGGCCATTCTATGATTCTATGATCTTCAAGAAACATTGCAGAGGTTTTAGCTGTTCTATAATAAAGTTATCCCACTTACAAATTTCATAGTGGTTACTTTTTCATGACTGATTATGATTACATTTCTTTTGACATCTGTTATTTACTTCACTCTGGACCACCAGAGCTTAGGAATAACTGTCCTATCCTGGTCACCAAAGGCCATCCAAATATGCTGAAAGTTGTTTTAACAAGTAAAAGAAAAAAATGCTCTCCTTGTTTTTAAAAGGTACGAAAAAAACCAGGATGCCTTCAGCTGTAGCAAGGGAAAATATAGGCTAAAATATGGGGCTTGGAGGGAATATTTAAACAGTAAGGGTAAATAAGCAGCTGAATGGATTGACTAGGGTAGTCATAGACACTCAAATGCCAGTAGAGGTTTTTCGGAACAACTGAGTCAAAAAACTCTCAGGAACAGTTTAGATATAGATGATCCAGCATTGGGACAAAAAAATGGCTTAGTGACCCCTCATGATCTTTTTGTCTCAAGCACCTATGAGTGTATAGCTTGGGTGAACTTGTGAAAAAGTCAACAGAATTTATTACAGAGAAAACAAATCAAGCTATGCTGACAATTTGGCCCTCATTCTCATTTTACTGTGTGCAAAAAAACCCACAGAACTGAACAAAAGCCCACACACATATACACACGCATTTCTACTTGAACATTTTTCAGTGAAAGAATTTGGCATAGTAGACTTTATAATTCAAGAGAAAAGGGTTTCTCTCTAAGTCTACCAAATCTGTTTCTACAGACTATATTTTAAATTTACTTTCTTTTCTAAGCAATGGAAAAAAACCTTTTAAAGAAATTTTCAGTCTCTTCCAGAGCCTTTTTCTTTTTGTTAATGAGCGTTCTTCAGTTATACAGCTAATTAGTGAATAAATATGATGCAACACAATGAGTGACCAGGATGGCAACGGCACATTAAGACATGATCTGTGAGAAGGAAACCCTTCTAAAGAATGTCAATTTCCAACCCTGTTTGCTTGGATCTAAAAGAGAACTTCACCCTATTTATTTGAGAAAGTGATTCTTTTTCTTCATAGTGTCTCTTGGAAATGTGAAGTGTTTAGGTAGTGATTTCTGTGACCTTAAAACAGCCTTTACTGTCTTGGAACTGCAGGCTACTCAGCACATCTTGACTACTGGCTTGCTCTTTAGACGCTCCAATGATACCACATATGCCCATTCAGCTACTTCTTGCTGAGAGTTTCTCTTCTTTCCTTTTTTTTTTTTTTTTTTTGTGGCTGACTGCAAACACTATATAGTTTAGTTCCCTACCAGGACTTTGAAATGACTAATTCCTGCAACATATTTCAACACATCCTTAACTGCTAATTGAAGTCTGTGCACAAGGCGGTGAATGGTACGCACCGATGGGAACCTCTCTTGCAATAATGTGCCGAATCCACTCTTTATCTCATTCATTGCCGACGTCTCGTCTGTTGCAAGTCCAATCAATTTTTGTAGCTCTAAAAGATATGTCCTCTGTTAACTTTCTATATGCAAAAAAAAAAAAAAACCAACAAAAAAACCCAAAACAAAAAAACGACGACGGAAAATTAAGCATTACCTTTGTGGCAGTGAAACTTGATTGCTTCCAGAAGACTCAGGGAAAAAATGTTGTTGACATTTTTTTACTTCCAGTCTCTGCATGGCAATAAGGTATGATGGCTGATTTATCAAAGAGAGTGTTCTCATCAAGCAGGAGAGCGAGAGAGAAAGTTCACGTCGCACAAAATGAGCTGCTAATTTCTTTTCCATTTCACTGACAATATGGTATTGGAGCAGCTGTGATTAGAACAATGGATGTTCCCAAACTGTGCTCCATTTAACTCCTACAACTCTGCAAGGTCACACAGTGGGAAAAGGAATTAAAGGCTTTTTTTTTTTTTTGTGCATTCCCTTTCAATTTTTTTTTTCCTTTTTTTGAAGGGAAAGAAGGGGTAGGCAGGGTTAATGGAGACTGGGAACTGGTGGAGTTGTCTCCAAGGAAATTTTGGATGCCTCTGTGGTCAAGTAAAGCTGTAAAACTTGAAGATAATCATGAGAAAATATTTATTAACTGAACATTTTGGAAACCCCGCTGAAGACTGGTAAAGGCAATGAATGTGTTGTTGTGTCTGTATGTATATTATCTACTGTCTTAGTCCTGCCCTTGGGTCACAACAATCCCATGCAACACCAGAGGCTGGAAAGTTTCCCAGCAAAAAAGGACCTGCAGCTGAACAGCAGCCACAGAGAGCCCAGGTGGCCAAGAAGGGCAATGGCACCTGGTGTCAGCAATAGTGTGACCAGCATGACCAGGGCAGTCACTGTCCTCCTGTACTGGGCACTGGTGAGGCCGCACCTTCGATCCTGGGTTCAGTTTTGGGCTCCTCACAACAAGAATGAGATTGAGGTGCTGTAGCGAGTCCAGAGAAGGGTAACAGAGCTGGTAAAGGGTCTGGAGCACAAGTCTGATGAGGAGCAGCTGATGGAATTGAGGGGGCTCAGCCTGGAAAAAAAGGAGGCTCAGGGGGAACTTCTTGCTCTCTGCAACTCCTTGAAAGGAGGTTGTAGCCAGGTGGGGGTCAGGCTCTTCTCCAGGATAAGACAAGAGGAAAAAACAGCAAGTTGCACATGGGGAAATTTAGATTGGATATTAGGGAAAATTTCTTCACTGTGATATTTATCAGTCTTTGGAACAGGCTGCCCAGGGAAGTGTGGTGTCACCATTTCTGAAGGTATTTAAAAGACAAGTAGGTGGGGCACTTGAGGACATGGTTAGCAGAAGGTTTGACAGTGCTGACTTAACACTTGGACCTGATCTTAAGCTTTTTCCTGAATAAATAGTTCTAAAATTTTACATAAGTTTGCATTCTGGCTCCCAGTCTAACAGTTGGCATGTAAAGGATAATGATTTAGTTCTGAGGATACATTTCTAGGACTTGGTAGACTTCAGTTCAGTTTCTTCTTTTCTGTCATATTCTGAAATGCCTTCACCTTTGCCTCAGTTTCTCAGGTCTCAATAGAGTAATAAGATTTCCCTTCTCCAGATTTTGTGGGCTTTCAAATATAAAAGATTCTGTGATATTTAGATAATTAATGGGGCTATGTAAGTATTTGTGGTAAAGCCCTTTATAGAACCATTCTTCTGCTACAGCTAGCCCAAAAGGCAGGTGATAAATATTCTGCCTCCTTGGTTTTGGTCCCTTCTCTACAGTTTGCTATCAATTCATTTTCAAGACTCGATTCTTTCACTTCAGTTCTGGCTTTACATCTGAATTGTCCTGAGTGGAATTATACTTCTTCTCCTCTGTCGGAGTAAAAGAAGGAATTATTTTCCTACTCTGCTTATTGCTTTGAACTTTGTTTTGGTTTTGCAGTTACATTAATCTGTGCAAGATGAGAAATATAATCCCAATTATTTATCATGTGCTGTTTACATTTGCACATAGACTGCATTCCAAAAAAAACCCTACCCTTCTCAGGAATAAACAATGGATGGTGAAGATTCTAAGCCATTACGGTGTCCTACAACCCAGATATCAGGAATTACAGACTTTTGGGGTTTGTGTTTCCCTTTCACCAGTTTTGGTGGATCCCTCAATATATTTCTAATCAGAGTCATATAAGCTAAGGTCTTAATTAGCAGTTAATTTGGGGGCAGTTTAATTCTAGAGCTGCAGAGATATTGGCATGTAATTCTCCAGGACCCTCTCTATATGAGCAGCGTTTGCAATTCAGAAAAGAAGCTGCCAAGACAATGTTGTCATGCAATACTCTTAAAGTGGAATACAAACCTCAGTGTCATTTAAAAATAAGCAGAGAAAGTATTGTTTATTGAAAGTGGTTAAAAGACACAGCTGGTGCATTTATCTGTATATCAATCTTTAAGATGACTGCCATTTTGTGCACACACACATATATATGTATGTATAACAATTATTAAATAAGCGGTATTTTAGTATTGGAATAGAACTGCCCTATTTTCTGAATTCTACAGGACTGTCCAGCTGACACAGAGTTGTTTTGTACTATTCCCCAAACAGTCTATAGTCTTCTAGCAAAGTAGCAAAGACTATATATTTGGAAAGACAGGAGCTAAGCCTGGTCTAGTTCATATAGGTTAGTTAAACTAGTCCTAGGGACTTGTTAATCAAGCCCCTAGCCTGAGACTAGATGAACATATACATTTTATGGAACCCATATAATACACAAGTGACATGTTCTGCTTCATACACAGTGTTTTCCCTTTTACTCATTTTTATTATTTTGTTGTTGTTGTTGTTCTTGGTCATCTCTAGGTGCAAAGATTTGTCAGAGTGTCAGGAACAGAATTTTTCCTAAAAATCAAGTCACTGTTGGGTTAAACAGCACTCTTCTGGGAGTGTGATGTCATTGATTACATATGCTTCTGATGTAGAAGGGAGAGTTCCTTCCCCTTTTCACTCCTTTGCTTCCTTGCCTAAAGGCAGACCCATTTTACATCCTCACAATCAGAATTGTTCTTTTCCTAAACCAAGCAAGTTCTGTAACCTTCTGACTTTGTGTGTAGATCTTATTCGGTACATTCAGTACAGGCAGAATCATTCTTGACTCTCTTCATGCAGATATTCATATCTCCCACAAAGACTAATAAAAGTTACTGCATACCACTTATCTCTGAAATTATTAAGATCAGCAAAAACTGAAAAAGTAGTATTCTTAGTTCTGTGCTTGCTTTTCTCTCAGATTTCTCTGCATCCCTTTTAGGAGGGAAAGTAACACTGGTTACTACTGGATGGGGAGCATTGGTCCTGGAGTGTGACTGTTTTCTTGCCATCTCCTGACCTTTGGCATGTGTTGACATGTCATTTTTATTTTCCACTCTGTATGTTTTTGTTATCTGTTAAGTATCATAACACCTCTCTTTAGGTCAAGCAATAGAGGGGCTCTTACATTTTTATATAAATTCCAAGGGTTAGTCAATATGGCATAACTTCCTACATCAATTGAACCCATGCTTCTCCACTGAGATTTAGAATTCCTAATTTGAACAAAATCCTAAAGCTTCCTGTGCCAGAGAATTCCATGTTTAAAACAAAACAAAGAGCTGTGTAAAGTGAAAGGGTGTCAATAACTCACATTTCTGCAGGATTGTCTGGTCCCATCACACCGAGTTTAAGATTCTAAGTTACTTGTTGAGGTCTTTATTAAAAAAAAATAAAAAAATTCTCTTTCCTGTAGTCTGGTTTTGTTATTGACAATTGAAATGGCCCTGAGTAGACCATGTCATTCAAATAGGAAAAACCCCATAAATTATGAAAGTCTAAAAGTGTAAAAGGAACAAATCAAGGGCATAGCCAGAATTTTGTTTTTAATGAGTCAAGCAACCTTTTACAAAGGCAAACTTACCCGGAATCCTTCCCAAACCTGGTTCAAACATGCATTTAATGCCTTCTTTAATATAATTACTTTTATATTGAAGTTAAACAAGCAGTCAGGGCTCTGTTCTGCTGTCACACAGTATGTTACTCAGATTTCATACTCTTTTCAAGCCCTGGGTAAGCTACACAACTCTGTCATGCATGTCCCTAAGCAAACATATAATTTAGGAGCTGTCTGGTTGTGTGAGTGTTTCTTGGTTATGTTCACATATGCACATATTCCACATTTATTTTCTGGCTTAGGAAATTGAGTGATTTTGAAAAAAGAGCTCTTCCTCATAAACACTATTTTAATAACAAATTATGTTATTAATTTGTTATTGTTGAGTTTGAGGTACTTTGTTGAGTTTAAGGCACTGGCAGCACAAATGCTCTGGGGTTTCCCTTGTACAGGAAAATGGTCCTTTTCACGTGAAGTATCCCTGCACAGATTCATCATTGAGTCAGAAGTCAATTGTTCAGCACACATTAAAAATGTTTTTGATGGAAATGGTAGCATAAAAATCTTCTATCTTCATTCACTTTCAATTTTTTAGGGGTATTTACATGAGGATATATATGAAAAAAAACACAGAAAATGGACAAAGAGAGGGAGGAAGAAAGACTGTGCGCAGGAGAATTTAGAAAGAAGTTACTAATCATATGTCAAAAAGTTTCTGAAAGAAAGAAATCTGCTTCCAAAGTTGGCAGCATCTGTGGCTTGAGTAAAGTGTAGGAAGAAAAGGGAAGATTTTTCCCATGATCTTGTGACTAGAGGACTGAGTGTACATACACACAGGTGGCTTGACTTTGTCTCTACAGAAGTTCATTTTTGTATTCTGTGTAAGGACAGTGTAGATTACTAGTTTTGATTGTAAACCATGAATGCTTTAATGTACCCTTATCCATAGGGATGAAAACGAAACTACCCCCTCCCCCCCAGATACAGCAGTTCTGTGTTTTCAACAAGACCAAAAAATTCTAAATCATTTGTCTGTCCCTCTGAAACAAAAATCGTTCCCTTCCAGTCATGTAGGAGACCAGCTTAATGTCGCATATGAGCCACAAACTGTGTCACAGAGAACTCAAAGAATTTCCTCAAATCTGCAAAACAAGTTAGTAGCAAAAAAACCAGACTACCAGAGTCATGATTCATAGCCCTTTACCCGTGCCATCTCAATTTTGACCTACAACTAGTGCTTTAAGCCATACAGGAACTCTCAGTTCTCTTACATACCAATTCATTTTTACTGACTTCACCAGTTCAAAGCCTACAGTCCAGACAGAAACTGCTTCTTCAAAACAATTCCTGTCAACTGTATCCCTCAGAAAAGCCTTCTATCAGCCAAGCTTAGTGCTGATTCTTAAGGTTGCTGAAGATGCTGATCATTTTAATTTAAGATCTTCAGTCTGAGCAGGACTTTCAAGGTTATGAAACTTCATTGCATAAGCAGAACTCAGAAATTACACAGTGTTGCTCCTTTATGACATTTTTTCAGGGATTCTCAAGAACATTACCTTTTTTCTATACCACTTTACAGATAAAAAGTGTTTATTTTGGACTTGCTGAGGAACTGAATCTCTATGCTTCAGTTTTACTGGAAAATTTAAAATATTTTATAAGACTTTCCATTGTCTCATAAGTGTGGTTTTGGACACCTGAAATCCTTCATTTTTTTCACCCAACCTATGTATAGTTTTTAGTCATTACAAAGGGGGTTCTGGACAGTTGAGGTAGTTGAGATACTTATGAAAAAAACTTGTAAATTCCTTGATCTTTGGTCTTACTAGAATATTGTCAGGTTTTTTTTTCCTGCAAGCTGCAGAAAGCCTGTCTGAATTTTGTTGGGTAATAGTTGGTTTGATGTCTTGTAAATTTATATAAAACTATGCCATTTATAGATGTCACATGTCTTTTGGTGAAAATAAAATACTTAAGGATACTTTTCAACACTGCACTAAGAAAATTTCTTAGTGTCAAAATCCTCAGTCTTTCCCTTATCTCTTCTAGGTAACTATTCACCACCAGGCTTGCATCACTAAGCCTGGGATTAAATTCAGCCAAATAAAGGTTTATAAATGGGTCTTAAGCCTAACTTTAACAGTGTTGAAGGGGAGGAGGGGGGGGCTAGAGATCAATTTACCCTTTAAAAACATCAAAATCAACTGGTTTGACTTTGTCTCTGCAGAAGTTCATCTTTGAATTCTGTATAAGGAGAGTTAGATGACCAGCCTTGACTGTAATCCAACTTTTAGATGGCTAAACTTAGGTGATATAGAGAACAATCTTAGTAGCAATCCATGTGACAACTTGATGATCTCAGTCTTCTCCTGTTCAAGTTTCTCCAAAACAAGAAATAAAATTTAATAACTTCTGCAGAGCAGGGGATGGAGAACCTTGCTTCCTGCCGCCTTACACCAGAATCTGATACTTTGAGCTCCCTTCCTCCCAACAGCAGTGGCCCAGGCAACAGGAATCAAAGGTGGCAATGTTGTAAGGGTAGGAAAAGTCAGGGACAGCTACCCTGGAACAACACGAGTTAACACAGCAAATTAACAGGTGCACCACAGTATAAAAAAAGAGCAGGTTGGGGCAACTGAGATGATCACAGAACTCAGAAGACAAAATTTCTGCAGTGAAATACTTTCAGTACCTTACTAACTGGTCTCAAACAGGGCTAGCTGTAAATAATCTAGGCTCAAAAGTACTCCCTTCCCGTGAAGACTTACACACTATACTAGCTGCATTATTAAAGTTTTTGCTATCCTAAGATGTTTGTGGTATGCATCACAGTTGGAGGCAGGAGTCTGAATGGACTGTTGGCTTCCTGTGCTCTGTAAAAATAATAAAACCTTCTCTAACAAAACAAGAAAAGCACAGATGTAAAGGTTACTTCTCAATTATGTCTGTGGCAACATGCACAAATATAAAAATATCTTATCTATATAATAATACTTATATTTTTGTACATAAAGAGATATCCATTCACTTGCTTTTATTTTGTTTGTTTCTATTATTTTTTCATTTTATTTAGAACTCTTGGCAGCTGGTGACTTAAAATGATTTTGTATTTAAAAGCCAGAGAAAAGTTTAAATGACCTTAGAGGGCTAAGTTGTGTACTTGTAAGACCTCTCGTATGATCTCTAGAATTGCTGTTGACAGATAGAGCCTGATTGACTGAAAATCAATGTGATCAGATGTTTTTATGGATTATAGTGGCCTCAGCTAATTACACAAGATTGTCTTTCTAGATCCAAAAGGTTTCAAAGCAAACTCCAGGCAGATGTATGCAGGATTAATCTGCAGACTTGACAGGTTTTCCTAATTATCTTTTATAATAGCAGAAACTGGATCATCTCTGAACTGCTAGAACAAATAAGTTCTGTGTTACTATCCCAAAGCACAGCGGCCTTTACTCTCTCTATATTTGCCTTCAAGCATTTGTTTTAGTGCTTATAAACACATCTCTGCATTTTACATGAAATTTCCAGTTTTCTCAAAGTCAGTATCTGCCTCCCTTGGTCTTTTCTCACTGTGGGAATTAATGCCTGATCGAATTGGGGGATTGCTTCTTATAATTTACTTTTGTATCTCTCTCAGTCAAAAAAAAGAGAAAGAAAGGGAAGAGCTTGAAAACACAATTCAAGTGGACTATGTAAAAATGGGGGGACAGGGCTGTTTTGTTTCATTTACACGACATTATTAATCTAAATATATCTTTTCAGATAAACAAATAAGATATGCAAAATATGAAATAATTTATTTTCAGATTGAATTACTTTCCCTGCCCCTTTCTGGTTTGCTATTCAATATTCTCAGGCACATAATGTGATCTTTGGAATAGTCCTTGCAGAGTATGGAGTTGGACTTCAATGAACCTTGTGAGTCCCTTCCAATTCAGGCTGTTCTATGATTCTATATTACTATTTCAGTTCTGTTTTGACTGTTAACAAGCTTTCCCAGTGGCTTGCAAAGAAACTGTGTTTGTGACTGTCTCTAGGTCTACAAAATGGGCACTCTATTAGCAATAAGGTTTTACCACAGTTCTGCTTTAGACTAAGAAGAATCCATTCTTTCCAAACTTATTCATGACAATTCAGAAAAGTGCTTTGGCTGCATTATCAGTATTTGCACATTTAGGGCATTCTCCACTGGTATAAGAGCTCAAGGCATAAATCCCTGCTTTAAGCTCTTTTTCCCTAGCCTGTGAATAAATTCTTGGAAGACATTACCTTAAAAAAAATCTTTCCACAAAAGGGTTTCAATTTCCATTATCCCATCTACCTTTGGAAGGAGATTTTGATGGAAAAAGACAAGCTGCTGTTTGGTAAAAGTCCCTGTCAGCTTTACCGGTTTTGGCTTTACCTTCGTTTCTCCAGCTCAGAATGAGGATGAGGATAATGATCTTCATTTGATGGACACTGGATCTCAATGTAAAGAAAACCAAGAGGCTTTGAATCAAATGGGCTTATGAGGCTGAATTAATTAATAGTGCTAAAATTCTTTGAAATCATGAGCCATAGGAGTTATTGAGATGTAAATTGCTGGAGCCATAAGAGTCCCCTCCTTTCAGTCAGTGTAACACTCTGATTTGGCCACCTCCTGTGTGGTAGCTCACAATGTGTACAACTTCATTGGAAAATTGTCCCAGACTCCAGGAAAAAAAAAAAAAAGTGTGTCGATACTTGTCATGTAGACTTGTAAAATGGAGACAAATATATTTACAGGAGATTTAGTTTTTAAACCATATAAACCAATTAAACCAATTATGGCTCTGCCTATAATTGAATACAGATTCCTGATGTCAAATGGAATTAGTACCACCCAACTGGCTTAAGAATTCTCGAGATTTTAGAAAGGATAACTCAAAATACACAGCTATTCACCCAATAAGGTGAGGGTTCTCGACCCCCACTGGGACAGATGCATCCACCACAACACTAAACTCCTTACTTCTTCTGAAAAGCCACATTTTTATTTTTTTATTAACTCTGTTGTGTCACATTCTTTGTTCTTTTGACCCTTTTGGAACATACTACAAGCTTATTTACCTGGTTGATGTTTACACGCACTCCGAGTATAGTTCAGTCAATTTTTTGTGAGGCTCTACTGACCACACTGAATTATTTTAATATGCTTGCAATTTTTTTTCCACCTTCTCTGTAACAAAGAAGGGATAGTGATAAAAAAAACAAACAAACAAACAAACACAGCAGATGCATTGCAACTGAATGAAAATGGTCACTGAACTTCAGAATAGTCAGTACAACCAGATTGTAATTTAAGTGCAGGCCCACAGATGACTAAACTATTGATTGGACACTTACCCACTATGAACAACCTTCATGTTACCTTTAGAGTGTGGAGAAAGTCTTGAATTCCTTCCTTTCATGGGTCCAGATATAACATTTTTTTGCGCTAAAAATATGGTGAGAATGACTGTGCACACACTGCCTTGTGACAATGTCTCAGTGTTGGTATCACGTGGCAAGGTGCATTTTAGAATCAGACACTACAAAGAACTACAGCATGACCATGATGCCCAAATTCACCTTGACAAAGAAATTAGCTGGGCTTGGTGCACCTCAGAAGACTCAGGGACACACTAAGAGTGAGTGGCAATGTTGGCTATAAGTCAGTCCCCAGCTCTTGTCATGTATAACAGTGGAGACACAGCTTTTGAAGATGCAGCAGATTGAGCTTTGGGTATGGCCTGACAGGCTGGCATGGGGTGTTGATTTGAAAGACTGATGTTACTTCATGAGTAACAGTGCCAGTGTTCAGAAAGACACCAGAGAAAGAGGTGGTTTAGTGCTGTGTTCCTTTCTGATCAGCAGCACACCTGACACATGGTGGGGTCAGTGAATGGTGAAGAACAGGTCTCTGCTGGATGTCTGAATCTCCAACCAGAGCAAGAACTGGCTCTGTCAGAGAGGACCAGGGTCACACAAGCAACTGTTGTGTGGGTCAGACATTGCGAACAAGGGACCCAGTCCTGCCATGTGTTGCCGCATCACAGATCACACTTTCCTTGTCGTGTCTCTTCCATTTTGGATCTCAGCAACTTATTTACATTCATATTTGCCACCTTATGAAACTACTTACAATTCCCATCTTCTTCCCTTGATCCCTCCCTGTCCGCATGTGGGGAGTGGGGTAGGAGTGGGGTGTGAGCAGGTAGAAACTGAAGTACCTGCAATAACATTAATGGAATTTACAGCAGCTATGAACCTGGTGCTCCATTCTTTATCCCTGATTTATCATTTTTACAACATTTCACTGTGAGAGTTTATGGCAATTTATGTCATTACACAAATTATACAAATTGCCATTAACTGATGTAATGTACTATAAAGAATTGGAAGCACGAAGAAAAAAATTATTTGAATTTTTCTTCTGCATGTTTGCATTGCTTTATAGCTTAATTTATCAATTGAGTTAATTGAAATTTATATCATTAGAAGAAAATGCACTGAGGTACTTTCTTTCCTCTTCTTTTTGTCTGGTTTTTAAATTATAGTTTCTTCTTCTTCTTTTTTTTTTTTTTTTCCATTGGACCATAATTGCTGAACCTTTTCTCTGTCAAAGGAGATAAGGTGAAAATGACAACCATCATTTCTATCTCTCTCCCCAGAGACTGAACATATCACCTCTGTGTTAAATTTACCTCCACATATCTTTGCTTTAGGCTTGTGAGTTAATCCCAAACAGTCCCTTTAATTCTGAAAATATAAGGCATTTTTGGAAGAGAAATAAGCAGCCTATTTTAGTTGCTTAATTGCCCCTTATTTTTTAGACACCTTTCAGTCTCCAAACACAAATTATGGTCTGTCACTGAACAGTTAATCCCAAAGCTACCCCTCCAGTTAATAATAGTAAAATTACAGGGCTATATTAATTCCTCATCACAGATGAGCCCAGACCATCATTCAGGTCCTTTTTTGTGATGTATGCCACAAAAACTCAAATTCAAAGGCCATCCTTACCATAAGAGTTGCAAAATCTTATGAGAAAAGAGGCAAGTTACACCCATCTACAGACAATGTCTGTACAAAGAAAGACAACAACCTTGATGCAAAAGACAGGCTGACAGCATATTCTGTGCTGCTTTCCTATTACAGGTTTTCATTTGGAGGGGATTTGTTTTTCCTCTTTTATATTTGACCTGTTCTCATGCTGAATGAGTCTGTGAGCCTGACAGTGAAAAAAACAGAGAGAAATAAAAATACCAGCTTCATAGCTGAACTTTGGAATTTCTACATGGCATCAAGCCTACTCTGAAATTACCCCAGTGTTAAGAGATTTAAGAAGGGGGGTTTTTTGTTTTGGTTTTTTTGTTTGTTTGTTTTGGTTTTTGTTTGGGTTTTGTTTGTTTGGTTTGGTTTTTGTTTTGTTTTTGTTTGGTTTTTTTTAATTTGTTTTTATTATTATTTTTATTAGTTATTATTATTTATTATTATTTAAAAAGAAACTATATGTGGGACACAGATTGAAATCCAGAAGTTTACCAGGATTTTGAAAATTTTGTGAGATCTCTTTATAGTCTGAGTTGTGCAGTATGTAGAAGTGACAGCTTGATTCATGTATAGGACAGAAACATTTTCCCTGTGCCTGATTGCAATGGATTTAGCCATATAGACACTTCATGCATTTGTTCTAGGTGTATTGCCTCTTTAAATCACGTCGGACTGTTTGCTTCAGAGACTGACTTTTATGCTCATTAAGTACAGACTATCAATGCACAAAGGCCAAAAGGTTGTTTCCACCTTTGAAGGAGTATAATATCTCAGCATTAACTGAGCAGTGTAAACTTGTCCTCTCATGATGAGGTTGACCAAGGTTGTTTCCTGGCGCTATGCTGTTTTCTCTCCTGTTCCCAGCTCTTGCACGATCTTGTGCTCATACTACACTTTCCCTAACACAGATCTTTTCCTTTCTTGAGGGTCATCCACATCACTGGGCTCCAGACCAGGATTCATTCTTGGTTGCCTCTCAGAGGTCCTACAGGCCATCCTGCATGTGACTTACCCCTAGCAGGAGGAAGAGAAGTGAACACCGATCTGTTTCAGGTGAGTGCTCTGACTGATATAATGCAAGAAGAAACTGCCTCTCCACATTTCTAGATAAAAATAAATATGTTTGCAGAGCTTGGGAGGTGAACTCAGTTTTGTCCAATGCATGTTGAGGTTATTGAACCATCACCCTCGAGGACTGAAAAACTTTTGGGTGAAAAAGTCACTAGTTGTTGAATATCAAACATCCAGAGACAGACAAAGGCCCCAAGGTATTCAAACCAGCCATGATTGTGGTGCATCTGTAGAATAAGTGCAAAACAAATATTTAAAAATTCAAACACTTTTTGGTTAAATGTTACGAGCTTGGAGATTTCTTTCAGCTAATTTTAGCCATCCAGAAGTTGCAATCTACTTTTCAAAGTTATTTGTATAGACTCTAAATTCAGTGGGGAGCTACAGGGAGATTTTTATATATTAGATTATTATCTTTCCCTAGCTTAGGTACTTCATTTTTATCTGTATAAAATTATGGGGAATGTATTACATTCTAAATGTGTATAAGAAAAAGTAAGATGTTAAATATTACCTGTCAGATCATGTTTCAAACCTGTGCCTACAGTGAAGCTGAAGTGTTGATTTGGTTTAGAGATCTGTACTTTATCTCCTAATCTCTAAAGTCCAGATCTTAATAAAATCGGTGGGAGACAGGAACCCAAACACAATTTCCTAGATTTTCAGATCTTTAATTTTTTTTTGTTATTATACAGCCCTCAAAAAAAACTCTTATAACTTGATCATTATTATTCTAGGTCCATCAAAATAAATAAGCTTCTATAGGTCTACTGAAATGAGTGAATTAGTTGCAGAGTAGTTAGGTCCAAACACCTGACGAACTGAGAAATGTTTGGGGGGAAAAAATAGAAAGAAAAATAAAGTATTAATTGACTTTGACATTCGGAATCATTAAAGCAGAAATATGCTTTCTCATCTATCCTGTTTATTTGATTTGATTTTGATTTCTACTCAGCAGACTACAGAGAACACTTTAAGCACAGTGCAAACTTTGTCAAAATAGTAAAAGTTACAAAGCAATGAGCAAAAGAGACAAAAGTTAAGGCAAATGTTCAACTGCAAATGCAAAATCTTTTCCTCAAAGGATAGGTAAATTTGATGCAATTGCTTTTATTGCTAATTTTACTTCACTGCACTTAAATGTGCACCTAAAATTCATCCATTGAATTTAGCCCATATGTACCATAATCAAAAAAAATCTCTAGGGAAACGTGATCATATGTTGTGATGACTTTCTAGGGAGCAGCAAAAACAAAGGAAAAATAAGTACTACTATTTCCAGATAAAGAGGACAAACTTGAGGAAAAAAAAAAAAAAAGAGGGGGGAAAAGAGTATCTTAGATTAAATGTCTTAACAAAGATAAAATTACGCTGGAAAATGAGCTAGACACTATTATGTCATTACAGCAGACATCAGCAAAATATTTTAATAAACTGTACACTCTTATAGATAATAATATTTTTCATTAAAAGGCTTTATTTTCCCTTTTTTTTCAAGAAACTTATTTGTTATATTTTCAATTTTTGCAGAGTCAACTTTCACAGCAGAGGCAAATAATGTCATCCATACAGCCAGTCACAGTGAAAAGTTTTCATGAACTCAGATTAGAAAGTGAGAAAGGAGTTATTTGTCCTATCTAATGATGGAGGTCACTGAATTATTTGGAAGTGATTAAATGAAAACTGGGATTTCCCAATAGCAAATATTTTTTATAACAGTAGATTAGTGCATAACATCTGCCCTTCATTTTTGGCCCCTAAAATGGCTTATCTTTGAAAATATGCCTGTAGAATAAGCAAGGGAAGTATGTGGAAATGAGTACAAAAATCCCTTGTATGTAGGGAATAAAGTGAAGAATAAAAAATAGAGCAAAATGGGATGTAATGGAGGAAACACAACTCTTTTATTATTTCTACATTCATCTCTTTTGTTTTTGGAGACTTCCTTGGGGAACTAATGAGCCCTGGGAGCAGCTAGTTAAGTTTTTCCAGCAACTTGCAGCATTTGGAATTGAACATATGTTTCAAGTCCAGCAGCTGCTCCTCTCTTTCCAAATTAACATAACTTTTTGGGATGTTCTAATAAGTCAAATGAAGGGGGTAAAACAGTAGATATAGCAGAGGAGGAGAATAAAAATGTATACAGTAATACTTGTACTTAAAGCTTTGTTGAAAGTTGTGAGGTTTTAGCCTGGAGGAGAGAGGCAGAGAGGCATATCTGCTCTACCAGCATCTACAGATACCTTCACTTTGACATGAAAAGACCCAATGCACAGAGTTTTTGGACCCTTGCCACTTGACATTGATTTTGTCAAAGAATATTTTTGTTAGTAGCAATCTTGGAAACAGTGAAGACAATAAAACTGAGGCATTTCAGGACATCTGATGTCCTTTGTCTTGAGCTTTACAGTTCTTACTGAGTAGCCATGGATTTGAAGCTGGTGCTCTGGAGGTGAAGAGCACATTTGCTCAGTCTAAATTTCATGAATGCAACTGGTAAAACAACATATTTTAATGTAACAGTATGATCCTCAGTTCTGGATCTGAGCAAAAGGATTTATTATAAAATTGAGAAAGTTTTTGCATTCACACAGACTAACATAACAGAGACTAAAATGGAATATCTTCATGAATGAGCACTTCCCATGGGTTTATCATCATCATCCTGTTGACTCCAGTACTGAGTGTGGGATGGGTATCCTGCTGTTGAAGCAAAACAGTTAAAGAACCAAGAAATCAGGGAAGATTATTTCATAACATCAGTGCATCAATTCAGCTAGACTGGCTACCATTGTTTTATCCTGATACCTGTGTCTAGAAGCCCATAAATTAAGAAAAGGTATGAGTTACAAGAGTATCTCAATATTCTGTGCATTTCAGTCAATAATCAATAGTATGAGTTACAAGAGTATCTCAATATTCTGTGCATTTCAGTCAATAGTCAATAACTCAAAACTTAAAAGTAAAAGGTATTTGCTTCTTTTTTTTTTTTTTTAAGTTTACTTTCATCCAAAGATGTTTATGCAAGTGAAAGACTGAATATCCAAAAGCCAGCTCCAGGCATCCTTGGGTTTGATACAGGACAGTTCCTGTTAATCTGCCATTTGGCTATTATGTACAAAAGCAGAGGTATGCTGATTCATAGAACACCTGTTTCATTCCAAAAAACCCCCAACATTTTTTTTTCTCTTTTCAAGTCTGTTGGAACTTTTAAAAGAGCATTTTAAAAGACCTCTTCCTTTCTGCTTTTTTTTGTACATAAACTGATATCAATCTTTCCATTTGTGTCAGAAAAATATTGGAGATTTCTCATGCGTCTGGATTTTATCACTGTCAGTAATACTCTGGTGGTAGTCTTTTCAGCTTCACTTCACTGGAGGTTAACCCATCCTTCAAATTAAATACTCTGAGCCTAATTTGGACCCATGGGGAATTCAGAATGATTCACTTGACACCTTCATCTTCTTTCTACCCTCAAACTAGAAAATAAAACCTGAAAGAAAGTCAAGTCTTAATAGTACTTCTCACTGTCACCTAACCTCAATCAATCCCTTTCTTCCTAAAGCTTCTGGATGATGGGTATTTGCAGCTCAGTCAAAAAGTTAGTGATTCTGAGCTTTTTTGGAACAAAGGACTGGTTCTGACTCAGACCCAACGTGTCAGGGCCTGCCATGGGCTGCCCCCTACATCTTGTGACATTCCTACAAAAGTAAAGCTATCAATGGACCCAAGGCAGGAGAAAGCCAAATTGCCACCTCCATGCCCTCATTTTCAAATGCTAGCTGAAGAAGTCTCAGTTCATTTTCTCAATTAATTTAAAACTTCATTATTTGATGCTGTAAAGTGGTAAACAATTATAATTTTCTTCCTCTTTTCATCACTTTTCTAACAGAATCTGCTCGAGAAGTTAAGACTACTGACAGAGGTCCTGTGCATGGCTGTTAGGGCTCTGAGCTTGATGAAGTGTCCAATTGGAACAAAAATAACAGTAAAGCAGATTTTAAAATAGACAGGCTCAGTTTATGTCCATGAGGGGATTCCAGTTAGTGACTGTTGCTCTCAGAAGGATGCTGTTGACAGAGCATGCAATTAACAAAACAGATATTGAGTATGTACAGCTAGTTTTCCCTACAGTTTCACATCTGGAATATTACACATCCCATTCCCTTAGTTTTTGCAGGAAAGGAACCTGTGAATTAAGAGAGTTTAGACCTAAGGGCCATCCCTAGGTTTATAACATTGTATGAAGGAAGTGCACTGCCAAGAAAAGTCCATAGAAATGAAAAAAGGCATATATATGTGAACTCATTTGCAATTGAATAATAATCGAGAACATAAACATGAGTTTTGGGTGTAGTGAGACCTTAGCTCAAGATTTTGCAGCTTGCCACACAATCTTACTATTATCTTAACACATTTAATTATTAATAACTCCATGGTGATGAATCAAAAGTGCTGCATTTGACTGGCACAGGATGGTAAGTGCTTTGAAAGTCATTATCCTAAACACAAAAAGATTTTGAATAATCCTTCAAAATGTCAAGGCACACACCACATCAGCAATTGTTAAATATTTCTTCTGAGGAAGAAGTTAATTTAAAGCACTTTTGATGTTTAATGCCACTCACGACAGCAGGTGAAAATTAACCCTATGCATTTCCCTCCCCCAGACCTTAGCAGCCTCAGTATAATGTTCTATGGTGGTAGGATATTTTCAATGCATCTTATTAAAAAGAAATCAAGGGCAGCTTAGGAAGCTTGAAGGATGAAAAGCTCAACGAAACTTTTAAATCGATTCATTGGAAGGAAGGAACTAGGGATATTTTCTTGTCAAATCTATCTATAAAATGGGCCCATTAAAATTCTCCTTTTGCTGCAGAAGATTCTTCTCCCTTCTGAGTGAATTTCACTGACAAAATATCAAGCTTCTGGGCAGGCTGTTGCCCCCTTCCCATGGGAGGGATAAAGTTGTGTTTGGCAATTTTTTTGGAAATTCTCCCCCTTGCTAGATGGCTGGGAATGGGGAGAGTGTGTGATGAGTGACTAATAAACTTAGTTATAAACATAGGTATGTGTTGTTAAAAGAAGAAAACATTTTGGTGTTTTGATAAACACCAACATGGCCATGAAGCTGTAAGACTAAAAAAAATTTTTTTGGTAAAAAAAATTGGTAAAAAGCCTGTAAAGCTGGGAGTTACAAAATTTCTTTTCTTCCTTCCTTCAACATGATGGATGTTCCTCATTTCTCATTAAAATGGATGGAAGTTTTGCAGTATTGGGAAGGAAATTATTCCTCAGAATGGGATGCAAGGAGGTACTTGTGTTGCTGAGGCTTTGCCTTATCTAGCAAAATCATCACTTTGCAAAACTGTCACCAAATGTTGAATTGGGAAATGTGAATCTTTGGGATTTCCAGGGATGTAAAATGAATCATTAGCACTATTACTCCTTGCCTGTGGTTTTATGGTCCATTCCTTTAAAATACCTTCCTATTTTCCCTTCTAGCTATCTAATTTCTTTACGCCAAGACTTGTCAATGCCCAAAATATTTAAAAACACTGTCAGTAGCAGAAGTTCAACACTGCCATGCTGTCTGAAATTTCTCCTCACCCTAACCTTAATATATCCTTTGAGAAGGTCTTTGGAAGACACTGTAAATAACAGCAAAACAAGCAAGCAAGAAAATAAACAAGACTTTTTAATTGTATGATTAGAGATGCGTGACGGAAGAAAAACACAAATATAGGCAGAACATTTTCCTCCATTTTCAAGAATATATGCTGTCCCTAAATTTTGAAAGTAAGCCACTTGCTGAAGCCAGACATAATTAATGAAGTATGAAGTTCCCAAAACATAATGAGATTCATTTTGATCTAAATGCCAGAACAATATTCATAAATCTTAAATCCTTTTACATGAGTAAAATCTGACTGGAAGTTTGTGCTTCTTAGTGAAATTGCAAGGCTAGTTGAGTTCACGGACTGGCCCGAAGCTATTGATACATGGTCAATCTTCGTGAACGAAGATTTGGGAAAGGTCTTTATACCTTTCAAGCCTGCGCAATGGATTTTTTAGGTGAGACTCAGCCTGCGCTGAACTGAGCCCACCCTTTAATCCTAA
>JAWWLV010000100.1:66874880-66893049 GCA_035041135.1 Platyrinchus mystaceus
GGTCCTCAGGACGTAGGTTTGTTTAGAGTGACCTTCTCTTAGATGGATGGCCTTAGGGGCTGATGAGCTCCATCTACTCGGGGGATTATCCCTGAACCCGGACCAGGAATCGAACCGGGGTTGCAGCGGTGAGAGCGCCGCATCTTAACCACTAGACCACTAGGGCTCCTAAAAAAAAAACAACAAAGGAAAGAAGGCTCAGTTAGGCCATCTGGTCCTCTAGGCATGCAGAAATAGAAGTGCTTGACAGGGGGGGAGTTCATATGGTGAAGAAACCTGATGAGGTAACCTGAAGCTCTGTCACATTCTCCTCACCTGTGATATGGTGCCTTCCACAGCAGTGTGAAGTGTGTGTTCTTTAGATAATCAGCAATCACTGTCAGCCCTGGTCTTTAAAGACTCTGAGCTGCTTGGTAAGTGAGAGAAAACATCCGCCAGCCACTAAAACTGGGAAGGTCTCAGATATGTCCTCTTGTTAACAGCCCTGTCCAGATGACTCTGTTTATACGAAGAATACAAGTGAGGTCTCCGATGTAAAGAGAAATGTGCACCTTCAGTGACAAACTCTATTGAGTTATGCCTCATAAAATTAAATAATCTACATGTAGAAAATATAGAGAAAAAGGCAACACGTACTGCTATATCATTACCAGAGTAAACACTTTAAGTCAAGCATTAGTAGGCCTCACCTGTAAGGAGGTGTGCTTCCCTTCTTATCTCCAGCTAGGACAGTATTTCATTAAGAAGTCTTTGAGGATTTAATAAAAATATCAATTTAAAATAGATAAATAAAATGTTTGAGTAGGCAGTGTAAAGCAACAAAGATTTATGAGAGTTCCACCAGTGTCCTCGCTATTAATTTATTTAGCTTTTAAGTCCCTTTCAGGGTTATAAAAATATTTCTTACACATTTTTAGAAGCCTTCAGTGACCATTTAATTGAGTGAATAAGGTCACAGAAGGAGTAGGTGACTAATAAAAAAAAAAAAAGGCAATCTAAGGGATCCTAATTCTAGGCCTAATATTGTTAAATAAATCAGTATTATCAAATTGGATATGTAGCCTGGCCTGCTACAGAAAATGAAAGAGTGAGAAACATTTAAATTTTATGAATTTTGGAGAGTTATTTGAAATAAAAAAACATTCAGTTGTTAAGACACAGTTTGGTGAGACATTTTATAATCAACAAGAGAAAATATTAAAAAAAAATCTTATGTTGATGATATTGAATAGTGAAATCTTGTTCAGCTAGGGAAAACAGAAAAGCATCCACAAACTATAATTCTTAAACACAAATGGGATGTGTTCCAATTAAACTCAGTGATGACATGAAGGTACACAGAAGAAAATACTGAATTAAGTTTTAAACTGTCCAGACTACATGTCATTTTTTTCACCTTCCAGCCATCACAAATGGAACAAGGCGCTTAGACGATAGAGTAAAAGCATTTAAAAAGCTGACCCAGTTGCAATGTGTGATTAATATATTTTCCAAGTCTTCAGAAGAGTCTTCTAAAGTTAGTTGCATGATACATATGACAGCAGTATTAAGTACCTGAGTACAATTCTTCATGATAATGTGTCCTTTTTCTGCCTAGAAACAAAAGGTGCACCAATGATGTTGCTGTTCGTTTTGTATCCGTTCAGTCTTTGACCTTTCTGATGAAGACAACATTGAGTGCCAAGGATTATGGGTTTAGGGACTTGAGTTTGGTTATTCTGAGTGAAACTACCAGTATATTTCATAGATTTGTCCCTTCAAAGATTGGAAGAGGTCAGTGCAGTTATGTACTGTGTATGATAGAAGCCACAGATCTCAACATTTCTTCTCTGTGTTAGCTTCAATGACTTCATGGCCTGTTCACAAAGTCACCAACGAGGCAAACTAGAAGACAGCTCTATCTGACTGGGCCATGTCTGAATCAGCACAACACCTATTTGGTAAGTAAATACACAGAAGCCTAAAGGATACACCACTCCCAGCAAAGCAGAAGTGGTTTGCTGTGATCTGGTTGTCCCTCACACCTGGGCATCCCATGCAACTGCTTCAGTGCAGTCACTCTGGTGCAAAGCAGTCAAACATGAGAGGACTGCACATGTGGTACTCACAAAAAAATTCTAATCTCACCTGTCATTCACAAGGAGGCTGTAATACCCGTGGAAATGCATTGTAGACTTTGCTGCTTTTATTCTGGAACCGTTTAGTGCATTTACATTTTCTGTGAAACTCAATCAACTTTCCAGCTTTTCTTTTGAACCTTTTATTTTTCCCATTAGTCTGTTAATAATTGTTGCTTTCCTGGCATCCTTGTTCTGTTGGGTTATTATGCATTCCTCAGCATTGTGAAAAATGAAAAATGGAAAAAAATCACATGCTTTTCAGCTGACTTAACACTGCATAAAATGCTGAAATTATTAATTGAACATCTTGATTATAAATTAGGTGGAAATAATGTTGAAGAAGCAGCCCCTAGTCATATAGGTTTATTATTAGGGCCACATACTGAATGATTTGAATTCTGTTCTAGTAGTGGTAAATATAGTTATTATGGAAGAATGTGAGCTAGTGGATTTTGGCTGTATGTCAGCTGAATGAAGCAGGGTATTTCATCCATAATTTAAAATTGCATGTCCTAAAACAATGTCTGTGTTATCTCCTGCTTCCACCCTTGCAAGAATAATGTGGTTATGATCTTACATAAGATAAGGAAATTATTTTAGCCACTGCAGAATAACTAATTGCCAATAATACTGTTGTCAGCTGTCCCTGTGTGCAGCAGCACCCTACTGTGCTAAGCTCAGTAGACTCACAACACAAAGTTTGCAGTGTATTTATATGATGACTGAGGAATTGCAGCTGTTATGGCAGATTTCATCATTAATGCTGGTGATGTTAGATGACCTTATATAGTTTGTTTGGATGCCAGACTCATTAAGTGGAAAGATATTATCCAGACTTCATGGGTGCAGTTTTTACTCCCCTGGCGTATTTAGCAGGGCCAAGGTTTCATGATAAAGTCACTCAGTCGGATGCCACACAGTTTAATGCTGCCTCATAAGTCATAATTTCTTACCGTCCTGGTTTAGTTTAGTGTTACAGATTGTATATCTGTTAGGCTATTATTTGTGCTTTAGTCTATACAACACTGACCTTGGTAGAGTCCCAGGCTGGACAAACCATTTAGGCACCACCATAATAGACAGGTTAAACAACAGCTACAATTGTTCTCGTCTTTCCAGGTAGGCTTGGAGCTCAAGATCTGCTGCTTGACAAATGTGCTGCTTCACCACTGCCACAGCATTGCAAAGTAATCCTATTCATCTTAACAAATAATGAAAAAACAAAGGCGGATCTGATTTGAGGGAGATGAAAGGTCCATCTATGTTTGTTTGGGGGCTCTAGAGGTTTAAGGGAAAGGTTTACCTGAGAGGTTAAGAGCTTATCTCTGTCCTAGATTGAAGAAAACTCTTAAATCTGAGCAGCTTTTTCCTTGAGGCTGCAGAAATGTGATGAGACCTTCATTATTTCAAGTTTCAGAATACTCTATTTCTCACCATTTTCTTTATCTCCTTTTAACTGTAAGCTGTTTTTCTTCTCATAGAAGAAAAAGACCCAGTGGCTGGTGGCAATCCTGAGCTGTCACCTGGTAATCTGTTTTAATTTCCAGACTTTTCTTGTTCATTTGAGAGTTCCAGACTCAGTTCTGTAAGTTTTTTACTGAAAGCAAGTCACAAGGAGATGAGGGTTTCTTTTATTGGTAAAGGATACTCTGTACCTCTCAGAATTGCTCCTTGTGTCCTAGACTCTCCTTATGGACACAGTGGGATGTGGAAATCCTCAGGAAAGTAGGGTAATCAGGGCTGCATCATAGTCTTCTGTGTAGACATAGCATATGGGGGGAATAATCAAGAATATGTACACAAAAAAACAAACAATTCCTAGAGCTTCCACTTCTTCAAGCCCTTTTCCACATCTCTATGAAGTAAGCAATAGCAGAACTGCCTACATATCTACACTCGGATAAAGAAATAAGTGATTATTACTCTAACCTAATTAAAAAAATACACCAAAAAATCCCAAGCAGAAAATATATCTGCACAAAGATCCTTCCTCTTTTCCCATGTGAAATAGTTTAGGCAGCTGCAGATTAGAAGGGATATAGACTTTGATCAAGAACCATGAGTTGGAAGAGCAGCCTGACAAGTCACAAAATCTTAACAGTTTTCGGTGGTAATTCCTGTGTAATGGCATCAAACAAAGCTTTTACCACACGGCATGTAATGCTGCTGACACAGAAGGGACCAGGAGGGTTATGGGCCATTACTGGAAAAATAATGAAGACTACCAGATTACCATGTTCTGAGGCACTGTTCTGCGAATTTTAGGTGGAAGTAGAAAAAAATTTCTCTTATCTGACGAGGAAGGCTTGCCTCTCATCTGCTTTACATCATGGGTGGTCAACCTAATGATAAAAAGTTACATGTAGCTTGAACCCTGCTAAAGTGTAGCTTATTTTCTGGGGTTACCACTTCAGACATTGAGGTGGTTGTGGAGTTTATCTATGCACTGTAAAGTTCTGGTTTTCAAAAAGAATGTGCAAGAAGGTCTGCTGAAGCCAGAAATAGCCACAGACCAGCCTCATCCTCTCTGGAAATCACGGAATCATGGAATTGTTTAGGTTGGGAAGGACCTCTGAGATAAAGTCCAACCATTAATCCAGCACCACCGTGTTCTCTACTGAACCATATCCCTAAGTGCCATATCCACCTTTTTGAACATTTCTAGGGGTGGTTCTTACACCACTTACACCACAGTTTGTTCCAATGCCTGTGTCCAATGGCAGTTTTTTCCAACCACCCTTTCAGTGAAAAGGATTTTCCTAATATCCAATCTAAACCTCCTCTGGTGCAACTTGTGGCCATTTCCTCTTGTCCTGTGAAATGTGAGACCCAAGGGAAGGTGTTTTTCTCTCTATCTACATTCCTTGATCTTCTTACCTTGGATATCCTAGGCATATGATATCTGCTCTGACAGTTCAGGCATTTGACACCCCATTTATGGCTTGAACCCAAACTAATGTTGTATTCTCTACTAGATTAAGAAAGACCTGCAGAATTTGCTATCAGCTTCTTTGTGTGTATGTTTTACCTCTTGTAAAGTTACATAAATAAGGTTTCCCTTCCTGATCAGACTTCATTCTGGGCCTACAAATTTCACAGGCACTTGGTTTATGGTTGTTTCTTCTGCTCTCAGTGTTAGATCGACAGCCTTGGGGTAGGAAGGAATTCTGCTAAAGAAGGTGTTACTACTCAGTTATTTTGTTGTGTTTGTATTGTTTTACTAGTTAGTGTGAGGAGTTGCCAGTTTTTAGGGAACAAAAGGCAACAGTAAGCTTGAAGATAAAGACACATCTTAGAAAACTTCAAAACGTCTGCAGCTGGAAAATTAGAAATACTTCAAATATACATTAAGAAATTGGAGCTTTTAACATAGAGTTGCCCAGAGTAATTTGGCATGGTTGTTTGATCCTAAACAACACTACTTCTTTGGTGATATCCAAACCCCAATGCTGAGGTGTCTAGGAATGTTGTTCCTGCCACAAAGAGGAAAATACTGCAGGACTGGCATGGACTTATATTAATCAATTAACAACTAATGAGTTTGTAGCTCTCTCCTTCTTCCAGACACCAGTAATTCTACTTCTTTATAACAAGATTTTTTTTACCATAATTATGGATAAGAAAATTACCAATACAACTTTCTCCTGAATTTACATCTATATCTGGTCTTAAAATATATTTATAAGGACAAACAATTGGCCTGTAGACTTCCAAATATTAAATATCTTCTTGTGGAATGTGAGAAGATTTTTTTTTTAACACGTTACTCAGCTTTTCGAATGCAGATCCTCTGTTATAATATGACAAGTGTTCCAAAAACTTTCTGGAAAGTTGGAATTATACTAAAGAATATCATGGCTCATCCATCCGGCTCCTTCATCACTCTGTATTAGCTCCAAATGCTCCAGAGGAAGATGAAAAAGGACCAAAATTATCAGAAGCAGTATGTTCCAAGATACACATCATAAAACACAAGTGGATAAAATGATACTCCAATATGTAGTTGTTGTTTTTTAGCATGAATTGCTATACTTTATTTCCTCAGCTGCTTTTATAATTGTTAGTATTTAAGATGTAAAAAAACCCCATGGCATAATGATTGCCTTTTTTTTTTTTTTTGTGGTTTTCGGTTTTTGATTGTTTGTTTGTTTTTGTTTGTGTGGTTTTTTGTTGTTTTGTTTTATTTAAAATCTTTATGAAAATATTTGGGGCTAGACTATGTAGTTAGGGTTTAACATCTAGAAATGGTTGTCATAAGGTATTTGTAAAAGGGTATATGAAATCGGGGCATGTAAAAAGTATGCCAGATTTTTGCAAGGTGTTTGAATATTTAGCATCATTGAATCACAGAATAGTTTAGTTCGGAAAAGACCTTTAATATCATTGACTCCATTGAGATCACCACTTCCCTGGGCAGTCTGTTCCAGTGTTTAATAACCCTCTTCACGAACAGATTTCCCTTAATATCTAGTCTAAATTTACTCTGGTGCAGATTGATGTAATTTCCTCTTTTCCTATTGTTTCTTACTTGGGAGAAGAAACTGACTCCACCTCGCTACAACCTCCTTTTAAGTAGTTGTAGAGCAAAACAAGGTCACTCCTGGTCCTGCTTTTCTCCAGGCTAAACACCCCCAGCTTCCTCAGCTACTCCTCACATGACTTGTTCTCCAGACATTTCCCTGTCTCTGTTGACTTTCTCTGGACAGAGCATCTCAATGTCCTCCTTGTCATGAGGGGCTCAAAATTGAACCCAGGATATGAGATCTGGCCTCACTAGTGCCCAGGGCTTAATGAGACATAGACTGCATTCATATCATCTTATTCAACATCGAGGGATTCTTGTTATCCTTGTTTCACCCTCAGTATCTTCTGTTTGTGGCAGACAGTCTGACGTTTGATGTAATGAAAATCAGAACTGGAAGTAGAAAATATTCTGTCCTTCTGAAATTCCTTTTGATACCAGGTGGAGGTACGTATGTTCATCACCAAATTGATAGCAAAGAAGGAATCTGGGATCTGACACAACGTCAAATCTTGTACTATGAAATAGAACCAGTGGTTCTTTGACACAAGAATTATACAGGTTTAATGAGATGGTACTGATTAAAAAACACATGGAGGAGTGTTGGGAAAAATCAAAAAGCCACAACCAGGACTGCAATTAATTTGGTGGTTGAAATAGTAAGTTAGGTATGTTTTTAAACAGAGGAAAAAGGATCTAGGTTAAACACTATACCAAATAAAACAATGAACACTCAGTAAGGTATTCAGTGCATTAAATTTGTCTGTCTGAGAGGGAGGAAAGCAGTTTAAGTTGAGCATCAAGACACCTTCTGTAGTCAGAGGAGAAATTATATCACTTCCAGATGAACAACAAAATTCATGAAAAGCAAATGCATCAATAAAAAGATATCTGAGATGGAGTCAGGAAGATCAATCACCATCTTCCAGTGACTGTTTTTCTCCATTGACTACAAAGAAAGCAGTGTAAATTTGATGCCTAAGTCTTAGACAGATAGAATTAAGTGAGATGAGTCCTACCCTAAATATCTACCACTCCATCACTTTTTTTTCATGGTTGGATTCATTGTTGTTAATGGTTGATTTCACTTTCAGCTCTTATATACTGACAAATTCCTCTTACTCTCTGCTTTTCTGTATTTCAGGGGAATATTTATACTGAGTAAATAAAACGTTTCCCAAATTAAAGGAAAATAATTTTTCTGTGTATTTTTAAAGAGTTTACATAAAGCTTACATAGTAAACTTAATCTCTCGATTGTTGCCAGAATGTTAAAATAAATAAATAATAAAATGGTGGATTTTTCTTTCTAATCTATTTAAAAACTGTGAACTTGCTAAGCTTCTTTACTCCTTATTCACAGACATAAACCAGAGTTTGCAAGGATTTACTTTTCAGAGATTATTTCTCTCCTGAAAAAAAGAGAGATTCCTGTAAACAACAGCCCAGAATAAATCAACATACTCTTTGGATTTTTGATTTATAGCAATGAACTGTTTTGTGTAAATCAACCAACGATCCTCAAAGACAGGTGCCCTGAGGCTTTAAGGCAACTGAGACTCTGCTCAGAAACCAACTTCAAGTGAAGCAACCTGGTTGAAATATCATCTTCCCAGTTTGAGCAAGCTTTTTGTTTTTAATTGAAAGTAGGAGCACTGGGCTAGAATATAAAGGGACTCTCACTTCTCTGCCAAAGCCCCACGACACCACACATCAACACATTTTTTTTTATTTATCAATGAGTTAATTTACAGTTTTGGAGAGGAAATGTATGGCTGTATCTATTCCACACTGCTCTGACGTAAAATAACCCCTTGTAGCTACCTTTGTCAGTGGTTGAACTCATGCTGCTTAGTCCATGATTAAGGTTCAACTTCAGCATGGTGTGGTGCAGGTAGACATGAATAAGCAGTGGAGAGGCTTACAGAGTAATTGCAAATGGGAATGTATACATTTATGCAAAAATATCCTTATTTAATTTTTTTAATATTTATTTTCTTTCTGGTGAAAGTTTGGGAATTCTTGCTTGCAATGGAACCCAAATAAAATTTTTATTGTTGTGCATATTTTCTGTAAGACTTCATGCTGGGCAAATTATATCCACAGCAGTAGACCATCAATGAGAGGCAGAGAAGCAAACAATTTATTCGTAGAAAGAATTCAGAACAGGGATATAACCTTGTGCATTTTTCATCCCACCAGCATGAAGGTCATTATATCTCAATTGGGAAGAACAAAAGAAGAAACTCTGCTTTGTGAGGACAGAGTTACAGAATCATTAGGATTGGAAAAGACCTTCAAGATTGTTAAGTCCAATCATTAACTCAGCACCATCATAATCACCACTAAACTACGTCCCAAAGTGCCACATCCACGTCTCTGAACACTTCCAGGGATGGTGACTCCAAGACTGCCCTGGGCAGTCTGTTCCAATGCCTGATCATCCTCTCAGTGAAGAAATCATTCTTAATATCCAATCTAAAACTCTTCTGCTCCCACCTGAGGCCAATGTCTCTCATCCTGTCGCTTGTAACTAGCCACAACTACCTCACCTGGCTACAGCCTCCTGTCAGGGAGCTGTAAAGAGCAAGTAGGTCCCCCCACTTGTTTATTTCACTTGTTTATTCCCACATGACAAAAATTGAAATGTATTCTAAAGTCTATAATAATAAAGTTAAAATAAAAGAAACAGGTTTCCTCTTGAAGCTTTTCCAAACAGTAAATGCATTTATTTATCAACCTGCAGTATCGGATATACCTGCTCCCAGTGGACTCACTTAGTACCAGGAATTATTGCTGAACAGAAAGCTTATTTAATCTATTATGGGTCAGAATTTTTATCAAGCTGCTTAATTAGAGTTCTCTCCCTCTCTCTCTCTTTTTTTTAACAGCTTAATGAGGAGTTTCATCACTCCTGCCAAGATGAGTCAGGTGTTTTCAAGCAAATGAGTGTGATGTAAGTAAATATGCAATATGATGTATCTTCATTGTATCTTCCATTCAGAAGTAGGGTCAAAAGCTTCATTAGTTCAACAATATTTCAAGGAACTGCTTAAAACTTTTCGTAAGGGCATAATAACACACACATGTTCTTTTTTTTAGCTAGAGCTTCCTAAAAGTTAAATTAGATGTTTAATGAAAATTAGTCATGTATGCTCCCTATAAAACTTTCAGATGGTTTTATATGAAACAAATCCCATCTTTGGAGTGTCTTTCATCAGGGAACTACTGCCACATAACATTTTAATTGAAATTATTTGGTATCAAATGGGAGAGGGAATTGGGAATAACCTCTCAGTTGTTCCAAACAATGACCTCATTTGTTATATGGAAAACATTCCTTGATGAAAATACATGAAGAAATAATAGGAGTATGGTAGGGTAAACAAGTAAGTCAGCAAGTTTTAAAAAAAATTACTCTCCTAATTAAAAAGTTGTTATAATCCCAAGACAGCTATCTGGCATGAAGAGATTCCACCTAAATTATGGAAGTCTGAAAAATAATGCTAACTGAAGGGGATCTAATGTAATGGAAAGTGTCATCTGTGATCTGTGAAATAACTGTGTCTATTACTTGCAGCACAGTTTCTACCTCTGCCATGGCCTGGATTTGCTGAAGTCCTTGTGGGTCTGTGTGGTGTGTGCTCCTGCCCAGCAGGAGCAGTGCCATGTCCAGAATTCTGTACTGAACAGTAAAAACGCAACACTGCAGAGCAGGTCAGATTTCAAGGCTTTGGGAAGATAAGTCACTACAACCTCTTCCTTGTACTGCAACAACACACCTGAGTCAAAGATGTTGGAGGTTTTCCCTCCTACAGACTTCAGAATTTCTATATGTTTCCGGTAGACCATTTTCCTTGAAACCCCAGAAGATGTAAATCCACAGAGGCCTATTGACCTGGATGGTGTTATCCTGTCAGATGCTCACTGAGAATCTGGTCCCAGGGAATTTTTATCAATGATAAACACAGGAGTCATGGGACAAGCTCTTGCTTTCAATGAAGTCAGTACAAATATTATTATCGACTTCAACACTACCAGCATTTTAATCACAGAGATTTTTTAAGATCACTCAAACCCAGAGTTTCTCACTAGCTTAACAGAAATATTTGAGTGAATAAAGATGCTAAAGCGAACAAACTTTGCACAATCATTCACTAACTCTCCCAAATAAAACATATATCTTAAGAGAATATGAAGCTGTTACAAGTATAATGCCTGGAGACAAAATAAAACAATCTAAATATTTATTGGAAAATACTCTCAAGATAATAGTAGTAGAACTTTCAGATGAAATAACACAAGGAATGTGGGGGGAAGGGGAGGGAAACAATTTTGCATTATCCACATTTGGTTTCACAGATTATCTGTAAAAAGACAAGTTAATTTAAGGGAAAGCAAAATAATTCTCACATTTACATCACACTTTTGCTGTTTCTTCTGGAAAGCGCTGAGATGAAAGGCTGTTTAGAAAGGAAACCACGTAGGTGAAAAACACGCAGTCTCTTACAAGCAATCAGATACTGTTTATAAAAGTTTCTTTCTGCAGCAAGAAAAATACTGAGCTAAACTCCTAACCTTATTGAAACAGAGTCAAGAGATTATGAATACCAATCTCTAAGGAATCAGCAAGCATACATGGGATTTCTGTTTGAACAATGATCTAATCTGTGCTTTTATTACTTACTATTGGTAAAATCCTGGCTGTGCTGAAGCCACTGACAAAACAATGTGATTTTGCTCCACTTTAATTATATTTCCCTTTCAAAATATACATGATCATTCTGGAGTTCTGAAGATGATTGAATTTTGCTTATGTTCTCTAATTTATACTAGCCGAATTAGTGGCACTAAGATGTACCCCTGATTTATTTTTACTGATTTTGTAATTAAGCACCAGAAGAAAATAAAATGCATCTTATTTGGGAGATAATTGTGATGCCCTTCTCAGGTAGAGCAACCCTATATTTAATTAAAAATGCCTTGAACTCACTGCAAATCAGCATAATACCATAAGGCCAGATAATTTTGGTCTTTATGTCATTTACTTTCTATATTTAGGTTATCAAAAAGATTTAGGAGAAGACTAAAAGGATAAGATTTATACAAAGACGTTTTGTAATTAGGGCAAAGGGATGGAGACACCCCAATATGTCCCATTCTGAGGGACATAACAAAATAAAAGTTTCTAGTAGACCACAAAATAATTTGAAAATCTCTAAAACAGATAGATGCATCTGTCCATCTCTCCAGCAGTCCATTCTTCCCCCACAAAGATAAAATTTCTCACAGTCTAGGCAGAATTTATTTGGTTTGAAAATTTATTACTCTGGCATGATTTGAAATGTCAAAAACTGTATTTACTCCCCAAATATGTGTATGACTGTGGGTGCTTTAGAGCATATGAATACATGCTTTAAAAGTTCAGGATGCATGTACATCCATTGTTCAAATTAAGTCTTACCAGCAGCTGTGTTCTTTCACAGAGATGACAATTTCAGAATAAATTCAGATTATAAGGCATTTTGAGGTCTTTTTTTAGATGATCAGGTCCATAAAAATGTCAAACAACCTCAGACCGCTGGTCAACCATGACATGGTACATAAAGTCACCATCCCTATGACAACTGCCTGTAGAAATAACACAGGTCACATCAAAGTCTTCAGCAGCTAGTGACTTTGTTTACTCCATTTCAGGTGCCAGGGTGGATCCAGTCCAGCCCAGGAAGAATGAACTGGCATAGACGGAATGACAGACATTAGGCATAAGTACTTTTTATATCAAGCCTTTGGCAAGTTACTTGTTGGAAAAATCTGTTCTCATGAACTCAATCCAAAATCTGCAAGTTGTGCTACTAAGGCATATGATAACTTCTAATACCCAGGGATATGCTAATACATACCATCCTGGGATATGCCAAACCATTGCCAGGATAATGGCTCATTCCAGATGCCAGTCAAGGTCCTTTTTGATAGCCTTAGGGCATTTCAGTATAAAAGCAGCTTTGGCTGGCTTGTTCAGAGAAGACGATTTTTTATCTTTCCCCTGCCCCCTTCCCCCAAAAAAAACCTGTAAATAAACTTCAAATGAAAAGAGGATGGCTACATTTACTATTCTGGCTTTGTTTGTTCTTTTTATGTGGGTTTGTTGTTTTTTTGTTTTGTGATGTTTTATTTGTGTGTATTCAGAACATACAAAGGTTATAACAGATGGAAACAAGAGATTCCTTGCCCCACGTGGTCAGTTTTTCAGTGCAATCTTCAAGTTGGTGGAATGCTCTATGCACAAAGTATTAGCCAGTTTTCAACTGTTAGGTTATGTACCGGATAAATTTCTTAATGTATGCCTAAATGTTCAGGGAGTTTAATTTCTAAATCTAAAACATCATCTGTTTGTTTGTTTGTCTGTTTGTTTCTTTTAAAATGAAATTTATACAAATGGATAAAAAACACACAAGGACCTAAGGAAATGGATGGTCAAGGACTTGCATGATTTTCATGGAAAACTGATTACAAAATACACATAGATGGGAAGGGATAAGTGGTCCTCCAGAACAATACAACTGATAGAATTTCCATTGGGATCAAAGAGAATTTTTTTTGAAAAATAAAGGTAACCATGTAAACCAAAACTGTTGCAGGACATTTTACCAGTACATTAACTAGTAATTAACCTTAATTAAATGTAATTAATATAATTTAATATTAATTGGATAATATTAAATATCAAAGGAATATTTCTTCATATTAATTAAGATTAATTATTTAAAAAATGGAAGATCTTAAAAGAATACTTAGCTGATTTATTCATTATTTAAAGATTTAGCATTAAAACTACATGTTTTCTTATAGCACAAAATAGTTCTGTGCTGCTCTCAGCTACTTGTATGGTCTTCCTGTTTTAACTTGTCTGATGCATTAATATTGAATCAGAAGTTCAGTTGTGCACTCATGTAAGTTAACTGGCTACAGACCAGCTGGTTTTCTTTGTGAACACACTCACTTGCATTCTGAAAGCGTGCACTCTGCCCAAACTGAGAAGTCACCTTTTTTTTCAAGTCTAATTAAACTGATTGCAGGGACGGGCTAATGAGTCTGGGATTAGGTTACCTCTTCTGAGTAATGTACTCCATAAAAAATCAATTTGCTTCACAATCAGCAACACCTTTTGTATATAACTTTAATATACATTTCTCAAGAAATGCAACTTTGAATGCCTGCATAATGCAAACAAGCACCTTAGGCAGTGAATGGTTGAGTGACCTTCATCAGGAGGTCTAGGAAGAAGCAAGGACCAGAACAACTTTCCCAAGTTTGACACCAGCACCTCATTCCTTGGTAATTTTTCTTCTACTTAATTTGTTTGGATTGGCACAAAGGTCTGTAGGAGAAACTTTATTGCCCACGTGGTATAAGGTTTCAGACTAGATGGCCTTTTTGTCCTTGACAGCCAGGAATGTCAAGGGAGCTATGAAAATATAGTACAGGCTTAATACTAGAGTTTGTGTGTGTAGTTTTTATGCCTGTACTCTCACCAGAAGGTGAAAAAATAGTAGTAAAAAAAATCAAGTGGTCACACAAAGAAAAGTTCCTCAGATCAGTCCTATTGACCTTGTTCTTGCTTCTTGTCAGTTCCCCACATTAAACAGTGAATTCTTCCATATATCTCTGGGAAATAGAAATCTTCACAGAGATACAGCGTGAAGGAGAAACACTTAATGGGCCACATTACAGCAAAATCTATCGATCTGCTTTCTTTTACTTGTAGGCATGATTGAGGGCTCAAGTAATTGAATTTTCTTCTTGTAGTCTGACATTTTATTTTCTAAATTTTTTTTCTTTGTTCTTGAGACATGTTAAACAAATAGAGCTGAGACTGAAGCAGGGGCAGACAAGGGAAGGAGAACAATCTAGGCAAGGAGACCTGAACTTCTCCCATTTTCCTTACTGTTAATTTGGACTGTGATTGGGACCAAAACTGGGCATTGGCACCTTCTGGGTCTTTCCGTGGAGTTGGCAAATGGAGAAAGCACTGATTTCTTTAAATTGGAATTTAATCCTAGTGATCATATCACTCTTAGCCAATTTCCATAATGCTTATAGAGCCAAATTTGCACTTAAGTTAAATCTTAGTATAGCAAATGTAGACATCTAACAGAAATTATAAAAAGACAATTTTCTATCACCATCCAGGAGTCACTTATCATCCTGTTACAAAGACCTTAGGCCAGAAATCCCAGACAGTTTAATGAAGTAATTTTGGAAAATCATAATATTTCAGAGTATCTTACTCTCCTTGTAATCCATTGTCAGAGGACATGATTGAAGGTCCATAGATAGGTCAGTTATTAGCTTATCAAAAATCCCTTTCATCGTTGCTGAGGATTTATAATCAACCAAGAGACATGCAGCTGTCAGGATGAGGCCAGGAACACATGCAGTGCAGGACTGGGCAGAATACAAATGATTATATAAGATCGATCAGTTGATTTTTATAAGATCAATCAGGTGATTTGTCCTTGCAGTTGGCTGTTCAGGGAGTGTATCTGCAGCTTTTCATGACCCCACCGATATCCTTCTGGGTTTGTTTGTTTGTTTATCTTTCTCTATCTCTTCTCTAAAGCAGATTTTAGAACCTGAGACACAAAATTCATGATCAATGTGAGCCTTTCAAATAATTATTCACATAAAAAATTATTCTACAAAATCATTCCTCAAAGAATGAGTAATTGAAATAACGGCAATCATGAAACCACAGCATATCCTGAGTTGGAAGGGACCCACAAGAATCATTGAACTCCAACTCCTGGCCCTGCACAGGGTCACAGAAATAATGAACATGTCTTATTTCTTGTGTCTCTCTGTCTCTTTTTCTCTCTGCCCTTTTTATTTCCTTCCCTTTACCTGTTTTTCTTCCTATTAGGCAGTAGTTAGAAGGCAATATTTATCAGTGAGTAACATTGCAAGGCTAGAAAGAAAATAAGAATGCCCTTTAAAGTCATGGAATTGATTTAGATAATTCAAAGATAAAGAAAGTTCGTTTGGTTTTTGGGTGATTTGTTTTGTTTTGTTTCTGGAGTTTTGTATGCTCTAGCTCAAACCTCTGGTCTTATGATACCCTCAGGTATCCTACTGAAGTGTGTTTGAAATAATACAGGAGGAACTCTGTGAAACTTTGCTGCAGTGATATTGACAAAGTGATCTCACATGGTGATGGTAAAGGGGTGCATATTATTGTTTTTGTCACATTCTTGCATTCTCATCAAAACTCATTTTTTAGCAGGAAAGGGATTTCCATTAAACTCATTCCATTGCTGTTGTTACTCTGGATTAAGGATTTATTGAGAGAGGAACCAGAGGACTGGGCAGACATTTTCAAGGGGAAATGTGTGTCTTTGCAGCAGAGTAAAGGAATATGATCTTCTTGTGGTCTTTTATTTCACTTTTTATTTCAGCCCATAAATATCAATAATTTGCTTGCTAGAACAAATAAGTGGGGACTTTTGGCAAAACACCATCTAATTTAAAAATTCTGTCTTTTTGAGGAATTTATTCAGGATCAGACATGGTTCTGACTGGTTTGCCTCACTGAACATGAAAAAAAAACATGCATATCTAGTCACTTTTGTATCCAATTTATTTGATTTTGTCATTAGAGAAAGACGAAAACAAAGTATTACCTAATTTCTCTAGAATATCCCAAAAGTCAAATTGTGCAGAGGAATCTTAACACAAAACCCAATTTGCTTGGCCAACAATTCTATATTACTCTACCTCTCACTAAATACAACAAAAAGCTACAGTATTTCATAGAGTATTACAAATGAACTGTTTTAAACACAGGCTTTATTATATTGGGAAACATATTTATAGACCTCACTCCTTCTGTGACTTGCAGCCTACTTAGATCTTTTGAGCTTATCAGGACAAATTCTGTGTCTCCTTTAAATGCCTTGAAATCAAAGTAATTTTGTTTTCATGATGCAATAATTCTACTATGTTGTCTTAGACTTAAGCAATTCCTAAGAAACTCTTTTTCATCCTTTCTTATTATTGAAGTTACCTCACAATAACAACAAAATATTTTCCCACAAGGTAAGTCTGCTGTTCCCTTTCTTAAGCATCCTGGCAGTATTTCATTCTTCTGCTCCCTTCCTTTGAAATCTGCATGTAGTCTGTCAAAGCCCATTTAAATGTATCCATAATTTTACCCTAAATTCCTTTCAAAAATTTAATGCAAAACCAAGAACAGCTAAACATCCTACAGAGAAATAGCTATGTAAAATGACCACAGATGAGGAAATTATTAAATGTTTTCCAGCATATGTGCTTATCTTTGATAGCATGTCTTCTGATCCCTCTATTTATTTTTTAAATGTATTTTTTATCCAGAATTTAATTTTGGGATTATTATCTTGCAACTGATAAATTGTAGATAAGGAAAAGAACAATATAAAATTTAAATTTTACAATTGTCTTAATTCAAGAGTTTAAAAAACAATAGGATTTAAAGTTAAACACACACATTAATTCTTTCAGGAGTTAACAGAATCCTAGGGTAACAGTATAGATTACATTTTTTAACATTTCTACAGGTAAATGGCACAGCAGAGAATGTTACAGGATATTAGATATATTTAAATCAGAAACTACTTCCTTTTCATTTTGGTGGAAAGACTTATGACCATACTGAAAATGAAATTGTATCTTTTTTATTTATTTAATCCAAAAGCTAATAAAGGAACTAATTTCCTAAAATAATAAGACTGAGAGTAGATAAAGTCTTCTAGTCAGCCAGCACAACTCTCTTCAGTGGAGGATGGGAATGTTTTAAGGATGGTCCCGATAAGAAGCTTTGTTAGTATGGTGAACTTTCTCTATCAGTCTCCAGATTTATAAGCCTCACTTTCTGGTTAAGAGCATGTGTATGCACAAGGGCAATAGCATGACATTGATTTCTTTAGGAGCTCCTCTTCAAAATCAATGGAAAACTGTGTTTAAAAATTGAAGGTACATTATGGTGTTAGAATGCAATATCTTACAACCTGATCCAAAAGACCCTTAGGTTGAGTTTCATCATCTAGAGTTTAGACATCTAGCCAAACTAGCTATTTTAACTCCTCTATGTGATCAATGTAGAGAAAGAGGTGCCTTTTTTTTATTTTTTTTTTTACGTGAAGTGTGATTTATCCTTTATATTCAGTCTGAGAGCAGTCACAGAACCAGTTAACCATTTCCTCTCATAATATGTAAACATTTCAGTCTGCAAGTTGTTCTCTTTTCTCAGCCTCTCATCAAGTACTCAAATCTTCACAAAATCTAAATATCTTCCATTCTGCAAGTTTCCCATTTAAGTATTTTTGCACAGGGGACCCCTGGTGGTCTAGTGGTTAAGATGCAGCGCTCTCACCGCCACGACCCGGGTTCAATTCCCGAACCCATCAGGGAAACTCCCCCGGGTAGATGGAGCTCATCAGCCCCTAAGGCCATCCATCTAAGAGAAGGTCACTCTAAACAAACCTACGTCC
>JAWWLV010000100.1:66903590-66920403 GCA_035041135.1 Platyrinchus mystaceus
GAATCATGAGTGATCAGCTTGTTTTCTAAAATTAAATTTACCATGCAATTAGACAAATCCTAATGTTGTCCCTGAGGAAAAGAAAACCACATCAAATATGATATGATTTGCTATACTAGATTTTTAATTTCTAGGTCCATACATTGATAAAAACATTAGGGATAAAAGGGAACATTATATGTACATGACCATTGTTCCACTGTTAAAATCCAGCATGTTGCCAAGGGAGAGAGTCCAGTTTTTGGGAAGTGCTCTGATGCTTCCTCAGTCAGATATGCTATTGAGCTTTTCTTGTGGAGACACTGAAAGTTGAAAAACATGAGTGCATGAACAATTCTGTTTTTAATATAACTGCAAAGGGATAACTGAAGAGGATGAACACAGGCAATAAATGTGCTGTTTGTGTTATTCATACATTTCTGATTCCCATTCTGGGCTTATCCGCAGGGTCTCTCAAGTTGAACCTAGCATGTGCCTGTGCCTTTTCCCTTGGAATAATTTGTTAGATGACAGCCTTCCAACCCTTGTCTTCTTCCTTATTACCTTGCCTCAGTATCCAGGCAGTGATCAGCAGCTGCTGATGAAAATCTAGACCACACAACCATCACACTGCACTGCAAACACAGAGTCCGGGACCACATGCCAGAACAAAAGAACAGCCAAGTGGCAAGGTGTCAAATAATGTTGCCCCCACTGAAAAGGATAAATTAGCAGAGTCTTATTCTTCTCTTTCTGCCAGTTTCCAGGGGTGAAGCCAAGTGACAGCAAACTTGGCGTGTATCTATCAACAAGAACACATCTGCAGCAGTGCCAAGCTTTAGAGTCATCATGCCTGCCATTTCTCTTCTCTTCTAAGTTGCCTTGCTAAAGTAAAGATAAAGAACATCCAATAGAGTTGTGTATGTCCAGTTTATATGTTGCCTGAGCTCATCCTCTTCAATCGAGTGTAAGTGTTCCTTGCTCCAGACTTTTTCTCTGATTTCACGGGTCTGTAACTCCTGAAGGAAAATTCAGTAAAAAAAACAGCAAGAAATAAAGTGAAGAGGAAATAAAATATCTCAGCCTTTACAATGTCCTTGTTTTCCATGTCCACAGCCCCATTCAGCAGCTAGCCCATATTTTGCCTCATTGGAGAGAATGATCTTTGAACACCAGACTGCTGTCCTGGGCATTTCTTCTCAAGGGACATATCCTGATGGGTTCATCCAGGCATAACCCCAAAAAGGCTGAAATATGTCATTTTGAAGTTCAGGGCTGTTATCTCACTACTTGCCATGCTAGCTCCTGTCAGGATGCTGAAAACAATCATCTTGTGGTCATTGCAGTTAAGGTTGTTCTTGACCTTTACATCCACTCTGAGGTTTCCCTTTTCCATATGCATGAGGTCAGCAGACCACTTCCCATTATCAGCTCCTCAGTCCCTCATGTTTGAAAGGTGTCATCAATGCACTCCAGAAGCTTCACAAATTGCATGTGTCTTGCTGTTCTGTCCCTCCAGCAGATTCTGAGATGGTTGAAATTCCTCGTGAGAACATGTCTTGCAAACATGAATATTCTTCTACTTCTCTGAGGAAGGCCTCACGTACTTCTTCCTGACCAGGTATCACAGGCACCCAAACATCACCAGTGTTGGTCTGATTGCTAATCATAACTTACACACATTCAGATGTTATCTGCTCCTGGGTAATGCTCCAAGCACTTCCACTGCTCCTGCACATCAAGGGCAACTCCCCCTCCTTGTCATTTCAGCTTGTCTTTCCTAAACAGCCTGTGCCCACCTGCAGCAGAACTCCAGCCTTGGGATCTCTCCCATGGTGTCTTTATGATCCTAATGAGACTGTGGGCCTGCAGCTGCATGCAGCCCTCTAATTCCTCTTAGTTTAACCTCATGCTATATGCTTTAGTGTACAGACCCCTCAGAGTGGCACCCAGACATCCTAATTTCCCTGAAAAGATGTGAGGAGCTTCCCCCATAATGTTGTCTTATTGTCACTTCCTTATTGTGTACATCCAGTCGAGGTACACCACATGCAGCTCTGTTTTGTCCATTATTAGGTGCCTTATCCAAATCACCTTGCACATTCTCCTTGCCAAGCCAGCTCACCTTTGCCTTGCTTTGATTGAGGGTCATCATTCTACCTGGTCAGGTTTCCTCAACCTGTCCCTCGGGTGCCTCTTCCTCCAAGCTTCATGGAGATCAGGGCATACTTGTGAAAGCTTCTAAGAGGTTATAGGAAATAAAAGCCACGTTGTACAGCAATCATAATTATTCAGAAGTTGGGTTAATTGGGTTAATATTCTCAATGAAAGCAAGTGCTCTTTCTTGAAGATGTGACATCTTCCTATTTCTGTCAGCCACTATTCCCTCACTGCACTCTCTACGGACTGGCATGGAAATTCAGCTGCCCTTCCATTTACCTGTTAAATGTCTGGCATTTTCCTCTGCTGAACTCCCTTCATGCTGTGTGCCTGGTGTTGTTTCCTGCTGTCTACTCCACCTGTCCACTTTACTCTTTTATTTCCCCCTTAAATGTTAACATGGCACAGATGGGCTCTTACTGCCTGTGACTTTCTAATGGAGTTGTTGAATGTTAATAATACTTTGGAATTTAAAAGGAAAAAGAGACGGACAGCAACTAAAACACCAAAGAAAATAAAGATCTGCATCCAATGTATCCATCTGTCTGTGGGCAACACAGTGAAATAGCTCACTAGAAAGTTTATTGTTGCAATATAGGAGCATTGAGAGTCCTCAGACAACACAAAGAGTTCCCTGTAGACAACAAAAAAAAATTCAAATAATTACTTTTTCGTATCAGGAAGTGAATATGAATTTGCCACGCATACAAATTCATAGCATAAAAATCAGGGTGAAAAGTAAAGATTCTTCAGGGGTAAAAGAAGTCTGTTTTTTGCTTTGAAGTCCCTTACCCATTTTAGAGAGAAAATAACCAAGGCGTTAATGATCAGACATTCCCAAAATTTTGCTCCTTTGGAGGGCCCTGTCATTTTCATGTTATCATCCATTCAGAGAGCAGATGCAGCTGCTGGCATACTCGCAGCTGCCTCATCTCTCTTGATGTGTCCCTGTTCTTGCTTAATAAAAAACTTCTGTCTGGTTTGGCACCACCTCCTGTCTCCTTTTCTTTCCTCATCTAAAACTGCCGGATGCCAAAGAGGACAAAGAGACATCCACCAGGATATTTTAGGCAGCTGGGTAGCTGTGCTTGCTCTAGTTCACAACCGTAAGATCCCTGTGAGACAATGCAGCTGCTACTCTGAACGAGCTGCCACTAGAAGGTCAGTCTTACCCTCCAACATTAAACACTCCAGAAAATTAAAAAAAAATTGCTTGTCTCATTATGCTGAAGCTGTGGAGAAGTTTCATCTCACGCTTTTAAACCAAGACATAACTGAACTTGTGAAAGTAGACTATCACTCCAGATTTGTTGATATTACCATTTATTTATTTTTTTTCTATTGAACATAACCCTGAGCACCTTGGCATGGCCAAGATACATGATCGTTCATCTCACCTAATGCTCTGGTGCTCTAGATGCAGGAAAGTGGAATATGTTGCTTATACTTTTATGTTCGGGAGTCAAAAAAAAGAGAAAGAATGCAGTATTTTCAATACATAGCATTCTATCAGATTGCATTAAAAATCTTGCTATTGAAAAACAAAATAAATAAATTCTGGGCCCTTTTATTTGTGAGCTTGTATTTGAGATGTGACAATTGGCCTTTCCCCTCTTTTTCTTGCTTATGGAACAGCTAACAACAATCCTCCCTTCCTCCTCCTTTTCTTCCCTCTCCCAGTCTTCCTCCATCCCTTTCTCTCTGAAAATTTAAGAATGAAAACAGCCCAGCTGTACGTTGCTAAACCACATTTTTCAGGAATTCATCAGTGCCCTGTGTTGCTCTAGTATTTCTATACCAATTTGGGTAAATTGTTTCAGTTATTTGCTCATCTACAAAATATGAACAGTGTACAGACAGCCTTTATAGAAGTGTTGTAGAAATTCAGAAATTCAATAAATAAAGGTAGCTCAACTGTAAAACCAGAGGACTGAGAATAATATCTGAAATTAACAGTTGGGCTGCCTTTAATACAGCCATGACATGCAGCCCTGCTTACAAATATACCATTTCACATTTTAAAACTACTTTTTACCCACTCTGCTTCCTCCAAGAGATTATTCTACAACTTTAAAACTCAGAAAACTAATGTGTCCCTTAATTTTAAACCAAAATTGAATTTTAATAAATCAATTTTTATATTATCTATTAGTTTGTTTTCTTTAAATTCCACTCTAATATTTACCACCATTTATCATTGGATGTATAGACTGAAATTGTATTCCCCTGTCAGCCTTCATATGGTTAAGTCAAATTCTTTTAATGTAAAACTGCCTTCCATTTTTTTGTCAATCTATTTCTTCCAATGTTTCTGAACTTTTCTTAAAAAAGAGTGACCAGCATGGTCATCCAAATAAACATCCAAATAAAATTATTCAAGCACACAATACTTAAAATCTTTTGTCTTAGATAAAATTAATCTCTTTCACAGATGCATGGCACTTGTTACGAATAGATATTTTAGGATCAGTTAATATATATTGTCTCCCCTTTTTTGTAATTTCTAATTGATAGCCTTCCAGCTTATAGAAGATTAATCAGTTCTGATCAACCAGTACATTTTGTAGACCTAAATTTCATAGTACTTTTCATTTTATTATCTATACTGTTGACTTGCTTTTGTCACAGTCCTTCCTCCACATTGAGGGTGCCTCAAATTTTACGGCATGAGGAAAGCCAAGGGACATTCATCCCGTTTAACTTGGGCCATTAAAATATCAAATGTGTTCTTAGACACTCCTCGTATTCCACACGGACATTAAGTGGTAGTGAAGGACATATGTGCAGCATGCACAGCAAGCAGTCTAAAATCTGGGAGTGTGGATGACCAACATGAATGCAATTAACTCTGCTCCTCAGCTGTCCAGTGACTAAGATGGAAACCTAATCACACTAATTTTGCAGATGATTTCTGAGAGGTTAAAGGGAGATGAACTGGAATTTAGCCTCCATTATCAAACTCACAATGCTGAAGCAAAAGTCACATATATAAGTATTTTTACTATAAGGCAACAGAATGGTCCTTGAACAACTGATTAAATATGGGTTTTCTTACAAAATAGTTTCCTGCTGCCTTCCTTTGTGGTGATTACCTTTTCAGTGAAGACCGTACTCTTTTGAATATCTGTACACAGAATCACATGCTGAGTTGGAAGGGACCAATAAGAATCCTCAAGTCCAGCTCTTAACCCCGCACAGGACCAGACAATTATTGGTTTCTACAGACAAAAAGCTTTTTAAGTTTTACTTGCTCAGTATGTAGCTCTGAGTACTTCACTGCCTACCTCCTCTAAACATTGTGCAGTCCTAGTCCAAATTGGAGGCTTTTACAGATTTAAATTTCTCTACTTATACAGAGGAGATGCAAAACCTAGTCAGCATCTAGAATTATGGAAGTTCACTTCCTAAAGAGAGAGAGCTGCAAATCATCACAGCTGAACTAAAGGAATTTTTTCTGCCATGGTTTAACCCCAAATGGCATCTAAGTACCATGCAACTGTTTGCTCACCCCACCCTCCCCGGAATCAGAAGAAAGTATAAGCCATGGGTTGAGATGCTGCTGCTGCTGTTGCTGTTGCTGCTGCTGCTTCTAACAACAACAATAATAATTTGGTACTATCAAAAAGCATATAAAATTGAAATTAAAAGGAACTGCAAGTCCACAATCAGTAATCAGCCCCTCTCAGACAGCTCCCCCTCAGTTTATGTAATGAGCATGACACTTCATGGAATGGAATATCCCTTTGGTCATTCCTTGTCAGCTCTCCTGGTCATGCTCCCTCAGAACTTCTTGTGCACCTGCTTGCTGGCAGGGCATGGGAAATATTGATTTAGAGTAAGCACTACTTAGCATCAACTAAAACATCAGTGTACTATCAACATTATTCTCATACTAAACCCAAAGCCACAGCACAGTAGCAGATACTAGAGAGAAAATTAACTCTTTCCCAGTCAAACAGAAGGAACATTCAGAACATACTGTTTGTTGCAAAGAGTGATTCCACTAAATAATTTATTCAAGTGCCTTGTAGGTGCATTCATCTCACCTGACTTCAGGCACTTCCTGATGAGTGCAACTGAGAACTCAATATTATACTATACTTATGAAGTGAAAGATAGGCAACTCCTACAATATTTCAAACCATTTTAGACTTTAATTACTTACTTGAATACTTATAGGAATTTTATTGCATCATTAACTTTAGGGATAGCTTAGACCAATTTGACTTCTAACTTAGGTGCTACTATTAAGTTTTTAAAGTTTACTAAGTGAATGAAAGCTTGTACAGAGAGGAAAATAACATTCTTATACCATTAGTAGTGCTGTCAGGGTAACCTGGGGACAGATATGTTCTATCTATCTGGAGTATATCCTTCATGCTTCAAAATGCATTTTCATGCTTATAATCATTAAGTGTAGAGGGTTGGGACAAAATTTTCACAGGGGAAAGTCTGACTATGTCTATGGAAGGGTTATTGTACCTTTCTCTGAAACATCTGGCGCTGGCCAATATTAGCAACAGAAGACTGGACTAGATGGACTGCAGGTCTGATCTGGTGTGGCAGTTCCTATGTTCCTGTGTTCTTCCTCCACCTGGTGCAAGGGCAAAACTGTCAGGTATAATGAGGAAATCTTTATTCAGGTCCCTGGGTAAGACTGTAGATTTGGCAATTAAAATATCATCTTTGAAAAACTTGGAGAATTTTGCCTCTTTTACTAATAAAATGTATGTTATCTGTACTGAAACCCTGCCAGTTCTTTTCCTATATATATTTGAGTAATATTACTACAGATAGATGAAAAGGACATTTCCACAGAACTTATGTCCACTATTATTCTATATTATTTTTATTATTGTCATGTAGCCATGGAGTTGACTTTGTTGTATGAGTGCTATCTTAGTGTATGGGATAGACATTTTTGTCTCTAAAAGCTTATATGCAGATTAACTTCTTCTAGTCTTAGACCTCTAACTGTAATTCCTGAAGAACTGCCTAATTGTGTTGGGAGCACTGTTGCTTGGTGCACAGAAATAAGGACTTCCAGGTGAAGGTTCAGATTTGAGAACTGACCCCCATCCACCATCCCCAAGGGGCTGACACTGGCCAATAGACAAGGTAATACGAAGAATCAGTAAGAAAATATTTTGCATAATTTGCCAGGTAGTGATCTCAATACACCAGTGGCATAATTATTGTGCAATTTTTAGTTTTCAAGAAGTGCAGAATAGTTTTAACAATACTACGATTTTTTTTTCCACTTCCCCCTTGAGTTGTAATTGTAATTATGTGTAAAGTAATTTGGTTAAGAATGGCACTGAAAAATGTGGCATTTTGTATCTAGGAAAAACTTCTGATGCCTAATTACAGGCATTTGTTACTTATTGAAATGTCTTAGACTATCTGTTGATGTTCCAAACAGTGTAATGCTCCTGCAGGCGCTTTATCAAATCCACCATTTCCATGGAGATGTTGCAGAAACCCTGGATCATGACCTTGCCAACTCTGCCTGAGGTTCTTGTAGCTTCAATTTTCACTTCTCAGTGTCTCTTATCATAGCTATGTCTGCTTCAATTTAAGTGAGCTGGTTACCAATTAAAGGCTTGATGAAGGTATTCTGAATTTGTCACTTAACCAACTTAACTAATTGAGGCATACAGTCAAACTGGATTCCTATTACATGCAGTGGAGAGAAAAAAGGCACCTGCAAATGCTGTGTCAGATCTAAAATAAGCTGAATTGTCTTTTAGAGGTGCTTATTTCTTCCTTCCATTGACAGGAGAAAGAACACAGCTGAACAGGAACCTAAATTTAGTGCTCCCAGGAAGCAAATGGGATATTAGGAAGGATAAATCTGGCTATAACAGTTGGATTATAAGGTCAAGTGCTAAAACTCATCACCCTGCTGGAAACAATGAAATGGAATTACATTTCTCCAGTACATTGTTCCCTCTTCTCTCACCTTCTTCTGAATGAATCTGTGGCTAATCACTTTCCTACCTTACATTGTTTCCTATCTTAGTTGTTTGCAATATCCTAACAGATATTGCTCAAAATAAGTAAATTATAGTGGTGACAACTCAGAGTCTTTCATTTGATCTCAAATACCAGAGCTGAAGTGCAGTACTAGTGAAATGGATTATTTCATATAAAAATTTAAACTCAGGTTTTGATATCAACAATGAAACAATCAAAATACTTCAGAACAAACTCAACTGAACTCCAAACAATGACAGTGTGGTTGTATTTCTTGGCTTTTGTCTGGACACAAGAAAAATCAAATTCAGAATGACCCAGTGTTCAGTCAATATCACTGTTTCAAAAGTAGATATAATATTGGAATAGAAATGCAAGACCATTAGCAAACAGAGGACTATAATAACTGAATTGTGATTCTTGATCAAAATTGAAGTATTTTTATTATCACTGCTGCTGTTTCTTTGATTCACAATGTGAATGAGACTTTGTTTTCTGTGTATTAAATTAAAAAAAAAGATAAAGAGCTAATAAAATAAGAGGTAACATATGGACTGTGGCACTGGCTGCATAAAGATTATGGATTTTATTATTTGTTGAAATGGAAATGTCAATGTAATCTCATGGGCTGATGCCATGGAAATTCCATTGGATTTTCCATGTTAGTGATGTATTTATACAAGCCTTTTGGATTATAAATGTGCAACACATATTAACCCGTTAGATTGTCTGTCTGATGTCTACCGACTTTCAGTGTTATGCTAATATTAAAACTCAGTGTTTGCTTGCACACCCGGATTATTGAGATGAAAAAGAGGTGTCTCAGTCATTCCTTTTATCATGATTTAGTAGTTTTTAAAAATGAAGAAACTTCTCCAAGAGGAGAAGATAGCCCCTGACTCACTAAGACTGCAAATGTGCTCTTCCAGTTCTCAGTCCTATTGCCTCAGGCAAGCTGCAATTTCTAGTAAAACAGTTTTCCTTCCTTCCTTCCTTCCTTCCTTCCTTCCTTGCTTCCTTCCTCCCTCCCTCCTTCCCTCCTTCCTTCCTTCCTTCCTCTTTCTTCCTTCTTCCATATTTATTTATCCAATCATACTGAATACAAAGCTTATGAAAGAAACTTGGTTGCAGATCCATGTGAGTAAGTACAGATGGGGGTATAGGTTTCCAGGTTGCATTTAGAGGGAAGAATTGTGGCTGATGTTGAAGAAAAGGGTGTTCTCACATAACAGTTCAATACTGCAGTTTCCCATTCAAGAGTGGCACACATCCCTCATAACTTTTACAAACTTAGACATTTAGGTGTGCATTCCCAGTTGACAGTCAATAGAGAAATTTAGAAACCACCTTAAAGAGATTCAACTTATAATGTTAGATCCTGTTTTAAACTGACAAAAATCTTCTTGTAGACATTCAATTCTCCTGTCATTGACTATAAAGGTACTCTTGATCACTACTTCAGTCTTGGCAACTGATACTTAAATAGGTATTTCTGTAGATTAGGGGATGAAATCCAAATCAGTTTATGCCTTTTTATGCCTTTAATGTAAAACATACTAAAAATACAACCACACAAACTAAAAGAAGCACATATAAGATATAACCTCGCTAAAAGGTTCCATGTCACAAATGGAACCATTGACTTTGATGAGATAAACAGTAGAAACAAGTCAAAATATTCATACCAGACTAGCATGTGTTCAAATGTATTATTTGATTTTCACATTATAAGAACAGGATGGAATCAAAAGAGAAGAGGAGAGGTGAGGAAAGGAGAAGAGGAAGAGGAGAGGAAGAGGAGAGGAAGAGGAGAGGAAGAGGAGAGGAAGAGGAGAGGAGAGGAGAAGATAGTAGTGAGAGTTATCTACTAAAAGAAAGTGCACACTGAAGTAAGTTAAAAGACTGGAGCCAGAGACAAATAAGTAAGTCAAACCTTAAGGGAATGTAAGTAACGAGAAGAAACAGAAGACAAAGAGAGTTGAATTGCTAAGGTGGACTTCATTACTGCCTTGAAGACAGAACATGTGAATGTCAGTGAAAATAAAGACAATACAGCTAGTTTTATAAGAACAGAATATTGATGAGACGGAAATGGCATTACTGGGCTGTAAGGTATGAGAAAAATTTCATCCTCAGCCTTTCATGTGACTCATAGAAGTAGTCATGCAGGTCACACAGAGGGGAAGGAGTTACAGTGGCAAATATATGGGATGACAACTCACTTAGGTAAGAGGTTTGTAAAGGAAAGGGTCTTTTTCAAGGTGGTGTAGTCCACATCAGAAATAGAACGGGTGGGATGCAAATATTTATGATGATTAAAGGGAACCAAAGACAAGCTCTGAATCATAAATAACAGCATTTAGTTTTCTGGCTTAACTACTGAAGAAAATAATAGATCTCCTCTCCTTTCACCTCCCCATCTGCACAGTTTTAAGGCAAAAAGATGAAAGACTGAAGAATCCATACAAGCCTTTTTCTTAAGGGATATTTCAGTTTTCCCTTGGCCCAGTGAGAAGAGAGACAGCTTTTACCATGCTGTACACAGGGCTTTTGTAGTCCATGAGATGACTGACATGGCAATTCTCCCTCTACCTGCCCCCTCAGATGCATTAATAACATCTGCCTTTTCAAATCATTACCTAACCACCTCAGCAGATCCAAAAACTCTTTCAAGACCTCCAAACTTTTGGTGCTCAGTTTACGAATAAAATTTTAGGCAGCAAAACAGTAACCATTTAAAATAAATGCCTAAGGAAACTGTTCAAGGGAAAATGGAGGCAGGGTTTGAAGACGTGCAGTCAGGAATGTTTTCCACCTGTTTTCAGTCAGCTGAGTCAGTGCTTAATGATAGACACTTGTGAATGAGTTATACACAAATGTCAGGTAAATGAGACTAATTTTTTTAACTTGTTCATCTGAGGGACAAGGATTTCAACATTTTGTGGATTTTGCAGTCAACTACACTATCTAAAAGCCATTACTAGCCTTATTTAGGTAATTTAATTGCTGTGGTAAATATTGATGTCATTGGTCATGTCTGAAAAAGTCATTTAGATAGATTCCTTTGGATATGTAGAATTAGCTACAGAGAAAGAAAAAAGGTGATTTTTCTAATTCCACAAAGTACTGTAGTAGTAGCATCAGAATACACACGAGCCCTGGGCTCTAATCACTTAACAATGTTCCCTGACCTATATCATTTGCACCTTAAAATTGATAGATTTTATTTCATCCAATACCATTACAAAAGGTTTTACTCTAATTATATTTGAAACTTCTTTTTGTTTTTCTATTCCAAGCCTGTTTCTGACTGTGTGACAGACTAGAACATTGGATGGAAAATTCAGCATTTGCAATTCAAATTCCAAGAGAAGGTTTTAATGCTGAATACTTGTGGATAACATTTAAAAGTCCTATAGAGTTAAACAATGTAGATTTTTTCCAATACATGGTGAACTGACTTTACAGATATTATTCAGTTAAGATCTGGAGATAATATTAATATGGTACTTATGCATAAAACTCACAACAGGCAAGTATTTTGTAAATTCAGCATTTAGTTATCTCTTATCCATTAACAAGAAGCAAAGCAAGCAGCTCCCCCTTATATTCATGCCTGGAGCTAAGCAAGGGGAATGGAAAAGGTTTTTAGAATTACAAATAGAACCTTTAAATTGTAGAAACTTGCTAATTTCTTTTATGAAAAGCATTGCAGAACTTCTGCTTCCTATTCCAGTTGTTATTCAAATCACAGTTCCAAGGATAGGGAAAAAGAAACAAGAAAAAGCCCCCAGAAGAGAGTCAGAAAGAAAGAAAAAAAAAAGCGGGGGGGGGGACACCAAAACAGCAACAAAAAACCAAAACAAACAAACAAACAAACAAAACACACACACACACAAAAAAAACCCAACAACCAACCAAACCAAACACAACAACAACAACAACCACCAAAAAAAAAAAAAAGGAAAAGAGAAAAGAAATAATCCTGCTAGGAATTCAGTGAGTGTTTCTTTTCAGAGATCAGGTAGAAATAGTGCATGTTTAAATATGCAAATTGAAGCAAAACTTGAGAAAAAGAATAGGGGACAGGGGAGGCATGGCAAAAAATACATAAAGAATTATGAGCTAAGTTCTCAAAAATAGGTACCTGAAAATATGTGAATTCACCCATATAATTTTGAAATTACGATATGCATTTCATTGTGAAAATAGTGAATGTATATTTTCAAATATTAAAGATTTATCTTTCTTATAGGACTTTACAGGTATTGAAGCCCTAAATACAAATTAAGAATAAAATTACTTCATATGTAAGAATTCAGAACAAGGGTTTTGCACCTCCTAAATCCCACTCAAGCCCTCAAAATAGGATTTAAGAGGGACTTACGTGGCTCATAGGCAATATGTAGCTGGGAGAATTTCACCCAAAGGGATAAAGCATATTAGCATTACTTCTGCAACTAGTTTCACTGCAGTCTTTTGGACTAATTATCTAAGATGAGAGTCCTTTCTTCATATAGTCTTTTAGTCTGGCAAGACAGATCATTTAGAAATACTAAATATTACAACAAGGCAAGGGATTGGATATGCCATTACAGACTTGGACAGTCAGATTTATAGGCAAACCTGGATACAAGAATGTTTTTTTCAAAATTTGGGACTAATGAGTTAAGTACTCTTCTGAACATCTCTGACGGATAAGCAAATATTCCTCACCCCAATTATAGACAGGAATACCGAAACAGAGAAGTCATTAATTGTTCAATACCAAATACTGAGTGTGTCTAGACTATTGACTGAATCTGAGTGAAATACCTCCCCACAAATGAATATTTTTGAATTAAAGGAAGAAGTAAGAACAGTGGTCCCAGTTAGTTTTCACTTAGCACGATAAATCAGTTGAAAATACTACTGTAAAGAAAAAAAAAAAAGTGAAGTTTCAACTAGTCAACCCCCAAATTAATGGTCTAGCCTTATACTTGAATGAAAAACAAACAAATTGTGTTATTTGTTTCCAGATTTCAGTAAAATTATTTTCCAACTTTCCCTGTCTCTAGTTGCAGAGCTGGAAATGAAACTATAGCTAATGTTTCAGGATTAAAAACTAGGTGTAGCATCTATTTCTGCATAAGAAAGCAGGGAGCATTGTGAAAAGGGGTTTTAACATTGCTTTGAACATTTTTTCTCAGGTTGTGGGACATTTGCAAAGGGACAGAACACTTCTCACATGACCTGAAATACTGGTGTATATAAAAAGTATTCATTTAATTGCAAGAAGCCATGTTGTTCTTCACAGTCTCTGGGAAGCATACCCAAATTCAGAAGCACAGGGAAATATGCAGAGTCTGTAAAAGTATGTGGTGGTGGACTAAGTGGTGCAGAGTCTTCCAGTCAGAAAGGTTTTAGTTTATATTTCCCTATTCCAAATTGTCCAAAGACTAATATCTGTGTAAGGAAAGTGAGATAATGGTTCCTGCTCAGAAGAGGTGACATTGGAAACTTTCTTGTACCGCCGACTTATGGTAAAGATACTACTGGATCAGAATTTGCAGTGTTTTTTTAATTTCATGGGAATTTACATTTTTTCACACCTTCATTTTCTTTTTCATCTGTGGTGATCTTCAAAGCTTCATCAATCTAATTCACCTTATCACTAGATTAAGTTCCAGGTGAGTAACAATTCTCTTCCACAAGGCAGCCATTTGATGGGGTTTTTTACCTTGTAATCTTCCCTGACCAGAGATTTTGGTGGACCATCAACAGCATCCAGGTAACAACACCCATGGAACTGCATTGTATGATATACTGCAAAAAGCTTGTAGGGATCTTTATGTACAGTATTCCCAAATATAAACAAGTGCCCTAAACCCACCAATTTTCTCTGTATATCATCTATCATTTGAGTTCTTTTATTGCAACTCTTTCATTTTTACTTCCTGAAACAATCCCCAGACACTAAAACCTGTTTCATCCTACTTGCTTAGCTCCATATGTATTATTCTCTGAGTGCTGTAGGCAACATCTTAACATTTTACAGTTTGGTAGAGTTCAGCTAATGGAAGATATAGTTTTATCAAACTGATATTTTAAAGTCCTGAAGGAAATAGCTTTCACAAGGGCATCAAGACTGCAGAGTAGAGACTGGTTCAACAGCAAAGAGGATTTGGGCTTAATGCTTTTTGTAAGAAAGCAAGCCCATTAAGTATTTTGTAGGGATGTGAAACTGAACACTGGTTTCTCTTTTGGACATAGAGCAAGTACATCAGCAGATTGTTAATACCCATGCTCAGCATAAATATCTCTTGCATAGAGCCCTCTTTATAACATGAAATAACATAGCTCCTGGAAAGATGTTGAAATACTCTGGAGAAAAAAAAAAGACATTTATAGGGAAACATAAATAGCTAAGAAATTGGGTTCAGTTAAACCTGTCTTGTCTGTCTGCTGTGAAGGGTGCAACTAGTTTCTTTGAAATGAAGTGTATGTTCCTGCACTGCTGTGAAAGGCAGGGATGAGGTACCTGGGCTGATATGCTGATAAAAAGCAATTTGAGCACGTGAAGTCAGAACACAGTCATCTCTGGAAACAATGTCTTCATGAATTTGCAGCGATTTGTCTCTGAAATCCTAAATTTGCTACACTTGTACTTAAGTATTAGCATGTAAATAGACTAAAAAGACTTAATGAAGCTTGTCATGAATTTATAGTTAGGGAACACATATAGGTGCATCAGTGAATTAAGTCCCTAAGGCCAAATTCAATGTCCAGTGAAGCCAAATAAACAGCTACATCAAGCATGAGATCAAGCCCTAATCTAAGATGTAAACACAATTAAGACCAGACTGTATTATGTCTGGAGCTACTGTGACTGGCTACACCTAAAAAAACCCCAAATTACACACAAAATATGGGAACAGAATTAAAAAAAATTAATTTTCAAGTTCAGTGTTAGATGAGGAATGCATATTGTCCAGTTTTATACATCTTAGCTTGTTTGAATCTTTCAAACATTATTAGTCATTTTTCATCTCCCATGGACTTTTTACAACGTCACCTTCAAAAGCAAATAACATTGCTGTTAATTCTTAGTGTATGGTACGTTATGAACATAGTGGTAATTGTACTTTATTCCAAAGCTATTTATAAAGAACCCAGTGATGTGACCAGCATTCTCAGAGCAATATGCCCTGGTTTCCATGCTAAACAACACTTTGGGTTTGTTGTTGTTTTGTAGTGTGGTTTTTGTTTTGATTTGTTTTGTTTTTTGTTTGTTTGTTTTTTCCCCAAACTGCTTTTGAAACAGTCAAGGGGAATTTTCCATACACAAGAAAAAGTTTTCTTCCGCCATTCTTGTCTCTGTTACAGGATGAACTATCACCACACCCACAGTGGTGAAATAGCAGCTGATCTAAGAACTCCTTCTAATAACGCAGCATCTCCATCCAAACTTTCCTGTAAGTCAGTGTGTAAAGTTAAGCACATAAGGGACAGGGATTTTAATAGTCTAGATGTAATCTTCTGGTGCTAAGTATCCTGATTTTAAAGTGCTGACCTGTAATGTTCTTTTTCTCCATCACCTGCTGGAACCGGTGCTCTTGCCTAGTTTGAAGTTCAAGTCACCTACAAAAACAAAGGACTCAATCAGCTGTTACATACATTGATTTTATACATTGAAATACTTACAAAATGTGAATATAGAAGGCTTTCTCATACAATGGTCCATGAATATTTAACAGAGACACTTAACTGTTATGCATTTATGGGTATTTCCCTATACTATTTCTCCAGCTGTGTTGCTGGGGTATTGAAGAGAGAAAAATCCTAATTAAAACTAATCTAAATTGGCTAAGAAATGCAAAAGAAAATCTAAATAAATCCCAGGATTGCCTGTACTAGCTAGTGAATAAAAATAGTTATTTTTAATAGGCCCATAAGAGATTAATAGAAATGTCTCAAGTGGTCTCTGGGTTTGCAGGCCATGGAAGCCAGTGGTGATGTAGTCTAACAGCTAATGCATATGTGAGCCTAGCACACATACATAAATGAGGATTTCTGTGTTAATGTGCAACTACCCACCCAAAATCCTCTACTTCAAGAAAAAAAAAAAAAAAGAGTAGAAGGAAAATAAGAAAGTACTGTTCATTTTCATGCAGTCAACAAACAGACATGGCAGAGCAAGGATTTGCAGAGCAACTACAGAAACTTGGTAGCTGGATGTCAAGAAATAAGTAATTCCCAAGGGCAGACCACATTTGGTCCATGCTGGATAGATATGTTTTACTTAATCTTGCCCATATCAAAGCTGACACCTGGCCTAAACTAGTTATCCAAGTTTGAGATAAGCTCTCTTACAAAGACCTACAATGTAAGGAAGTGATTTTCACTATATATTTAACTTTCTGGAGTCAAAAAATCAATGAGATGGATCCTAGAATCATAGAATTGCCTGGGTTGGAAGGGTCCTTAAAGATCATCACTTTCCAACTCCCTGCCATGGACAGGATCACCTTCCACCAGATCAAGTTGCTCAGAGCTCCATCCAACCTGGCTTTGAGCACTTTCTAGGGGTGGGGCAGACACAGCTTCTTTGGACAATCTCTTCCAGTGCTTTCATTCAGTTTAAAGCCATTCCCCCTGTCCTGTCACTATGTATGTGGCCTGTCTGCACGAACGAAGATTTGGGAAAGGTCTTTTTACC
>JAWWLV010000100.1:66920503-66935637 GCA_035041135.1 Platyrinchus mystaceus
AATGGATTTTTTAGGTGAGACACAGCCTGCGCTGAACTGAGCCCACCCTTTAATCCTAAGGTTCAACTGCCGGGGCCTGTCACTATACACCCTTGTAAATATTCCATCTTTCTTGCAGGTTCCTTTCAGGTATTGGAAGGCTGCAATTAGGTCACCCTGAAACCTTCTTTGTTCCAGGCTGAATAATCTCAATTCTTTCAGTCTTTCCTCTTATGAGAAGTGCTCCATCACTCTAATCAATTACCAGCTTGGTAGTCTCCTCTGGACTGGCTCCAACAGGTCCGTGCCCTTCCTGTGCCGGGGACCCCAGAGGTGGATGCAGCACTCCAGGTGGGTCTCATCAAAGCAGAGCAGAGGGGCAGAATCCTCTCCCTCAAACTGCTGCCCACACTGCTTTTGATGCAGCCCAGGACACATTTGATTTTTGGGCTCACATGGCTGGGTGATGTCCAGCCTCTCATCCACCTGCACCCCAAGTCCTCCTTGGCAGGACTGGTCTCAGTCTGTTCATACCCCAACCTGGATTGATACCAGGGTTACCCTGTCCCAGATGTAGCACATTGCACTTGGTCTTATTAAGTGAATACCACCTAAAAAGACTAAAAAATGGTGTTCGATGAATACTGTGAGTATTTAACCCCAACCCACAACTCAGCCCCACACAGCCTGCCAATGGCAGGGAGAACCAGAAAAGAGAAAACTTGTGGGTTGAGATAAAGGCAGTTTAACAGGCAAAGCAGAAGCTGTGCACACAAAAAAGCAAAACAAGGAATTCATTCACTGCTTCCCACGGGCAGGCAGGTTTTCAGCCACCCCCAAGAAAGCAGGGCTCCAACACACATAATGGTTATTCAGGTGGGCAAATGCCTTCACTCCGATTGTCCCCTCATTTCTTCTTCCCCCAGCTTTATATGGTGAGCATGACACTGTAGGGTGTGGAATATCCATGTGGTCAGCAAAGGTCTGCTGTCTCTGCTGTGTCCCCTCCCAACTTCTTGCACACTGCCAGCCCCCTTCTCTGGCTGTGTGAGAAGCAGAAAAGGCTTTGATTTATTATAAATATTACTTAGAGACAACTAAAAATATCAGCATGTTATATACATTATTCTCATACTAAAACCAAAACACAGTGTTGTACCAGTTACTGAGAAGAAAATTAACTCTATCCTAGCCAAAACTAGCACAAGAAGTATTAGAATGTATGTAGGTATTCCATGAGAGAAAAAAACACACCAGAATTTATTAGTCATGTAATTTATTAGTTGTTAATTACTTGCTTCTCTTTATTAACATATTACACCTCAGAGAATAACTCTGAGGTAGGTAAATTAAACTAGACTTCCTTTGCTGATGTGTAATTTGCAACACAAAGAATGTAAATAATGAGCAGAGATAGGAATGGAAGTTAGTACCCTGACAGTGATAATTTTATCCGAGTATTGCCTTTGGGGCTTAAATATGTGCAACAGGAATCGCAGCAGGAAAGCAGAAGCTGGAGGTAATATGTCAGAAGCAAGAATGCAGAAATGAACAGAAATGATCTAAACAGAACAAGATATGCTCATAAAGAAAGAGGAATGCTTCTCTATGTCTTTGAAGAAGAAAGGGGAAATGATCTGGCAAACCCTCCTTAGGAGTGTCCCACAGGTATCAACAGCAAGATGAAAGATCCACGCCAGTAGCCTGGCTCTGCGGCAGAGACACATTCACAGTAATATGACATGCCTAATTAGAAGGGAGCTTCTTGTGGTCAAGAGAGAGAAACATTCTCTCAGAAAGAATGTCCTGAGTGCTGGAGAGTAGAGTCTGGTTTCACCTCGCCTCTCTTCAGATGTTTCACTGCAGTTCCTGTGTTCAGGGCTACCATAGCCACCGTCCATGTAAAAAGAGAATACGAGCTTAGTGCATACTTAGTGTGTACTTAATATTTGTTGTTAACACCAAATGTGCTCCTACAGACTGTGCATCATGCTGTGTCCAGCATCATCCTAACACTACTCTCAACTTGAAGGGAGAGCATTCACGGATTAAGATGACCACACTAATAGTGAAGAGTTTGTCAGAGATTTGATGTTTAACAGAAGTATATTGGCACATTACAGTGATTCAAGATGGAACCAATTCAGGCCCCTTCAATCTATGAGAGTTTTTCACTGACTTCTGTGAATGTTAAGCTGAGTGCTATGACCTCAAATAGTTGCCTAATTCATGAAACAAGTCACAAAGGCTGGAAGTTTTATCCTGAAGGTCTTCCTTGGTTTTCATACAAGGGTAGTTGTCAGTGAGAAAGGAGTAACTAAGGTCCTGTAACTGTAAACTTCAAATAGATAAAGTAGTGAATGTTATTAATATTAATAAATGTAAATAAGTGCATGAATCTTTGTGTCAAAAATACTTTTTCTCTTCACATTTTTGCCTATAAATAAGAATAAATGGATAAAATATAATAGATATTTAAACAGAAATAAGTGCATAGCCGAATTAATTGTCCTGATTCCCAGGGATGGGGAGGAGAAGTAGGGGGTGGAATAAAAACTGTTTTTTTGTTGCCACAATGCCTGTTAATGAGCTGATATAAAAGTATTTGTGAACTATTTCTGGAATAGGTGAGCTATAAGCTAAGATCACTGATTAACAAATGGAACCAAACCATCTCACAAAACTAATTCACCTGGCACTGAGTAATGTATAACTGTTGAGAAAATCTCACACTTAAATTACAAAAGTGGTATACGTTTGTGTGCTTCCTGGGTAATATCAAGGGTTATCAGTCAGAAAGGAAGAAGTTTCTCCAGCTATAAATAACACAAAGCAGAGCTTTATAGACACAAACAGCAATATAGCAACCGTATGTGAATGAACACAGCAGAGCACGACTTTCAAACTTTTATAATACAGTCACTTAATAAATAGATGCACATGATGTTCTTCTGAAGGGAAGATATCCCTTCTTTGGGAAAAACACACAGACTTACTTGGGATTGAGATACTTTCCGAGTTATCAGGATTGTATATAGTGTTTGGCAGTGACAGAAAGAGTCCACTGAGTCCACTGATTTACTCCAGCACAATATAATTTAGTTTATAGAAACTCTTGGAGTACAACATAGCTACAAAAGTTAAATAATGAAAAACACAAGAGAGAAAAAGAAGAATAGAGAGTAATATATAAGAAAAATATAACTCAATTTTATTTGAAATCTGGGAAGCAAAATATTTGATAAGAAAGAAAAAAGAAGAGAAGCAGATTCAAGAATTCAAAACCTGTCTATCGCCTTTCTAAGAAATCATTTAGATATTTATCTGGTAAAGGTCGTGTTTTAACTAGAGGAATGGTTCAGTGACATCCAGTGCACATTTCAGTGCTTCTTTGGATTGGGGTCAGGGTGTGAAAAGCTGTTTTCTTAAGCAGTAGCTGAGCTCATGAAAAAAAGCTTCAGAAAAAAATAGTTGGGACACTGTCCGAAGAGAAATTGTGAAAAGCTCGGAGCAAGAGGGGAAAAAAGCCAGGGTAACAGATACATTCGTGTTAGATAGAACCTTTAAAAAAAAAACCTTCTGAAAAATTAATGCATTGACATCAATCTGATGGAAATTCTTGGGATTTTTACCATGACTCTTGATGAGAACAAATTACAAAGTGATGCCACTAACTTCTGAATAGCCCAGCTAAGATTGTGAGAAGCAAGGAAGACTATGAATCTATCATATCTGAGTGATCTGTAATTTCTTTCTCATAATCATTCTATCTGCCTGTTTATCTGTGTCACAGTCTGAAACCCAGGAAATTAAAACTGGAGAAAATACGTAAATAAACCCACTTTTTTTTCCCCCCCTCCAAAGATATTCCTTCATTGTTTCCCCCAAACTTCTTTTGGAAGAAAAAAAAAGACCAGTGCTTTGATATTATGCAATGTTCACCTCCATGATGAATTCTCACTATATTGTTTTCTGCAGTTCATCTTCCCTTGGTTTGAAAAGTGTGCTATTTTCCTATAGAAAAGGTAGCACAACCTCATAAATCTCACTGTTCGGCAGATTCCCAAAACTGACACTAATTCTGCTTTAGCCCATTTTAACAATAATCAAAATTTAGAGATAAAAAGGACAAAGTTTGACCAAATTATTTTTTCTTTCATTTTCCAGTATGTTGGCACAATGGAAATCTGACATCTTCAGAGTTGAGAAAACAGTGGGTGTGAGTGCTTAACAAGTTGTCATGACTTATTTTGATTAATTAACCGACAAATATAAAAAAAAATTTTGACAAAAGCAGGAAATCATTAAAAAAGAAAATGTAATCACTGACTCTTTGTTTTTAACCAACTGCAGAAATGGAGCTATTAATCATAGCAACATGATGGCAAGGACTGTTTTCTGTCACTATGTCCGGTCTTCTGCCATCAATGGCAAGATATTAATTTCTTGACTCCTCAGTTTTGGGGGTTTTTTTGTTTTCCTCAGTTATTTTACATCTTTTGCTTCTCTGTGAAGAGATACAGTCCTTGCTTCTCTCTCTGTTATTTACAACTTCCCCATGCACATTTTCAAGAGCATCTGTAGGAAGCCATTGGAAATGTTTTATTTATGTTGCAAAGTGAATAATACTTTTGGAAATACGAGGTTGATAAAGCCCTGTTAGCCTTTCTGTTTGCTTGTTTGTTTTCCTTTTCCAAATAGGAACATCTGAGAATATAATCCCTTATGAAACAGAGAACAGAGACTCTTAAGACAGGATTCATTTTGACTCCTTTTTTCCAGGAAACACTAAATTATCTAACGTGAGTTGAAGTTCTCTGTGGTGATGCAAAGACTCACGAGGCAATGGAGACACCAGGGATTTCCAGATCATTGAACTAGTATAGGGAGAAGTTTGTAGCTGGGTTTTTTAACATTCTGGCCTTACCTGCACAGACCAGAACAACCAAGAAATGGACCATTCCTGTTCCAAATTGTTGTACACATCTGTCTCGGTGCACTGCCCAAGTGGTTGATGTGCTCCTTACTGCACGAAGCTGAACAGTAAAAGGATTTTTTTCCCCTGTAAAGTAGAGAGAAGTTTAAACTCAGTCTCCAGAATCAAAGGCAGTCAAATTCAGGTATAATGGAGATCTCTATTGAAATGTCATTATTTACACCAGTCTGTAGTTCATTTGTTTGATATACTCAGCAAGGTTTTCTGAGAACGCACAGGATATTTTATACATGTTTAGAATTTTTACTTCCTCTTTTCTCCCCATTTTCTTCTACTCTGCCTCTGATATTTTCATGTATCTACTTGTACACCTGCATTCATGAATTCATAGACATTTATTTATATACTTACTTATTTTTGGTATTCTTGGAAAAAGTCTGTTTTTATTAAAAATAAATCCTAGGCTAATATTTTGTTGCTCTCAGCCTGAAAAAGGTTCAAGAACAGCTTTTGCTCTGCCTTTGATGGTAGCATATATTCTCCTGCCTGTGGCTGTTTATTCACTTAAAGGTGTCTTTGAAATATTGTCTAATTCCTTGCTTGGTACTACAGTGTTCTTTGCTGCTTTATGGAATGAGTAACAAAATAGATTCAATAAAAAGAATTAGAATTAAAATCAATTGGCTTTATTCTTCTGTGTCTTTATGGAAAATAATGACATAGAACATGCAATATTGTATCATTATCTCTTTAACAATTCTCATAAATTATGAACATGTATTTCATTTATTCCTACCTATCTGGTGCCCTTATTACACATTTCCTTGCTTCATTAATGCAATATTCTTCATTTTTTTTCCTCCTGGAAAAGGACTACTTATGCCACTAAAGAAGAAAACTTGCTAGTCTATTAAACATAAATTGGTGAGCAGTTGGGATCCAGACCAAAAAAAAAAAAACAACCAAAAAAACACCAACAAACAAACAAACAAAAAAAACCACAACACAACTTCCTTTAAAGAAAGAAAAGGGAAAGAAAAAATATAGAAAGTGCAACAGAGATGAAGGGTGAAGGGCAGAATATGTATATACATATGTGTCTGTTTATAATTGAAATTAAATTTAAGGATGTGGAAAACAGATTGAGAGGGAGCAAGAGAAGTTAATGTACATCCAATTTTTCAGTCGGAGGATCTGTGAGAGCAATTGTCTTCAGAGTCTAGAACATGCATTATTGCTACAGTTTTTTGTGTGATAAATATGTAAGTGATATATTCACCTACTGAAATTATGATCTTTTAAGGGTATCTGGGGATTCTTTCTCCCAGTAAGAGAGTCTCAGACTTTGGATTCTACAGAGACTAAACTATAACACAAAGGCAAAGGCACTAATGTAAAAGCCTAGGAAAGGTTATGTTTTTGTTGCTTGTTTCTTTTCTTAAAAAATAAGTGACCATCCACCAACAAAATGTCATCAGTCATGGTGGAATTGTTCAGAATGGAACGTTTCATTGGGATAACAATTTCTCTCTGACTTTCCTAGTAAATGGAGCTTCTATTTTGATATCTAGATTTTTATATTTTTTTTTAATAATTTGTGTTCCTTTTGTCTTCTATAGTTGACACAGATAGTGTTCATCTGAGCTTAAGAAAAAAAAATATGCAGAGAGTTGAAATGGGAATTTAAAATGATGATTTTTTAAAAGAACCAGAAAGGTGGGGATCGTTCAAGAGGTTACACACACTAAATTTGTCCCTCTAGGAGAAAACATGGGACATCACAACACCATGCTCATTTAAGATGGAATAGATGTAGAAACACATCTTTACCAGAATGCTGCAACTGGTGAGCATTTTACATGAAATATTTTAATGGTTCTTTAACACGACCATTTTTTATACTTTTGACTGATTTTATTCAATTTTCTAGAATCAAAATAAAATAACATTTTCCCTCTCTGCATCTTTATTTCTCTTTTTCCTTTTCCTTGCTTCATATTTAAAGAAGAAAATGAGAAGGATAGGGAAGAAAGCCAAGATATGAGCCTTTTTTCAACAAAAATGTATTTCTATGAAAGACCTAACATAAGTGGAAATATTTAATTTTGACTGAAAACTTTTACAGAAGATTACAACCAACTTGAATTATATAGTTCATTGGCCATCATTACTGGCCATCCAGCATAAAACCAGGAAAATTTGGCTCTGGATTCTCAGTTCATAAATATTTCCTCCCTGCCATGACAGATCTATGCACTAATGCTGAAAACGGGCAATCCCAGAACTGAACATGGTCAGCACTGCTTGTGCAGGTTGTACTACAAACTGTCTGAAAACAAGCATTTTCTGCTTTAGAGAGCTATTGCATAGCACAATAAACTTCACTGTGAAGAATCATTTCTAAGATTTCTGAAACTCATCAAAACTTGTCCCTTTTCCATTTAGATCTCATTACTTGAGTTAGTGTTCTTCTCATCATGCTCATTCATATAGCAAAACAGTCCAACAAAAGACTATATTAATTGCTCTTTACAATTTACATTATGATACTAAAGGGGGGGAAATAAAACAAAATGGATATTTTACTAGTGTATTAAAAAAGAAAAATCCTTTCCTGCGTCAAATGACTGATTAACTCCACTCAGATCTTCAAATATTTGTACAGAGCCATGTTTTTTGGTACCATAGAGGAGTGAGTTGTAAATATAAAAATATGCACCATAGAAAGAATATTTATTTTAAATACATTCCTCCAGAAAGCCTAAGCCACTTGATATCATGGATCTCAAAACTAGAGTTTCAATCAGAAAAATCACAATAATGACAAATAATATGATTACTTTTGGTTTTATTATTATTTTAAGTACTTGCCTGAACCAAAAAGCTTGCAGATAGTTTTGTAAAACAGCACTATTTACCAAAGAAAAACTAAACTGGAAAAGAAATACTTCATTTCAGCTTTTCTAAACAAAAGATCATTTTAACAGAATCTTCTTTTTTTTTTTTTCTCCCTACTAAGAGCTCTGGAAAAATGGCTTTTCTGCAGAGCTCAGTTATTGCATTTTCCTTACTAATGAATTCATCACAGTTGTTGCCAGAAATTAAAGCAGATTTAACCTTTCCTACTCTAGTTAATCCTCTTAGCTAAGATTTTCTGAAACTGGAACCTAACATACAGTTCCTTAACACGTGTTAAGATGGTAGAGTTATGTTTTTTCCAGGGGATCAGCCCTTTTGAACAGCAGACTTAGAATGCATAAGTTTGGGTCAGTTTGGACTTGTTACATGTTCCAGTTGAAGGTTTTACTGGCTGCCAAAATGTTAAGGTGGGAGGCAAAAACTGATGAGCCCATGTGGTTTTAAAGAGAGAAGACATTTGTCCAGAATTGTCCACACCCATCCTTCAGAAAGCTGAAATTAGTTGTTTTTCTTCATCACTGAAAGACAACTAAGATAAGGGTAGGGCATTTTACTGACTGAAGTGCCCGATATCTACATTGTTATCCATTTGCTAAGAAGGTCATGTGAAAGAACTGTGCCCAAGGCCAGCTCTCAAAACAGAACCTCCTCGTCCTCAGGAGGTTGATGTTCCCAGTATGGACATAATAGACCCTCTGCTGAAGCAGGGCCTCCTGCCAGCAAAGCCAGCAGGAGTCCTGCTGAACTTGCCACAGCTGGAAGTTACTCTTTCTGCATGGTGCACTCATTCATTAAGTGGCTTCCTGTCTCTGTGCAAAACTGTACCAGCACATCTGCAACAGCATTAATTTCTGGAGGGAGAGAAAAGATTCTTGGCCTTGGAAATGAGTTGAAAATAGAAGCACCAGTGCAAAGAGCACAGCAACACAGCAGAGAACACTTTGATTTCAGACACTGGTACATGAGGGACATTTATCTTCTGTCGCTAGAGTTTTATGGTCTTGTAGCAGAGCATCAAACAGAAGATGATGAGAAACTATCAGGCCAATATTATGCTATTAATATTCAGATCTGGTTCAAAAAGAAAAAAAAAAAAAAGAATGTTTCCCTTAAAGTGAGATAAAAGGCTTTGTTCTTGGAGAATCTGCGTTTCTAAACAAAGGTAAAATGGGATGGAAGTTTGTTACTTTCTTTTCCCAATTAAACAAAAATATTTTTCCATGATAACAAAACTAGGAAGGAGCTGTATTACTTGGTAAACAAGCTTGCATTCTCTGTGTCATTTTTTTGTGTCACTATTCATGCTCTGCTCTGAACAGGGGATACTTGCTCTCTGGAGGAACAAGATAAAGACAAACATAGGCTTTTGGTTCACGTCCTAATTTCTCTAAACTCTTTATTATGCAGCCAGACTGGCTAAAATCATTTAGAGGAATGCCACCATCTCTTATCACTGTTTCTTTATTTTTCCTTACCTGAACACACCACAGTTAGGAAATAATGCTTAGTTATTCCCATGTTATCTCTCAAAATCCGTTTCTCCCTCTGCATGCTTGCATCAACCACTGAGCCCAGCTCAGGAAGGTGTTCTCCTCACCACTGTCTGCTTTCCATGAAAAACATTTTGGGACTCTTTGACTGAACCACTCTTCAGAAGTATAGATGTTGGTGAGTCATTTATCTGCCTGGTTCTTAGCTGTGACCTCCCCTGAACAGGACAGACTTTCCTGGTACCTGTGCCTTTTGCATTTACATGCAAACAGACCTTGGCATGTCACCCAGACAGAGCTGGGAGAAGATTCAAGTTCAACGCACCCGTCTGTCAGGGGTTCCCCACATTCAGTGGATATGCCCTCAAAGTTCCCAAGGTGGATATGCCCTCAAAGTCTCTGTGGAAAGATGTTGCAGGATAAAAAGGAGCTTAGTCTAACATACCACATATCTTTAGGAGATAATATCTAGGAAAGAGCCCTACTGAGTAGAAGGCTGTTATCCTGTAATCAAAATGGTTTCCATTACTGGTTCATTCACTTTGAACCACAGAATCACAGAATGTTTTGGGCTGGAACTGACCTTAAGGATCGCCTAGTTCCAACTCCCCTGCCATGGGCATGGAATACGGATAAGTGAAACAGAATTCACTGAGCAGGGAGCTCGGTTAATTCTTTAAAATAACCATGATAGCCAAATAGAGAACATAGTTAAGCCAAAAAAAGAATCTGGTTGAGCATCTTGTCTGAGACATGGAGCTTTTTCCCCATCCTGGAAATGTTCAAAGTCAGGCTGGATAAGGTTTTGAAAAACCTGGTTTAGTGGAACGTGTCCCTGCCCATGGCAGGGGAGCTGGAACTGGATCACTTTTAAGGTCTCTTCCAACCCAAACCATTCCATGATTCTGTTCCACTCAGATCTTCCTGAAAACTTTAAAAGTAGATGTTAAACACACACACACAAAAATCCGTTTCCATAGCGCACATGAAACATCTCTCAAGCACAGTGCATTAACCCCACAGAGGTTAGGAACCTGTAAGAGGGTTTTGGATTATTGGGTTTGTAACACATAGAAAAAAAAAAAATCCCCTCCTTGAAACAGCTGCTTTCACAGAATTTGTTCAGTGTTACTCTCCATATATGCTGAACAGCCTTGGAATCAAAAGGTCCTCTCCAGAGGAAAAGATCACAGGTGGTGAGCTAAGACACTCCACTGGTGTTCAAGCTCACATGTTTCTGAAGTCGACAGAGTACAGGGCTTTTTCAGGCAGTCACTTCCAGTGGTGAAGACAAATGAAGAACAACACCCAGTGGGCTGTGACTGGAACCCTACAAAATGTTTTGCTCATAAACTGAATTTTCATGCTTGAAAAATAAAAACCTTTAGGGATCAGCATTGTTTTATTTTTTCTTTTTTTAAAGCTGAAAATTTGGAAACCAAATTTCATCTGCATCTTTTTCTCAATCAAGTGTTGCTGAGTACATGTGTCAGGTTTTTAAAGAGTTTTAGTTTTATTTTTTAGCCCAATATCCCATGAGTATTTACCATATGTAAAAAAAAAATAAACCAGTTTTTGCCAGCAGGATAAAAGCAGAGAAGCACCAAGGTGCTAAATATGAAACTTCTGCACAGCATCAAATATTACACAGAAACTAAAGAACAGTTTTCACGAAAGCTGACAAAATTGAAGTGAGACCTACTTATTTATTCAGTGTGGATTTGTTTTGCCTTTTTTTTTTTTCTTTTCTTTTGTGTAACTCTATACAGACTTTCAGGAAATCCTTTTCTCATTCAGTTTAGGGATTATTTTCTTTCATTTTAAAAGCAATCCATAAAAATTGCATTCACATCTAAAAAGTGGTCCTGGATTTTTCACAACCTGTAGTAGTGATTAGAATGAAATCAAATAGACTGACTTGTTCTGCTTATGTCCTTACATCTTTCCTTCAGTGTGAAAAAGGAAAAGGTAATGAAAATAAAAATTATTTTATTCATTTTTTGTAAATTAAATTCAAAGCTATTTTCAGTTCTCAATGATATGTGTGTAATATGCAACACTTTTTGTAGGAGTTCCAGATTTTTGGGGTATTTCCTGATTTTGGAGGTATCCTTTCATTTCTAATGCATTCTTTCAGCAAGTTTCAGTCATCTGGTTTATTCCAGGACCACACACTTACTGATGATTTTTACCCACTCATGTAGGTGGCACCCTTCATATTCCTTGTAATTTCTATGCAGTTCTCTGTGGTCTGATCATATATTGCTCACATCTCTGCTTCTAAAATTGAATTATCAAAACCTCAAAGTTTCAAAGTTTCATGGGCCTCAGGATGTTGGCAGTAAGGTACCTCCTGAGACATAGAGTCCAGACTTGCTTTTAGTGGACAAATGTGATATATGGACTACACTGAAAACTCAACCATTTTACCTCTGTTTTGTTCCTGTGACTACATTACCAATTCAGTTCCAGGGTCTCATTCTTCTCTTCTTAGAAAATATCTTTTAAAACCATAGCTTATTTGCTTTCCAGCCATTACATACCTATTTTCTCTTCTACTGGCATATCTCTCTAAGCAGCCTGTCTTGCTTTCTGCTATTTACCCTCCCAAAATATTTATTTGCTGCAGCCGTATTTTGTCACCTTTTATTTTGCCAGGCTGAAAACACAGAGCTGCTTTCATCTCCAGTTGCTCAATGGATCCTTCATTCCCTGGTCTCTGTAACAGTCCTCCTTTGTGCTTTCTGCTGTTTGATTTTGTTCTCGAAATTATTCCTGGTATTTCTTATGGAATCACAGAAGTACATCGTACAAATGACATTCGTTCTTCCCCATGTCACCTGAATATCAGAACTATCCACATTAAACTGATAATAGTAACTGATGAAATATAGATGCACCCAAAATTATTATCTTCATCCCTATCAGTCCCGATTCTAAAAGCAAAAATTCTTACTATCCTTCTCAGAGAGAATAGTCTGGCAATTCACTCTGTTAAATTAATTTGATTTCAGTTCCTCCTGTCCTCGACCATGCAGTTATTCCTGCATGATATTCTCATCTTTCTCTGTAATGATAGAGGCTCCCATAATAAGTTAAACTACCACATTTCTTTTCAAATATATGGCCTTGGTTTACAAAACTTTCTGTCATTTTCCTTTTTGTAGCAAATTCAGGTTTTACTGTGGTATCTTTAGTATCACTGAAGTGTGGAAACACTTCAGCTGGTGGAAAGAAATTAGTTGTTGGAGGGAAATTGTGATTTCTATATGTTGAAAATTTGCTTTTTGAACATATGGAATTGATTTTTATGTATATGAGTATGTCTAATCCAGAATTTACAGTAAATTGACTTAAATCAAGAGATTCTTAACCTATAGTCCCCTCAAGACAAGCAGGGACAAAACCAATTCATTTTCATTTTCCCTCCTTTTTAAAAGAAACAAGTATTTTCTCTTTCACATTCACACACACGCAACTACCCTCTTAGCTATTCATTACATCCTTAGAAAAGAACTAAAGTTAAACTATCCTTTGAGGATAACAAAATGCAAAATTAACTCTGGACTGAATGAAGTGCATATGGCCATGGAGAATTATTTGTGAGCTATTCCCAGTGAAATGTGCATGTCTAATTTGATTCCTATTGTGTTTTCTGAAGAAATAAAGTCTTTAGTGTCACATCCCTGTTGCACTTTTTCACTAAAACTTAAACATCACGCAGCACCAAAATTTTCACATTGAACTCTCCATTCCCCTCCCTCATCTTCTATTTCTCCCTCACACATTGAAACTGCACACACTACGACTATTCAAGATATTATTCAGTTTGAGGTAGTCTTTTCATGGCAGTCTCACTGGTTGTTCCATGTTCAGGGGTTCAGTATGATTATGACATTCTGGAGAACCATATTTGTACTTTCAGTCTCTCTGAGTCCACAGGGCTGTGATTTATGGCATGTGTTTCACAGTCATGTTTCTGAGTAACATCTGAGTATCTCTGATGTTTGAAACACAATAGACTATGTCCATCCTTCCACAGTCTCCTGGATGACTGCTTAATCTAAATGTCCATAATAGGGTCTTCAAGGTGTCCTTTCTGCTCTACTCTCCTGAGAAATATTAAAGATAATTGAGATGTGGCTTTGGAGATGTAAGTGAGCTCCTTCTAGAGTCAGAAGACATGTCAGAAGACCTTTTTCAATTCTGGAAATGTTGTTTGGAAAACCAAAATTTTCCAGAATTTGAATGAAAAGATGGAAAATTATTACAGTTGGATCAGTTAGTGACAGCAGACTAGTCTCTGTAATGATGGATGCTGTAAACAGGAAATAGCAAGTGTAGAAACTAAACACTATTTTCTCTAAGACAATCTTTGCTTGTATTTTGACTTCTTCAGCAGCTTTTTTCACACCCCATAGCCAATGATTACAAAAATTAGTTGCTGTTCACCTTCACAAATTAGTGACAAAATAATGAATAAGGAATAGAGCCTGGTGATGAAAAGAGGAAAGTATCATGTTTTTCTGAATTTGGATTAAAAAAAAAAATATTTAAGGGGAAAATAGGTGTTTCAGAGTATTGCTGCTGTAACATTTGATCTGGGGCTGTAGCTCCTTTTCCCTCCTCCAAGCAGTCAAGAGTTCAGACGTGAATGGAGAAGACTTCAGTCAGTTATCTATTCTTTGAGTGTTCTCTGAACAAAACCTAACCAGAATGAATTGAATGTCAGAATAAGTCTCATGACCACCTCATCCTAATATCAGCTGTGAGAATAAACACTATCTTTATTCAGGTAATGATAACCTGTCTAAAGTCACTTCCTCCACCACTTTGTGACTTACTCATTCTTTCCGGAAATACCTTACAGGAAAGGTATTATTGACAGGGTATATTGTTACATATGCAAATAGATAAGAAGCAACAACCTAGCAAATGGCACCTCTTATTATGAGGAAATTGAACTGCAAGATTTTTTTCATCTTTAAGATTATCTTTAGAGGGTACCATCATGCGTTGATCATTTCTCACTTGTGGCAAACAACACTGCAATATATTGTCAGTGAAAAAATAACCCAATAATGCAGCACAGCAGCAGCAGCAAGATGATCAAACTTAAAGGGTAAGATTCAATTCATCTGCACTTGCTCTGTGTACCTAAGATAGGAGTCTTGCACTCCTGTATAATCAGCAGACAGAAACAGGGATTTTGGGGACACTGCTCTAGACATCTATTTTATGATGACATGATTCTCATACAGAAATGCCCCTTTCTGTCCTCCATATATAAAGGCAGCTTGGAAGCAGATGTCAGTGCTCTGATAGTTATGTTTACTTACATGAACCCCAACACTGATGGTTGGTAAATGCTTACTGTCTGCTCTAAAGTGTGTATGAAGCCATTGCCCAACTTTTCCTTATTTAGCCTTCAGGATTTTATGGTTCTTCCACAGTAAAGATGTAACATGGAGCCATTCGAGCACTCCCTGTCCAATTCTGAGCAAAATCAAATGACTCTTTAAATAATCTTCAGTGCCAAACACTTTCACAGCTTCAGTCTACTGGACAAGAAGTCAGATGAAGATTTTGAAGATAATTCATGTGGAAGAGGCACATGTGCCTGTGTATGGGTGAACAATGAGGGAGGAGAGATTCTGAGCGCAGCAAAAAGAGAGAAGGCAGGGAGGGAGGCAGGAAGGAAGGCAGGAAGGCAGGAAGGCAGGAAAGCAGGCAGGAAGGCAGGAAGGCAGGAAGGCAGGCAGGCAGGAAAGGAAGGGAGGAAGGGAGGAAGGGAGGAAGGGAGGAAAGGA
>JAWWLV010000100.1:66946583-66959884 GCA_035041135.1 Platyrinchus mystaceus
CGGGGGACCGGGATTAGAACCTGCAGCCTTGGCGCTGAGAGACCAGCATCTTAACCGCTAGGCCACCGGGGGTCCCCATAACTCTCTTAGTAGCATTTAATTTTCTACATAGTACATTTCTACCTTCTAAAAATTACTTCTAAGTGTGTAGAAATATCCTTTTCTTTGAAAAGGATAGTGGGAATTCTACAGCACAGTGATTTCTTTCAAAAGAAGTGCTGTAGTGTCACAACAATCTCTATGACTTGAAAATGAAACTCAGTATCTACTTATGAAAAGCAAAAAAGTTAAAATTACTATTGCTTTCACTTTATTTCGGACAATGACTTTGCTTTATGAAGTTAAAATGGCTGGACTGTCATCTAGTGATAATATGCTCACAGCTATGTTGCTATAACACAGGGAAGGTAGAAGAGAATTTTCCTTGTGATACTTATAATGATGCATAAATTTAATTTCAACAAGCTACATCTAGGCTCTGTTTTTGAAAGTACTTACAGCATTCCTTAAATCCTAGCATCCTTATACTCAATCATTACTCAGCCAATTGAGATGCATCATTCTTACAGAAAACTCATCTCCTGGTGGATCCTGGTGCATTAAGTTTGTGCAGAAAGAATTCTATTGCAGTGAACTGGGAAGAAGAAAAAAAAAAAAAGAAAAAGAAGAAGAGAGCTCATTGGCACTATGTGTTTGTCAGCACTCACAAAACTTTCCACTTGCTCTTTCCATAGCTGCACAAGACTTGGTTGCTTCAGCCATTAATTTGATCCCAAGAACCGTCTTTGCTTGTTATTCAACATCCTTCCTGGATGCTATTTACTGATGTCACTTGTACCAGTTGATGAAATTAGAATGTGATGAAGTCAGTAGTTTTAGAAAAATGTGGAATACTAGGAATTATCATGACAAACCTATTATACTTGCAACAATTTCTAAATTAGGACATTGGTGCATGCCAAATTTTTTACTGTCCTTCAAGTCCTTGTCAGCCAAGTGCTTTATGTGGTACTGAAATGAGAATACTGAAGATACACTGAACAACATGCTGAAAAAAAAGCACTTAGCTTAAACACTTGTCACATTCTCTTTATTCAAATCTACAGACAAGTATTTCCTCGTCCTAGAAATTTCCTTAAGGGCTGGGAATGATAACAATGTTTTTCCTCAGTTCATTACTGAATGCTCTGCTGTGTCTTAATACTTTCTGTTTCCAGACAATATGCCTCCATTCAAAGTAGTCTGGCAGCCTAGTCCATACTGTAGGTTGACAAATGTGCACCTAACACCTCAACTGGCTCTAAGCAGCCCAGCTATCCAAGTGGGAGGGTCTGTGGTTATGTACTGTGGGCAGTAGAAATTTCCGATTTTGGTGTTTTCATACCCTAGCCTACAGCAGCTGGTGATATGGGCAAGTACCTCCTCCCTGAAACTACTACCTGGACTCTAAACCATAATGGCAAATGGGTCCCTGTAGACCACTGAGGTGAGAAACTGGAGGATGACAGTGGAAGGGAGAGAACTAGACAAGGAGAAGTAGAGCCCTTATGCAAGCAGACCTATGTTGCCTTGGAACAGAAATATGGCAAATTATGGCATAATGTTATAAGTGAAGCAGGAGAAAGGCATATGTGAGCATTGCTGAGTGCTGTGGAACTACTGAATCACTGGTGTTTCCTAAGGATGCAATTTGATGTTACATTTCTTCCAGTGACACAGCAAGTTAATAGACAGCTTTTCTGTTCTTTTTCATGATTACTTATTTGCTCCTGCCTTTGTACAAAAGGTCAAGATGTGACAACAGGAAGAACTGTGATGGAAATTAGAGAGACAGAATAAAAACAAAAAATAAAATATTGCCTTCAAAAATTATTTTCCGTTTCACTGGTCTGATGTATAGAAAAGTTCTAAAAGCTGCAGACTTACATGGATCTGCATATGGCCTCACAAATCTGAATATAGATATAGATTAGCTCAGTTGTTTAGAGCATGATGGTAAAACACCAAGGTTGTGGGTTTGATCCCCTTACAGGCCATTAACTTCAGAGCTGGACTCAGTGATCCTTGTGGGTCCCTTCCAAGTCAGAATATCCTGTGATTTCTGTGATATTTTTATGTACCTACATGCATATGTACATATCCATGTATAGCAAGTCCTTGCATGTGTGCTGCAGAGAGAGAGGATACATTAAAGCCACTTTTCTGCCAGGAAAAATTACTCAGAGACTCAAGAGGCTTCTATTGCTTCTTTAATCATAGACCAGGGCTTGGTTCCAACCTATCTAAGAGTAACTGCACCATGCAGTTTTTGCATCAAATGGGTTATATTTGTAATTCTATAGATCTTGTACTGCAGATCTTATGCCATCCTGTGTCCAATTTGGACCTTGTCCTTAGCAGTTACTGCAGTCCTCAAGATTGCATAAATTTGGTGGGACTTTAGCAGACACAAAGGTTCAGTAGTTTCTCTCTGTTAAAGAATGGAGAAAAAAAAAACAAACCAAAAAACCACAAGCAAAATCACAAACTAACAAACCAACCAAAGAAACCAAACAAACCAAACTCAAACCAAAACAAACAAACAAACAAAAGCACCACAAGCTTCCATCCCAAAATATAAATCAGGGAGTGGGAAAACTGATCCATTAAGTTTCTGCTCATATCTCCGTTTCAGCCTATTTCCATGTTTTAAAAAGAAGTTGACACTTCTTCCTTATATTTCTTTAAAATACTTCTGTAAACAATGTTGGTTTGAGCAATAAAATCTTACCTTACAGGAGAGATTGATACGTTTTTTAAACCAGACCTCCGCACAGAACCATATTAAAGTGTAGGAAAAAACCCAAGCAGGTCAATAAGCAAAATGAAGGAACAAGTTTTAGGGGAAGGCAGGAGTAGGAATCTTCCCAGCTGGATTTAGCTCTGTAATGTGGACGACACTGAATCTAAGGCTCAGACTAGGTCTTCACCCTTACCTCAGACATAAATTCATTGTGTCCCTCTTTTATATTCCTCTCTATGTGAAAATGTTGTTGTGTGTTGATTTTATAATTGCAGATCATTTTGCTATTATTTAAGTGCAGAAAATTCTACCCAAGCAGAGTAAGACTGGCTCTTTGGTAGGAAGGACCAGTATACCAGAACAAACAAATGGCCCGTTCTACCCAGTATCTTGTCTCTGGAGTCTGCTGTGGGAGGCATAAAATCCCCATATTGTAACTAATTATGCAGTAATATACCATGGGAGATCGTCCCCAGCTGCCTGTATTACTAACTCATCTGAAACCTGGATGTACAGGAACTCTCAGGAGAAAAACTTATTCTCTCTAGATTTCCAGTTTTAAGAAGTTTTACTGAAGTTCAAAGAAACTGGAAAAATAAATTGACTGCTTTTATTTTTGCTCCAAAAATGACCCAGAAACACTGAGATTCTCTCCTTGTAACTTCACAGGGTTGTGATTATCACAAGATTCACTAGTTGGGTTTGGTTTTTAAGGCACATTTAATTTTTCTTGCAGAATGAGCAGAAGTTATCAGTCACCGTCTTAGTTTTGCTCTCTGTGTGCTACTCATTGCACTGAAACTTATTGAAAATTTTGTCAACAATCAGCTTTATAAAAGCTTTGCACATTGTCTGCCTAAAAGCTCTGTTTTGATGAGAAAATGACTATTAATGAGAACATATTCTTTTCTGGCATCAGACTCAAAGAGACACAGGTCATAAATCTCTTTGATCTTCTTGCAAAAAGCTAGAATCAAGAAAAGAAGCAAGTTCATTCTTCCCCCCTTTTCTTTTCTTTTCTTTCTTTTTTTTTTTTAAACCTCCTGATTGAAACAATTCCATTTAGTAAAATCAGTAATTTATCACACTTGTTTGACTCATGCTTGTTTCCTCCCACCCTTCTTTCCCTCTCCCTGTGCTTTTGTTTAGTTTTGATTCTTTATTTCCCCATAAAAGGAAATCTTCTGGACTGTTTCTCCTGGTTTCACAAGGGCTGAAGAGGAGGGTTTTTCCAGGGGGATGGAGAGGAGTGTTTTGGGGTGACCGGTTTGTGGCTTTTGGGTTGCTTTTTTTTTCTATTTTAGAAAGTATGTATTGAGAGTGGGGAAAAAGAGCACGAAAAAGAAACTATAAAAATGAAATGGGAAGCAGAAGAATCCTGATATTCCAGTTTACTCACTCAATTGCTGCCTTTCATAGATGTGTCAATACTGCCATCTCTTGCCCCTTCAACAACCTAGGCAGGAAATCGTAGTTGAATGAAAATTGGAGAATGAACATGCACTCATATACACACATAAAAGAGCTAAGTTTTCCAAGAGAGGTGAGTGAATTTTCCCGAGTACATTTTGCAGAGTTTTTAAAGGAATTTTTTCTTAATTTTTCTCTTTTCTGCTGCTGCGTAGCTTCATATGCACCTTGAGTAATACAGCTGTGGCAACTGAGACCTCAGTGATTTAAGATTTCAATGTGAGCTAATTCAAGCCATTTTGAAAAAGAGAAAGAATCTATATTACAATCAAATAGGGATCAAACTAAGCTTTTATGCCTCCCCTGCTGTGATGACGACATGCAGGTATGTAAATATACATGAAATATACAGTTGTATATATTTTTAATAACAGTCAATTGAAACATGAGTATTTTACCAATAAGCCTTAAGATAGAGAAATCTCCTATTGAAATAATTTCCAGAAATTGCAGGCATGCATGTATATCTATGCTTATGACAGTGATTTGGTTTGATAGGTCATGAAACATCATGTCGCATAAATGCACTGGCCAATATTTTGGACCTTATGACTATGATCTATAGCAGAATTATTGTTCCATGGAAATAAACTCACAAGAACTGCATAGTCATTTGTCAGTGAACAATGTTGTTTTCTAGGCCAGTGCAAACTACATTTCAAGCTTAAATGTCCAGCTCTTCAATTTTAATACCTTCACAAAAAGGTGCTATTTTATCTTTTTAATTGCAATGCAGTGGTAATAGTTATACCAGAAATATGTACTCCTCTGAAGTGAAAATCAATGAAAGTTTCATACTTAAAGTAAAAATTGATTTCTTAAGTTAGATGGGACAATTTCTGGGTTTAAAAGCATATCACCATCTAGGTGATAAAAAGACAGATTGACATTTGGATTTTTTTGTATTATTACAACTTATGGTTTCGTCCCATTCCTGGTTTTTTGTTACTTTGTTATGAGTCTATTTGTTCTTACCTAAACATAAGCATTTGTGCATTTTTCTGAAGCTTAATATGTATCCCAGTCAGAATAGTGACTAAGGAAAGGCATATATTGATATTGTAGAACTATGGGTCAAAGCTACAGTCCTCTGGGTTTCTCACAGATGTACAAGGTTACTTAGTGTACTCTGTACACAAGTGGTGCATTTGTCTCACCATGTATTTTACTATTCTTTTTCCTCATCACCATTTGTTAATTTCTGTAATTTTATCTGAGAATCACATGGTGTGTACATGTGGGCACACATGTATGAAGTGAGGTGGTAATTAAGGGGCAAAAGTTGTCTCCATGGCAGAGCAAATGCTTTATCAACAAACCACAGGTGTGCAGCACAAAGCAGATAAAAACATATAGGACCTGAGATGACAGTTGTCTGTTCAGAATACATTAATCACCCAAGGCAAATTTGTGCATCTGTTATACACTGTAGGTGTTTCACTTATTTTGTTCCAGAGATATTCAAATAGATGGGAATCTTCTCCTTTTTTCAATGTGGTTGGTCCAAAAAGTACACATGGTGTTTTCTTACCTGGTGTGACTTCTTTATCTGTCACACTTGCTCTGCTTGCTACCATGTGGTCACACCACTCTCCTGCACAATGCACAGTTGTGGGGCATAAAACAGGGCTCTGATGTTTTCCTTAGGGCCAAAGTCCATAGTGTCCAAACCAGGAAAAGCCTCAGTTTCATCAGTAAGTGTGGTTCAATTAGTGTGATGGAAACTTTACCATAATTATGTCTTTTAGTCAATGGAATGCTGTTTCATTTACAGTCTATCAGTAATTTTGAGCCCTCAGAGATTAATTGCAACCTGAGAAGTTTCAGACTCATCTCTGAAGTCAAATAATTCCTAACAAAAATAAGGGTATTCTGACCCTTGTTGATCAGTTTGGTCAGTTCAACTGTGTTATCAGCCATAGAAAACTGGAGTAATGATATCGGCTCCTGATCTCATCTACTGTGAAAGGAACAACCTTGATTCTGCTGTCTGTGCTTAGCAGATCTTGGCACCAAAAGAACACTGGTCACTATTAAGCCAGGTGGTGACATTTGGACTTCCTGATCAATGGGAAGGTGGTGAATTACCCACTGGAGTCATGGACCAAGCTAAGCCTTGTCCATCGACTTAAAGCTCTTTACAGCTAAAAGTATTTTTTCAAGGTTTTAGGTGCAAGATAAATAGTCGAGGAAAGAATTTTCTGTACAGCTTATCATCAGCAATAGGGAATGCTTTATTTCCTCTCCCCAGCACTTTGACCTCATCTATTCTTCTTTGCTTCACTAGTTTAACCATTTCACCTCCAGAAAGACATACATATAAAGAAGTCAAAAGCTCATGCTTACACAATATCTTTCACATCAACAAAATGCTGAAGCTTCCTAAATACAACCAGGGCACTTCCCAATGCATGGTCCATCCTGCTTCAGTGTTTGGAACTATACTGTGTTTTTTTCCAGTACAGTATGTTTAAATGAGAAAACCTCTCACTTATCTGATCCAGATTTGTTAATTTTCTGGGGCTTTTCCCTCCCCTTCTCCACCTTTTAACATCCTTTATTGATTTTATGCCATTAACAATCATGACAATAATACTGTCTAATATCCTAAACCTATCCCAGACACTTACAGGGATTTTGCCATAAATACATACAAGAATTCCTTAAAATGGTTATTAAGGAAGCTTCAGGAAAGATACACAGAAGTCAGATGGTTTGGGGCTGGAAGTTTTGGGAAACTCTTTATTTGGTACAAAGTAGATCGTCAGAGACAGCAAAGAATATTTTATTTTCATCAAACAAATGTTGTCTCAACCTCATAAGTGCTTATTTCCAATGTGGAATATCAGCAGCTAAAACAGTTACAAGGAGAGATTAAAGAAGATGGAATGACCTTTTAAATCTCTGCACTGACTTGTGGATTTGCTCAGAGGTACATCTTCATCTTCTTACAGGATTTAGAAGGTACTTAGCCTGCAGAAGTGTTAGGAATAGGGAGTATCTTTTAATATGACTCTTGCAACAGCTCTTAGTGTGGTGAATGTCCTGACTACCAACATTGGATGCCATATAGCAGACAGAAACTATCATTTGTATTTCCTGTTTGTAAACGTGTGTAGTTAAATGTTATGTATACACAACCTTAGGATCATAGGGAGATAGATCTCAGATTGTCATTAAAGAAGTTAAATATACTTAAAAAAATTTTACAAGTAACAAATTTAGTTTCAACAGGTAATTCATTCCTTTCTTTTCAATGCCTCAGTATGATTTTTTAGGAGTCATTAGACTCCTGTCTGCCCACTTGTTTCTTCATAATTCTTTTAAAATCAGAAGTTTCAGAGTGTATAATGACCATTTTTTTTTCTTTCTTTCTTTTCATTGCTCTTTCACAGGTATTGCTATTTTACCCCGGAATCTTCCACCATCCCTTTACTCTCTGAACATTCACTGCAAGTCATGCTGGACATCACAATGACTGCAGCACTTGCCACTGTCACCCAAGAGAAATGTGTTCTTAACGGATAGTTCTGAGTATCCCAACCAGTAATGATGTCCACATGCAGAGGAGATTTATTGCTTTGGAGGATTTGTAAATAAGATTTTGAAAGTGTGAAAAGAATTACTTTTTTTTTCTAGTAAATTTGTTTCGTTTCCAGTTGCATTTTGAAAGACTACCAGGTAATGGCAGATGAAGGCTTTAGTAATACAAGTTAGTTTTAATATCACAGAGAAGAAAGTTTCATGGGAAGGAGGTTATTTTTTATATCTACTTAAAACTGAGATTCTTCACTTTCTTTTCTAAGCGCAATAGCTAGAAACAGGAGTATTGGCTCAGTTGATAATGAATTTGTATAAGGTCTGGTATTCCCTTCTCTAATTTCTCAAGATTGGAAGCAAAGCTCTTCACTGTCAGAGTTTCTTGTTACCACAGTGGAAGGAATGAAGTGTCCTTCAAAGGTCAGCTGGGCCACATCCACAGACACAAAGAGGCTGATGGGGTTTGCCACGCTGATGATTTCAGGATGAAGATCCTTGGGTAAGGTTTTGTATCCCTACTATCCAGGTTCATAAGTATCCTTGTTTCCACATTCTTTTGCCCTCTTTGGTTTTGCTGATTTATTTTTCCTTCAGACCACGTGTTCAGGTCTGCTCCTCTGTGGCACATAGGGTATATGGGGCATTCTTTAGACCTCTTCTAGCCCATATAAATAAGTCATTACTGTCAACAACGTTTCTCTTTCATGGGGGTTTCATGGTGTAATTTTCTCTGGATCCTTTAGCTCATCCCCTGGCATTTAACTTTAGCACCCAATGTTTGTCATTTAACTTTGCTTTCCTTTCTGTTTTACCACTGCTCAGTAAATTCCTCCAGCTCTGTTTTCTTTTTTGTTTGGACATTTCAACCACACCAAAGGCTCCTTTTCATGCACCAACTGGAAAAACTTCATTTCTTTCAGTGGTAGCACTGGACACACTTTAAAACTAAGCAGTCTCAAGAAGTTTATCATAATCCCACACAGCTATACACAGAATTTTATAAATATACACATAGCTGTGTACATATTTTTGTATATGTATATACTGTCTCTTTAGCAAGAGGGGTTTTGTAATGATTTAATGATGGGTGTTGATGGTTAGAGGCTGCTTCTCTCTCCCTTAACAGTGTGAATAAAGCAATAGGGCATCTGTGAAATGTGGATCTGTAAATCTCAAAACAGCAAGGGTAGTTTGTGTGTTTCCTTTTGCCCAGAGTCTCTCATTTGTGTTAAGCCAATGTTTTATTTATTTGCTTGTGTATTGCTTCCAGTTCTTTGGGATATTGGTAGGATTTCTTTATCTATCTTTTACTGTTTTGTCTGACACAAGAAGTGTCTGAATGAATTCAGGTAAAATAAGACCTTATTTCACTCTAACATGTATACAAGACATGACATTGACCCAAACTGATCATTCATGGTGGTTCACAAAAATTCCATTCTTTATTACCTTTCTTCTGGGATTTCTGTTGGTTTAAGGAAACAGGAGGTAGTAATGGGATTCTCAAGAGACAGCTCTGCTCCTGAGACATTTTCAGACCAACATTTCAGACTCAGGAGATTCTATTAGCTCAGGTAAATGTTGAATAAACATCCTTTGGATGTTTATCAACCTTTATCTGAACCAGAAGCATATGAAAGTTCACTCAGCACTTGACTAGCCTTTAGGGTATATGAAATCAGCATCCTTTACAAAGGCTGGAGAAAGACATCACTCAAAACCCTTGCTGTATTTAATTTTACTATTGAATAAAATATACAAAGTAATAAGGTATGAAAGAAAGGACATGTTTATGTGAGAAGGAAATACATACAGAGAGATTTCCAGTAAAACATTCGAGTAGATGTTATATGTATAAGTAAATACAGGAACCAAGCATTCAATTTTTTCCTATCACCTCCATAATAAAATGAAAATCTTATTCAGGTCCCACAAGAACTGCTGTTTTGATAACCAACATACTGTAATGAAGTGATCTTGGGCTGATAAATAACAACTCCTACACTCAAACCTCAGCTATTGAAGTCACCAGTTCCCCACTGAAATTAGCAAAATTACTTAACTGTTTTGTATTTATGCTTTGGGACAGTTTAGAAAAAAAGTAGTTTGGAGACTATTTACATCCATTTTGATTTCTGCACAGCATTTCTGTAGCTGCTGCAATGAGAGAGGCTGTGGCAATAAATTCCTGTATCTTCTGTGCAAACAGGGGAGCTTCAAACAAAAAATTAATCCTCTGTCTAGGCTTACAGCCTTGTAAGAGATCAGTTGGCAGGGAGTAAAGATGTCCTGTGTGTGAGAACTTGGATAGAGTTCTCAAAAAAAAAAGGAGGGTCTTTCCCAATCCTACTAGGTGATCACCCAATTTATGTTGGTGGTGGTCAGGAGGAAGGAGACCCTGTGGGTCTGGTGAAATCTGTTGTGGGTTATAACTCCTCAAAGGGTCCCCATGGACTACCAAAGAATTAAGCAGGATAGCATGGAAATATCTGCTCCTTCCTAAACACTCAGTGCCTTTCATTTGTACTGCTAATGAGAGAACCGCCTGTTTTGTACAGGCTTGTTTTGCAAAGTGCTTCTTTGATTCAATTTCGACATGTTTCTGAAAAGATTAATCATAAATTTAAATGCCTCTGAGGCTGGAGTTCTGGAAAGGAATATAATTAAAGTTTTGGACAAAGCAAAAGCTCAGGTCTCATGCATTTAACAGGTGGTGTTTGTTTTGTAAACAGGGGAAAATATTTAACTCCAAATGTACCCTAAATACCTTGAACCTATGTGCTATCTTTTTCCAGGTTCAGATCTTAAAAACTCCTGAATTCAGCATCTGAAAACCCCAAAATAATATCTGAGTGAGTTTCTGGAAAAGTTATTTTGATCAAGTCTTTGCTTTCTTCAGGGTGGTTTTGGTGAAGCCTTAGCAATTAATTGATGAATCAATAATAATTTCCACAATTGTAAGAAAGTAAAATAATGAAGGTGTTGGTGTCCATTGCTAAATTTCACCATCATGCAGCTATTACCAGTAATTATAATATTACAAATATTACCTAAGCTGAATGAAGCTCTGATCTGTCTGCAGCAGTAGGGAAGTCAATTCTTCACTTCTGTTTCTGCCTGAAGAAGTTTGTGTAGAAAGAAGGTCACTTTGAGTTCATATTATCCTTTTTATTGTGCCAACAGCTATCTCCCAAATCCACAGGGCCAAGGCCTGTGCATGGGGGTGTTACTGCAGTCATTGCAAAGGGGCAACACTGACAGAGTAATGTGTTTTGTTGATCCAAGCACAGACTTCCTTTGGACAGAGGATTTTTTTTTATCTGCAGCTTCTCTGAGCAAGGGAGTTGACAGGCCACACATGATGAAATCTTTTGAATATGAAGTGCAAAACATCATATTTAAATGTCATGAATAACAATCACAAGATCAACTATTCTTCATCTCTCTTTCTACTTTCTGTGTGCTCAATTTGCAAGTCATTCGATCTGGTACCACAGCCCATTAAAACAAAAGAAACGAACCTATACTTAAAAAAACAAAGAAAGAAAAATCCCCAAATAATTGCTTTCTATTCTGTGTCATGTTTTAATTAAAGATAGCAGCACCACAATCTACAATATATCTGGAAATTATTAGAAACCTTTTCCAGAGGCAAAAAGGATCAATACCTCTTTGTCTCAGTGGCATAAAACATCTCTGTGTTACTTCTTTCCTGCTGGCAAGAGAGAAAGTGGGAAGAGTATAAGATGGGAATAATAGCAGCACCGAAGGGGAAAGCCATGTGCCAGGTCAAATGAGCAATGCTTTTTCTTTTGTATTTTTTTAAAAAAATAAGCAGAGTGGTTTGCATTATCTGCTTCCCTCCCTGCACTAAGTTTTGCTCCCTTTGTGTCAGGAGCAGGAGACATCACATTGAGATACTAAGTCAAGCCCTTGAAGAAAGGGAATGTGACTGAGGCTAAGATGAGAAACCTGAGAGTCAAGTCCTGTCTTCCCTCCCTGACTTCACCATGGAACTGCTGTGTGATGCTGCTCCATTTACTTGGAGCTGAGAAGGTGCATGACTTGTGCCTTGCACAGCGATGACTGCGTCCTCCACAGAGGAGTTTTTTGTTAACTGTACTTGCCTGCACAGACTGACTTTGGCTTTAACCTTTTTACTTTATGAAGGACAACCTGGAAGTGATGGCACTCAGCTTGCTGTGCCTCATGAGGGAGATTACAGACATGGTCCCTCTGTATCTGGCAACCCAAATGTACCACAGGTGGGGTTCATCTGGTTCATCTCATTTCCCCAGTTATCAGTGAAGAGGAATAAGCACTTCTTGATTAACATTGCAAATAAACCATGAGCTAAAAGTGTCTGACTTTTTTTAAAAAAAGCCAGAGCTGATGAGCTCAGATGTCTGTCCACTTGATAGAAATCATGTCATACCTGGTGTCCTAAATGAAATGATTTGCCTTCCTTTACATTTGTCCATCTCCTTCAGCTGTAACAGATATTTCTAAAGAGATCAAACCAGACCACCAAATTCTTCAAGACTTCTGAGATGACACTGTTGAAGCATTTCTATTATTAATCAACATTTTAATGAAAGTTATAACACCAAAACATTTTGAAAATGTTTATCAACAGAAAAATTCACCAAAAGAGCTGACCTTTCTATCCCAGAGTTAGTTACCCTTCCCTCTGAATCACTCCTAGACCCCAAGGTTCAGGAAATTTCTTCCCCCAGCCTCATCTTCCCCTGGAGAATTTTTCATCCCCTCTCATCTGTGGGGTGTGATAGGATAATAGCAGCAAGCTGGTCCTTATTGTCTGTATCTGCAGATGAAGAGTGCTGTGTAAGTGTAAAGTGTTATTATTATTGTAAGGAAATAATAATACCAATAAAACAAAATGAATCGGAGTCTTGTCTTCAGATGGTTATTTTAGCAATCCAGAAATCTAAAGCCCATGAAATAGACAATTAAGAGGGGTTAGATACTTAATATCAGTCGTTGTGTTTGGGTAGAATTTTGCAATAACACAGCTGCTAAAATAATACGGATTTTTATTTCTCCTTCCAGAAAGGAAGAGGTTGTGTTTTCAGAGAAGCCTTGAAGTCCTGCTGCAGAATGCAGAACTTTGTGTGTGTGCCTGTGTGCTCAAACGGCCTCTCCTCTCCTGTTCCAACAGCTCCATCTTTGGGAGAGAGAAGGGGAAGCATTCCTTTCCTTTAGCTGGCTTTTCAAACAAAAGAAATCTTGGAAATCCTGTTCTGTGCTGGAATATCTTTTTTTCCTTACCCTCTTTTGACAGTAATGAGTAGAAGGAAAAACAAAGCTGAATTTTCTTTCCTTCCTGCAAGTGCCGCAGTGCAGCTGGGGCTGAGTTCATGGGAGCCAGGAGTGCCGCTGGCACGGCTGTCTGGAGGGTGGGGACCTTGGAAGGGTAGCTCAGGAATGTGTGGGTTCGTCCCCATATGTTCCTTTCTGTCAGATTGTCCTTTTACAAGTGCTTGGAAAA
>JAWWLV010000100.1:66967700-66978984 GCA_035041135.1 Platyrinchus mystaceus
CGGGGGGGGGGGGGGGGGGGGGGGGCCAACTTCTTGTGGGGGGGTTTGGGGACTTGGCAGGGAGCCAGCTCCAAACCATATCACATCCCTCTTCCAGTTAAATTTCTTTTAGCATGAGGCCCACTAAGGCCAATGGTCCCCTTGGCATCTCAATTCTTTTGCTCAGGAAACTGGAGGTCAGCAGTGCAGAGACCTGAGAGCTGGTTGTGGCTTTCATCTCTGTTTCCTTCCAAAAGCATAGGGAAGTCAGGAAATACAAGATGAGGAAGCATCTTAGAGGATTTGGGAACTTCTCAGGTCTGAATATACTGTGCTTGGTCTTGTTATTTTTTTTTTTTCTCTGCAAAGATGCATTCTGTGGTTTAAACACACATACTGAAACCTATTTAGTTATTTAGATTACACATTTCTCTGCTGACCCACAATGGATCCAAATTTCCTTTTCCTTCCCCTCTCACATTGTCATGTCTGCTGTGGCATACTGTGAGCAAAGCATTATCTCTCCAATTTGATAGTGCTGTCCTCATTGTACCCTAGATGTCCATTGCAGGATCAGGGCTGTATTAGTTTCCTTCTCAGTTTGTATCTGTGTACTTTTGCACAGCTTTGGGGAGCACTGTGGGGCCATTTGTGAAATGACAGTGCTTTCTGTCGGCGAGATCATTACAGGCAGAAAGCATTCCAATGTGCAAATTACAGTTCTGCTTATAGGGAATTTGTTCTGCTTAATACAAAAGAGCTTTACGAAAGGCAGGTCTCACCGCACTTTCCTCTGATTTGGAGCTGCAAAGCTGACTTCCATGCTGTGCAGAAATGCACAAGGAGGGTTAAGTCAGTTTTAAAAGAGCATCAGTTGGGTGAAAATGCATTTGACCTTCACAGGGTTCTTGAGTCATTCTTCAGCTTGAGTGGCTGAGTGAAGTGTGTGTCATTCTGTCATATAAAAAAAAAAAAATAAAAAAAATAGAGAGGGAGAAAAAATTTAAAAATCGATCCTGTCTATCCCTGAAAGCCTTAGATTTCATTGGTATCTAACTGACATAAATAATATTTGGTTGGGTTTTCATTGCTATTTTTATTTAAATATTTTCAGCTATGCCAGCTAGCAGCAAGGTCCACTTTTATAGCACAGCAAATTCCCACAGTTCTGTTAAATATAATCAGATAAGAGGAAGTTGAACTTAAACCTTCTGTTGCAGTCAATAAAAGTAAACTTCATAACCCAAGACTATATCTCTATTTATAATTGCTAATTATAGAAATCTATTCAAGGACACTCTAAAAACAGGATTATAAATCCATCTAACAAAAACAAAACAAAACAAAATAAAAACAGAAAACAAAGCAAAACAAAAAAAAACACCCCCAAACCACCAAACAGAAGAACACAGAGACGGAAAAAGGAGGCAGTCAGTGAGAATTAAGAAAGGAAAAGCAGCAGAATTCAAAGGAACGTATTTGCTTCAGCTTTTTTACAAGGCAAAGAAGGGCAAGGGAGTTGAGGAAGGGACTGGAGCACAAGTCTGATGAGGAGCAGCTGAGGAAGCTGAGGAGGCTCAGCCTGGAGAAAAGGAGGCTTGGGGGGACAGGGGGACCAGGAGACCTCTTGGCTCTCTACAACTTCCTGACAGGGGAATGGAGCAGAGTGGGGGTCAGGCTCTGCTCCCAAGGAACAAGACAAGAGGAAATGACCTCAAGTTGTGCCAGGGGATGTTTAGATTGGATAACGGGAGAAATTTTTCCACTATAAGGGTTGTCAAGGTATGGCAGAGTCTGCTCAGGGCAGTGTTGGAGTCCCCATCACTGGAAGGATTTAAAAGACATGTAGATGTGGCACTTGGGAACATGGTAAGTGGTGGGCTTGGCAGTGCTGGGTTGGTGGTGGTTGGACTTAATGATCTTAGAGATCTTTTCTAACCTAAACAATTCAATGATTCTATATCCAGATCAACACATGCTGAAGATACGAAGAAATTTAACTGATCAATAACAAAGAACCAGTGATGTGAACAGCCCTCCTTACACGGATTTGAAGATAAGTGTATCTTTTTTTTTTTTTCAAAAAGAACGTATGATTTCAATTAGAAAGACTTTAAATGGTCTAAAAGTGACCAAAAAAAGTATTATTTTGTCCCTGTGGCACAAGTCAATACATACAGATTGTGACTGTTTCTTAATGTTAGAATACTGGAGTCATAGAAACGTCTAGAATGGAAGGGACCTTTACAGATCAACTAATTCCAAAACCCTGGGCAGGGAATTCTTTCACTGTACATCCAACGTCATCCCAGCCCCAAAGGAGACTGCCCACCATGGCTTGAACCTGCACCCAGACTATCCTTCACAGCCCTGCTCAGCTCCTGAAAGGTGATGGGATAATGGCTGGAGGTGGTATGGCCACAGTCTGCACCACTTTTTGATAACACAGAATATTGATTAGTGATGCGACCCATTTTGGTTTTGGGTGTTCTTCGGGTCATATTATACATGTCTTTAAAGTTTCTTTAAATGTGCATATTGTGTGTCTCATCTTCTCTGGCACCTGTAATGAAGGGCTGTAATCTGAATTTCCTGTTTACACCACTGCTGTGCAGTGAATGTTCACTCCTGTGGTGTCCTTTTATATCAGCCCTTAGTATAACACCTCTAAAAGGACTGAAAACCACAACATATTATGTACATTTTGTAATTACTCAGTACTATTTTGACATCAAAGGAACCAATGGTTAATATCTGTGGTTTTCCTTTTTAAACTCCTACCTTAATGACTTTTAGGGCAGTCAGACTGAAACACCATAATATTTTTAAAATATATTCTTATTCTATTTACTAAAAACCAAAAAAAGACCAGGAAAGAATTCCGATAATGGAAGAACAAAGAGAATAGCTACATAAAATCAAAATCACTCATACTGTGCTTAAGATCACTGTTAGAATGTTGCTTTTTTTTTTCCCCCTCTTTTTAATGAATATGAGGGTTTTGAGAACAATTTTCGGGAGGAAGAAAAGAAGAAAGAAAGCAAAGTATATTTAAGACCTCCTTGAAGACATCCAGAGTTAATAATGATATACACTGCAGAAAGAACAACTGTGAGATGGGTGCAAAATGTCACAAACCCAGCTAATTAAAAATGAGGTTATTAGTTTTTAGTTACACTGCAGTTAGAGATAATGCTACAGAGAGCCTGAGTGAAAGCACATTTTATATTGTAGTAGGAATTGCATTTTATGTGGCATTTTATTTTATTTTAAGGGGTGCTTCTGTTTAGAGAGAGGAAGATTTCAATTATGAGTTAAAATGGACTCACTGTGGATTTTCTGTATCCTTTGGGGGAGGGGAAGGACGTAAGAAAGGTACAAACTTTCTTCCAAACTTGGCATTCCACCAAAAACAGCAGTAAAAATTTTGTGCCTTACCATAAAAGACAGCTGCCTAGATTCTCAAGATATGTGGGAATGTCTGACTCCTATGGATATTGTTTTCCAGGGTGATCAATAGAAATTATTCACTTGTTTTGAAAGTGTAACTCTAAATATCATTCTCTGTGATCTTAACTGTTTTCCAGTAGATTTATGGCTGGATTTCAAAGCAACTCAGCTCCTCCTACATACTGAGGTTCCTTTTTAGAAATCATTTCACATGTTTTTAGAAATGCAGCTGTTTATTTAAATAAATACTAAGTACTTAAATAGATGCTGGGACCTTTGAACAGGTTCATACTGATTTACATATACAGATTCATAAGTGTCTACATCTAAAATCCATTGCAGAGTGAGATTTTGGGACTGTATGCAAGAATCACCAGTGAAATTGTCCTTCCACTCAGGTCACTGTTTGAATCATAGAATCATAGAACAGTTTGGATTGGAAAGGACCTTTAAAAACCATGAAGTCCAACCCTGCTGCAATGGACAGGGATACCTTCTATTAGATCAGGCTGAAAGCTTCCTCAGTGCTTCTAGAGCTACTCTAAACATTTTGTTGGTTTGTAGAGCTCCTATGACACCAGTCATTCTGTATTATCCATGATAAGAAAATATAAAAAGTACATATATTTTTTAATGTTCCTTTGAAATATTTTTTATTGAAACAGTTTTCACTAGCTTAAGGAAAAAGCCTCTAGACCAACAAAAAGATTTGAAAAGTTTAAGGAAAGATAAAAAAAAAAAAAAAAAAAAAAAAAAAAAAAAAAAAGGTATCTTACCTTCTAAACTAAAATTATTCAACAGAAAAAAATCCATAATTTGCAATTTCTTTCTCCCCATTTATCTATTTATTCATCTACATCTGGGTTGGACCACAGTGATAGGTCATTTTCTATGCTCCTAGAAGATTAAAATTAAAAATATAGTCTTATGAAAAGAACAATCTACTTAATCTAACTTTTTTTGTTTTATTTATAAAAATAAAGGTAAAGTAGCTTTACCCATGAATAAAATCAGGATGAGGGAACCTCAATACACATCTCAGCTGTAAAGAGTCACAAACGCATACTGCTTTTTCTTGTATTTCTGGGCTATATAGTCTCTTCATTTTCAAACTGTAAGCTTTGTTTTCAGAGAAGCATGTAAGAGACACATGCAGGATAGTTTTCCTATCACTTGGAGCTGTCAGCCAAGAGAGTGAATACAGTCTTTAGGCTAATCTGAGGATAAAGCCAGAGAGATATTCCTCAGAGTGAAACACAATAAGACCTGCTTCTTCTTTTGGTTTTTGACCAAATTAAGTGCAGCACAGTCCAAAACATTTAATGATTGTGCTTGTACTTCTAAGCTAATCACTGCCAGAAAATATTCCTGGGCTCTGGAATACAATTGCCTAAAAGTTAAATAGTTAGACTTGTCCATAGCAGAGTTTTGGCTTCTGGTAGCCAGCATTCCTCCAGACAATTTCTGGGAACAGTTTAGGAGACAACACAGGCCAAGAATGACTCCCAACAGGCAGTTTGGATGTGACCACCCTAAAAGAACTTCCCAAGAAGGAGCTGAACTGATCCTTGCCAGCTGCCTTCTGCATCCAAAACTATTTCTGAGCATGTATAATTTACTAGTCTAGATGTGGGTTTGTTTTCACATTTTCTGTTATATAATACCATAGAGCACAACACTGAATTGTAAAAGCCTAGAATGGTTTGGGTTGGAAGGAATCTTAAAGATCATCTAGTTCCTACTCCCCACCAAGGGCAGGCAGGGACACCTTGCACTAAATCAGGTGGCTCAGAGCCCCATCCAGCCTGGCCTGAACACTTCCAGGTATGGGGCATCCACAACTTCGCTGGACAACCTGTTCAAGTGCTTCACTATCCTCCAAGTAAAGAATTTCTTCCATACATCTAATCTAAACCTCCCCTTTTTCAGTATGAAACGATTGTCCCTTGTTCTATCACCCCATTATCCATGCAGGACTCGGGGATTTTTTGCCTGACTTTCCCTTTGTTGGGACATATCACTGTTGAGCTTCGAGGAGGAAATACTCAATTTTCAAAGAGCTTTCCTCGCCTCCTCCTCCCTCCAGGACTCTGTCCCATGGCACTCTAGGAAGTAGCTCCCTGAAGAGGCCAAAGTGCTCTCCTGGAGCCCAGGGCCGGAAGCTTGCTGTATACTTTAGTCGTTGCTTCTCACTCCCCATCAGTCCCTTCTTGGTGTTGAGAACAAGGTCCAGCATAGCACTCTTCCCTCATTTGCTCCTCTATCACTTGAAGAAGGAATTTGGACAAAAACTCGTTCCAGGAACCTCTTGGGTTTCCTGTGCCCTGCTGTGTTGTCCCTCCAACAGACATCAAGTTGGTTGAAGTGAATATTGTATAAAAAGTAAATTAAAGTGGGAATGAAATGCTCAATTAAATCAAGAATACTTCCTCCAGAATCTGCTTGGTGAGAGATTTAGGGGGGAGACATTGCCTACTTGTGTCCATTTTGGCTTTGGAAATATTTCAGAATTAAGAACTTAACTGTCAATTACAAAATGAAGCTCCATACCAGTTCTAATTTGTAGAGACTAGACAAGTTTAGAGAAAAAAATTACAGCATCTGTCAGTTGCTCAGCACACAACACACATACATGCACATACACACTTAATTCAATGAAAATAAAAAATGCCTAAAGCTTTGAAAAGGTCACTCAGTCTTTCTGGTGCAGACACTTTGCTCCCTTTGTGACCAGTTTCACAAAGAGCACTCTTTCTAGCTTCAACCATTTAAAAAGCCAACCTTTATGCTTTAGATTCCCCTCATCTCTATTGACGTACTCTCCTGCACTGAGGGCTTTGCTCCTGAGGAAAACATCTCCCTCTCCCTCCCACCCACCATGCTAATCTTGACACAAACATCAGAGCCTTCATCTGCAGTTTAACATTTCAAATGGGAATTTCTAAGCATCCAGTTAGGAGGAAGAAGAAAAAAAAAAAAAAAAAGGGAGGTGGAGGAGAGAGGAAAACTTCCTTGTGCCTCTAAGCAGAGATAAGCAAACAGAAAACTTCATCAGCCCTGGGCCCTCAGGGCAAAGGATCCAGCTTCTCCCAAGCATCAGTCCCCTGTGCAAGATGGGTTAGACCATGTTGAGTTTGCATGTTCCTGGGTAACCACACATCAAACTCAGTCATGCAAAAGTAAAAGAAACCCCAACACTGACAAAAGACCCAGAAATTTCTACTCTGCGTGACTGCTAAGATGACACTGTGAACGTGAAACAAGCCTAGCTAGGGTGGTAGGAGCTGTCTGAGCATGCAGGCATCTTGAGGCCCAGCCAGGATGCAGTCCACATCTTTTTATTCTTAGACAGCCACTGAATTGTAGAGCTGGTTGTTTTTTATCTTGCAGAGCTTTTGGAGGAGAAGTGGTCAGGACCTAACACTTTAAAACCACATCTTAGATTTTTTTACTGCAAATAAGGTGTCCTCTCCCTCCGTTGACTAATCAGTGGCAGGGGATCAAGCCAACTGCTCATGCTGAGGAGATATAATGTCTCCTGGTTTTAGTCAAATGAGGAGGAGAAGGTAGTCCAGTACTCTGGTACACACCATCGGGGAAAGGCATGAGATGTGTTTATCTGACTAATAGAGATGCCTAATCAAACTCTTAGCCTCCCTTTAAAGTCAACAGAAAGAAAGCAAGACTTTTAGTGTGCCTCAATCTAAAGCTGCCCAGAAAAGTGGTTCCCTGGCTTCCTCTTTCTGTTCCCTGACTCTGAAGGGAGCCCCAGCTGACTGCAGATTTTAACATTGCTAGACCTTGTCAGCGTGGTATGGCGAGGTGAGTCTCATCCTGGTGCTCCCAAAGGGTATTATTTTAATTACTCTGGGATATATCATCAACTGATCATAGCACACAACAAGTGTGAGGGTGACACTTCCTGAAAAGTGCTGAAAAAAACATATTCTGGCTCATAATTCATCACAACTGAAGGAAGAAAAAGTGAGTGGACTGAATGCACACTTCAGAGATCCTTGCCCTTTACTATATTAAGGCAGCAGGATCTGTCAAGACTCATTCTGCAGACTGTGGCCAGTCCGTTTTTTGGGGAACCTCTCATTATGGGGGTGGGTTATTTCTGCACAAGGTCTTGTTCCTAAGGCTGCTGAGAAAATGCTCAACAACAGCAGTTTTCCTCACTTGAAATACCTTTTATTTCATAAAAGAAATGTGTAGCAAAAAATTTTACATCATTATCGTTGTAATGTTTCTATTTTATTTTAATTAATGTTTTCTTTGAAATTGTGCACTTCTTTTTATCAAGTTCATTTTTAAGACCCAGCTTTTTCCTTATCTATTTAATGAAGTTCACCATATAACAAGAAAATGTGACTTCTGGTGATAAAAATGATTTAATAAGGAAATTATTTTGTTACAAATATCTATTAAAAAGGCCACAAATATAAACACACAAAAAACCGCCTAATATCAGCGCTGAAAAATTGATACAACTTGAAAACATACTTTTCTTTCAGGGATGATTTCTCTATTTTTTTCCACCAGCTTCTTTGTCTTTTTCTTTTAGTTTCAGAACAAAATGAGGAACAACAAATTACAAAATAAGAAAGATGCTTCACATACGCCTTTATAAACCTCATAAACCTCACCTATTTTGTGTTCTTCACCATATCATTTTAATGCAAACAAGAACTTTAGACAAGCTTCTGAAGGCCATGGAGTAATAGCACCAGTAGGATATACAGTTTTCTTTGATAGGGAGAAAGTAAGGCTGGTCCTTAAGAAGTCTTCTCCTTAGACATTTGGAATGAAAACTACCTGATAACCATAGATGAAAGCACTTGCTCCTTCTTTTTGCAGCTGCACTGAGTCTTGTTGGCACAGCCAGAGGAGATGATGCAGTTTCCAAAGCGAAAACAACTCCTTGTCCAAAAAAGATTTGGACCACATTCGCACATTCCTGCCTGATTTGTTTCTCTTCTGATTTCTTTGTGGGAAACAGGTAGTATAGGCAAAAAAAGCCAACAAAACAAAACAAAAAGAAAACAAACAAAAACAAAAAAGCAAAAAGCAGCAAATATCTTTTCCAATCTGTTTATTTATGCTGAAATAGTTTCATCCTCTCCTTTTCATAAGCACTGCCTTTCAGCAGTGTGACATATCAGAAATTCAGGGTTTCTGCCTGAGATCAATGTCTTCACAAAGAAAAAGGGAGCATCAGCCACATTTGTGGTCTTATCACAACCACTATGTCCTTTGAAACCAACCTGTTCTTTGCCAATCTCCTGTTCAAGCACTGACTCATCCCAAACCTGCTTAGCTGATGAAATCTGACAGCATCGCAGCTTGACTTGGCCCAACCTATTTAGCTTATGAGATCTGACAGGATCACAGCTGGAAGTGCCCCAGGAGATCTGATGGGATCACAGCTTGAGGCTTAGCTTTAGACACAGCACATAAACACTGATCCAAAGATCTGCATAAATCTTAAAACACATCCTAAAATGAAACCTCTTCCTTGTCTTCAAGAAAAGAATAACAAAACCAAACAGAAAGTTTTATAAGATCATATTATTTTTTTTTCTTTCTTTTTTTTTTTTTTATTGCACTTAATCAGATGCAAACTTAAACCTGCCAATGAATTAAAGAAACCTAATGAGGACTATCCAATCCACCAAACCTAAGGGAATGAAGAAGCTTGAAGGTTACTGACAGTCTACCCATCTATCAGAATTTCTTTATTTTTAGTAGACCCTTTTGTAGTGGGTGAGATCAAACCACCACCTTGACAAAACAACAGACAAATCTCACCTCAGTTCAGTCCTGGTGACAGTATCAAAAGTGACTACACTTATTTGTCTCAACAGACATTCTGTCTCCTTTTTAATTAGTATTATTGTATGTGTATATTGTATTATTGGATGTCAGGAAAGTTATATGGTGCAATGAAATATAACCAGTATATCTTTTTTATGCCTTCCATATGATAACTTGGTGGATATAACTTTGATTTTCTTCTCACAATATGATCATGAGGATCTGCAAGGTGAGTTTTTGTATTTGGGTATTGCACAACTCCACATTTGTCCTTTAGAGTCATTTAACACAACTTTTTCCTTACTTTTATGCTTCCTGATATTGGGAAACAAGGTGAGAATATATCTGAGTATTTAAATGTTAGTATGCAGTTAGAAATCTAAAAGGTTCCAAATGAAGACCAAAAAAAAAAAAAAAAACCAAACCATCTCCCCCCCCAAAAAAAAAGGAAAAAAAAGAAAAAACCCAAACAAACAAAAAAACGAAAACAAAACTCTTAATGTAACTAGTCATAAGTAAAATTATTTTTAAAAGTGACTATTATAATTTAGACACATTTGATTAATGACTGACTGTATCTAGATATATTAAAATTGTAGACATTCACTCTGATGATGTTGTATTCCTCTTCTTCACTGTACTATCTTATTTCATTGCAAGACTGCCCAAAATCCTTCATCAAAGACCAGAGCTGTTGCACGAGAGAGTGTACAAAGTGAACAAGAAGAATGTACCTAACTCAGAGACAAATCATCTACTTTGCTTTCTATTTGGGCAAAATGAATTTGGAAAGACACTCTACTCAAGACATCAATTAAATTTTCCTGATTTTATTGAAGCTTCAGACCATGTTGATTCATTAGCTGATAATAGTAACTCATTATGCTTACTTGAAGAATTCAAATTAAAAATAAAATATATTTGGACACTTGAATCACATGGAAAACATGATATGAAGAAATGCTGACTAGCTTGTTGATGGAAACCTGGGAAATATCTTCAGATTGGCTTGCTTTCTACTGTAGACTAAAATACTTCCTCAGCACTTGAAACTCAGCTAAAGTTCATGGAAATCAGGTCATAAAGACTTTCCTTGTCCATCTATCTAAAGCAGTGTTCTTCAACATTTTCAGGTTACTGACCCGCCTTATTCAAGTAAAAATTTTCTCTGACCCTCTTACATTAACTATGAAAATAGGAGTACATAATGTATTTATGATAACAATGATATGCCTGTATAATTTAGTTGTGTGCATGTTTCAAGAGGTCGACAGAGAATGCTTGACCTTGAAGAGGAAGGGTGAGTGTGGAAGAGTTTCATTGCCTTTGTTGATGCAACAATTTTAGCTGCCTCGAGCTGACATTGCTTGTCTTTCATGACCATTGTGTCACAGTCCAGAACATGTGAAGCAATTCAAGGTGGTTAGTAAATATTCCTAAATATTAGGTGGGTAAGTTTTCTGGGTAATGGTTTTCCTGTCCTAAAATATATTTGAAAAGTATGAAAGGAAAAAATAAAGCTTTTTTAAAGTTTGTCAAAGGGTTTGTTCTTCCCATTTTCTTTCTTTAGCCATATATTGTCATGATTCATTCAAGAAAGCATTTTTAATGTACAAAAGTTTTCATTGTAAAATTATCAACATATCAATTACAAACTTTTTGGCTTAGAAAGGTTTCACCTTATATAAGGTTGCATCTTATTCCTGACCTGTGTGTGGTATTTGGAATATAATTACCTTTGAATGTTGCATGGAATTCTTCAAAATCAGTATCATAATTCCTTCTTTCTCCAGCTTTTTCATCTGACAGTTCTCTCTATATGGGGAGACACAAGCTGTGTGCAGATTTCCTATTTCACAAACAAGTAAGATCAGGTGGGTAGTTTAGTAGGGGCTACTGAGATGGGCAAAGTGTATGAGGTACCTCAACTTTCATGTATCCAGTCAAAGATGTAGGGTAGCCACATAGATTAAAAAACAAAAATACAAAATACAAAAAAAAACCCACAACCCCCCCCCCAAAAAAAAAAAAAAAAAAA
>JAWWLV010000100.1:66979084-67031142 GCA_035041135.1 Platyrinchus mystaceus
ACCAAAACCAAACCAAAACCAAAACAAAACCAAAACAAAACAAAACAAAAAAAAACACACACACAAAAAAAAACCTTACCAGAACAGTCATTTTAGAGGTTTAGAGATATTCAGAACTTGATTTATGCCTTCTAACTTAGACATTCATAATGTAGGTGTTGATGTCTGTTAAATTCCCTAGGCTCTTTTGAGGTGTGATGCATGTCAGCTAAAGTACACAGCTAAAGTAGATCAGATGAATTGCTCCCTAAAAGTGCTCAGCACCCCTGTTTAACTGCAACGAGTGACTGCAGAGCCTGGGGTGACTTGTTCAAACGTGGAGCTCTGCTGAGTAGTTATCTGAAGCTAGATGAGATGAATCCCAGACTGGTATTATCTGTCAGAAAATATAGTTAAGCTCCCTGCAGACCTTCTGCTTCCACACACCAAGGAAAACATCACCTACAAAAAAAAAAAAAAAGCTGGGTTTTATGCCTTTTCATATCTTGCATAGGAATGAAGTTGGCTGAAGTGGCCAAAGGAAGGGTGGTCTGAGCATCGCTTCCACACGTGTTCTTGAAGTACATTGTTTGAAAAATGATGGTGCATAAGCTGGTGAGGCTCAAGGGCAGTAGCTTACCCAGTGTTAGCATAGCTGACATGCTGACAGTTTATATGGAATTTATGTGCCCATTTACTCTGCTTTTTATGGGAAAATATGCTGTTACCTTACAGCTGCCACATCACATGCTGCTTATCCTGCCTCAGAGCTACGGAGCACCTTCCTCAAGGAAATATACATACATCAAGAGGTTATGTATTTTTAAACAACATTGTAAGGGGGAAATAATAAAATATGCATTATACTGCATACTAGCAGCTTTTAATTTTTCTGTATAATTTATTTAGCAGATTTAACTTATACTACAACCATTTGCAGTTGTTCTTTTCCATTCACATATTTGGAATGAGATAAATTGTTAGTCAGGTAGTATTTTCAATAGGGCAAAATAACACAGTGAAAAATCTGTGGAGGTTCCACAATAACATCAAAATAACAGGAATAAACATTTAAACATGGACTGTAAAGGATGTTCAACAATGCTGATTATGACAATATGTCAACAGGTAAATCAGATAGGAGAAGGTTGAGATTAGTGACAGGAGTTAATCCAAACTTTCTATTAAAACAAAAAAAATTACAAAAAAAAAGAAAAAAAAATCCCATTATCAACATACTGTCTACCAAATTATCTTACCAGTATCCTTCATCATTCACCTTAAAACACACATTTTTGCCTGGAAGTATTTCATTTGCTCATTTCAGTAGAGGAATGACTTGAAAAAGTTTCTTTATCCTCCTGAAGTGATGCCTTAGAACTAGTTTCAGTAATGATGCAGCCAATTGCTTGCTACAGAGAACACATGAAGAATAGCCAAAAAAAGGCCATTGTTGGGGTGCTATTACATTCTATTGAACTGATGCTGGTTTAGACAGAACCAGTGATTTTACATAATATAACACTTGCATGTGTATGTTCTGCTTGCGGTGAACCAGAACCTGATATACCTGAGGCTTGAGGATGAAAATCCACCATCCTCTCTCTTCCATGTCTACAAGGGCTGAAAAGCAAAAAACAACAATTTTTATACTTTAATATAGGATTGGGAAATTAGCTTGGGTCAAAACTCAAACCCCAGTGTTTCTCACATCTGTGATACCAGATATTGGTAAAAAATTGTCCCATTCCTGGAAGTGTTCAAGACCAGGTTGGATGGGGCTTGGAGCAGCCTGATATAGTGGAAGGTGTCCCTGCCCATGGCAGGGGATTGGAGCTAAAAGGTTTTTAAGGACCCTTCCAACCCAAACGATTCTTTAGTTCTACGAATATGAAAATCACTCCCTATGAGAATTTATGTGAGAATTGTTCAATGCAATTTGCTAGCATATTCCCTTTCTCTTTCTATTCCCTCACAAGAATACAAAGTTTTGTTGGTGATTACACCAACCTGTCTGAAGCTTGTCCTTGGGCTGCTTTCCAATAGCAGCAACCAGCTGGAGGAAAGGGCCAGTGTTGAATCAACCTGGCTAAAAGCAATGGTGTGTCCTAAGGGGTCTCATCTGCATCATCTGGACACCTCTTGACTGAAAGTTTTCAGCTATTACTGTGATTTGAATATGGAGGCAGCAAAAAATCTATATTTCTGCTATACACAGTACAGTTTGTGAGTGACAAAAAATCTACAAAAGAGTCAAAAAAAAGATTGAGTGATAATTGTCACTATTTAGAAATAGGTCCAGTGGTCTGTCCATGTGTCTGCCTATGTGTGCATTTTTCTCAAGCACTTGAGATTGTACTGCTCTGAAAAACACCTACTTTACTAAGGAAAATTCAAAATTTAGAAAAGTATCTAATTTATGCAAGACTGTGGGCTGAAAAACCTTGTTTTATTTGAGGTATATATTATGTTCAGCTAACCTGAAAATATGATTTTCTTTTTTCTCATAGGATTTTCTGGCATCTAATAGATCTATTTGTAGAGAGAAGAACCTTTGCTGAAAATGTGTGTATTCATCTGACTTCAGCTACTTCAGACATTTGAGGATTTAAGACAGCACCCTACATAGTTTCTGAAGGGATACAAGACAGAGAACATCCATGTGAGGTGTAAATACAACCTGTATTTAATACTGCCTATTTCAAATAAATGTTTTGATTAGCCCAGTGCTACTTACAACAACTGACATAGTTTTGCATATTAAACAGCAGTGGGTGATTTTTGGGCAGGCATATTTATTTTTTATTAAATAGAGAAGAATTTTGTTTTACCATGCTCTTTTAACAATTGGGTAGTAGCTACCCAATTACTTTAACACAGGTTGCCATTCTAATTTTTTAAAGTTTATTGTTTATGAGATGACAGAGAACATTAGGTGTGCTTAGATACAGCATTCCTTTAGTTCTGAATCAGAAAACAGAGAAAAGCTTCTCAATCTGTAAGTCCCAAGACCAAAAAAAAGATTCAATTGTATCATGGATGCCAATGTTGACAATTACCTTTATGAAGGAAAATGAACAATCTGGTTAGTAGGGTCGCTCTGAACTAGAGACAATTATGAAGGAAGAATACTGGATAGGACCGGACACGCGAGACTCTTTGAACCAAGATCTTTAGGGACACCAAGATGAGCTTTCTGAAGAAAGCTCACAAGAAATTTTGAATGTAAATGCAGACCAGAAGGGGAGGACAAAAGAAGTAGACAGGTAAAACAGATCTTACTATAGGTAGTATCAAGAATCCTAAAAGAAAGATAAAAATTTGTTTAAACTGTTGTTTTATCTTGCCTTTAATGCTTGAGTTCCTTTACCTGTGAAGTGTGGCCAGGTCTCTTCACTGCACTGAAAAAGATGATTCTTCACCTCCCTCTTTCCTCCCAATTTACACTTCCTTCCCAGCTGCTTAATGATACAGGGTTTTTTCTTCATCTCAGAACTGAAGTAATGAAGTACCACTGATGTTTGTCCCCCAGGTCAGAAATTCATTATGAACCTACCCACCATCCGATGAATTTTGCCGTCCAGCCTCTAGTCAGCTATTAATTATACACCCTTTCCCTCTCACAACAGCTCCTGCCGTAGCAGTGTCCTAACATCCATTTTACAGATGGAGTTTAACTACAGAAAGATTAAATGTCTTATATCAAGCCACAAGTTGACTGTACGGGTGACACAATTCTGTCCGGCCAAGAGGTCCTAAGATTTGTCATCCTTTTCCTTACACCAGTGTCCATTAGTACTCCAGTGACCAACAGGCCAGGAAAGAAAAATCAAAAAGCCACTGCAATCTTGTCACATCCTTTTCTACACCTCATCTGAGGCCCAGAGCAGTAACTCTTGAAAGCTGGAAAAAACTCTGACAGTCACCTTTTCTGAACTGAAACCAAGTGTGATGCTCCTTGGGAACATGTGGAAGCCTTAGGGGATGCCCCACAAGGAGAAGTCAGTTGGTTTTTTTTTCTTGTATAAGAAGCAAGGAACCAAGTCTACCAGCTACTGTCAATAAAGAAATCTTGACCTACTTTTGCAAGGGACTTGTACAACTTTCCAAGATATGTGTGGCTGACTCTTTGGGTTAGTGGTAGAAAAAGTCCTGTTCAGTAACATAAGTCCATATAGTTCTGTTTTGTTTTGTTTTGTTTTCCTGAGAAAACAAATTGCATAAAGGCAAAGTTCTTTGTGGTGTTCAGGAACAGGGTTTCATGACGGACCTGGCAGTGTAAGGTTAACATTTGTACTTGATGATCTTAGAGGTATTTGCCAACCTTAATGGTTTCATGTTGCAAGACGGCTGCTCAAATGTCCATCTCGTATCACTAGGACTTAAATTTTAGGGATTGGCTGCACTCAATGGAGGGACCATGGGAACAGCACAGCAGTTCTTTTCAGGGCAGGGGAAGGTGCAGAGAAGAAGGTGGGGACCTAGTCTTGCTCAGACCAGGCTGAGGAAAAAGGAGCTCCACATTTGGATGAAATCTGTCAGACTCTCAGAATGAGCAGTGAACGGTGGTGGGAATCTGAATTAAATCCTGAACTTTCAATGATTAGTTAGTGTGGAGAGATGGCAAACCCTTCACTTCCCATTGAAACCAAGAAGGAAAACACTCTATTTAGGGAATCAAAGTTTAAACAGAACTGTCTGCATGCTGCAAAAGATGAATGTTTTCATTAACATTTCTAGCATAAATGAGGTCACAAATGAAGAGAATCATAATAAACCAGCTTGGATTAAAGTTTCACTGTTGTTGCTGTTGTTGCTGTTGTTTTATTAAGCTGCAAGATACAACAACTCACTCAAGCATCTTTTAAACTGATATACACCCAAAATGGCCAATGTTAAGGTAAAGCCATTTGTGAGAAAGGCAGGAAAAAGATTGAATTATCCATAAAATATCCCAAAGGAGTAATTTTAAACTCATTCAAACTCTTTAGTGGACTCACTTGTAACTTTCCTGGTAGTTAAATCTTCATTTTAAGATTAAGTGATCTGATTTTCATTAACAAGTATGGCCTAAATTTTGAAAAAATATTAGTAATTCAAAATATCTAATTTTGTAAGTTGCCTCTATTCCCATGTGCTGAAAAGTGGGTTCATTTAAGCAGTCTTTACTATTTACCTGAAATAAAAACAGTCAAAATCAGTAGCCCATTTTAAAATTTAGGTTTAAGTTTGTTTATGCTTTTAATGAAGGAAATGAATACATTTCATTGCAGCTTTTACTGAAAACCAAATTGAATCTTTACTTGGAGGCTATAACGACATTCTTGTTTCATAAATGTTATCTTGTAATTTTCTTGTATTTGCCTGTCAGGCTGCTACTCATTAAATTAATTATCTAAACTATTTGAGGCAGGACTGGCTATTGTTCCCTATTGTACCTTTGCTGCAATGGAAATGTGATGTGTGAATAGAGCCCTTAGATGTAAACAATAAGCAAAACTCCTAATGATGGTAATGATAAGGGTGATAACATTTTACTTGCTTTTAGCTAACAACTTATATATGAAGTTAAGCATAATATAATACTTAAACCTGTCCAACTTGGATTATAATTAGACTGTGATGATATGGTTGCTCAGAATAATTATTCACTGCATGATATGACTTATTAGAGCTTTTATTGTTTATAAAAACAAAACAAAAAAACCCTCAAACCAAACAAATCTAAAAAACCCCAAAACAAAACAAGACAAAAAAAAATTGCTCTCTTCGAATCAACAAGAAAGGTGTTGTGTTTTCAGAGATATACAGTGTTTAAAGAGATCTGAAGCATAATCCATGCAGAGTCCCCGAACATTAATGGACATTTTTATTTGCTAGAGTCATATTACAATATATTCTTTGTTCAATAACTTAGGAGAAAACAATCAATACACAGACACTACAGACTCCTGGTCTCAGGGTTCCCTGTGGTACTTTTGGCCTCTTCTGTAATGGGCTGTGTTGTTTTTAGTGCTGCAGTGGCATCGTTTAGCTTAACATGACACTTCCTTCACTCATCTGCTACGAGGATGTTTGCCAGTCAAGAGGAGAAACATTCAGTGGAATAAAACTAGAGGGGTTGAGACAAAAGGCATTTCCCAAAGACACAAGGAGAGGTTTCCAACGATAGAGCAAACTGAGATTTTAGGAGAATGATCAGTCAGCAGCCAGATTAAGACAGGAAAAGATATATATAAACTAGGTTCAAATCTAACTTATATAAAACTGCCTTTGTTCTTCTCACAGAGGAAAAAAAAGGTGAAAGGCCTCAGGATTGGCTCACTTCTTTTGGGGGTCTTTCCAAACAGCGCAAACCTAGGTGAAGAGTTTAATCTTCCTCTCAGTCTCAGTTTGTGATGAGGGGTTTGTATAAAAGAAGACTGGAAGCAGAGAGGAAGGCTGGCCACAATACATCGTGCTATGGTTGTTTTCTGCACTCTGCAGTGACATAGGGAATGAGGAATTTATTTGAGCTCTCCTGAACCTCCTTTCTTTCATGCTAAAGCACTAGAGAAACCCACAACTGCCTCAGGCTGTAATAACCCTACAGAACAGGAGCAGTCCTGTATTGGAAAAGGCATGGGTAGTGCAACCTGTTGGTTTTCTGTTGCTCTATGCCTTATATTATGAGTGAACATATGCAGTAAGACAAGGAAACTTATTCCCTTGAAACCAGTTAATGCCTCTTTATTGTCTGCAGTCAGCACGGAACATGTTATAGGAAGGGACTGGAGCAATTTATCAATACCAGAAGTCAAAGAACTCTCAACTGGCAGATACTCAAGCAGTGAGATGATTTGGTCTGTGCAATTAATTTTTAAATGATAGTTATGAAGGCTGTGGGACTTAGGATCAGTGATTTGCATTTCAATAAACGCCAGTTCAGAAATTCTTAAGGCTTGCTGGAGAGCAACTAATGGCTTAACAAACTTTATTAATTTGCAGCTGAATGTTTGGTGTGGTTCTACTCTGAAATAGGATACGGATCAATGGTCTTGTTGGCAGTGGTCAAAAGTAAAAGAGTTGGGTTCAGACAAATATAGAAGCTTGCATATGGGTCCAAAGCCTATTAGACAGGCTGGTTCTGGTGTCTCTGGTTTTATAAACTTAGCTGTGGGCATTGTCTCAGTACTGTTTATACACAGATGTCTGGTCATTGTGAACTGTGCTAATGTTGGTTATCTTCTGATATGCATCTCTAAAGATTGATATGAGAGGATGTCACCTATACATCAAGCACATATTCAGACTCATCATTATTAGGCACCTGCTTAAGCCATTAAATCAAATATACATAAATGCTTTACTTGACCATTTTCCAGATCACATTTTGATTATGTGACACACTTAATAGTTAAGTGAAACTGTGAATGCTTGGGTCAATTTATCGGAAGTATCTCCAGGTATGAAAGGGAGTGTCTTTCCTGTAGAATGAGATGATTTGCCCATTACCCTGCTGTGCAGCTTCTTGTTCCTTAAGTTTCAATTTGCTTCAGCTGCACTGAAGACTTATCTAGACTTTGTATTTCTCAATCCCTTAAATAATTTTGAAGAAACTATGTACAACACTAGTTTCTGGTGCATGAAGGCAATTTTACCCTATGCACCAACATGGTCAGTTGTTCCTTTAGAATCAAAGGCTTATCCCATAGCTAAAGCTCAAGAATCCCAGTTCCACTTCCTTAGGATCAGTTTCTCTGCAGCCAATATGATATTGCATTTTTCAGCTCACGTTTATATGCCAGAAACAATTAAGCAAGCATTTGTTTCATACATGGTACCCATAAAATCTTTAGCATCACTGAACTGCATTATTATTTCCCCCAGGAAAGAATTCTTAAGAAAAAAAAAAAAAAAAAAAAAAAAAAACGCCACAATCTATATATTTACATTATTTATAACTTCTCAAGGATTATTTCCCTGTACTAAGAAAAATGGAGATATTGCTACATGGGAAAACTGAGAAGCTTTTTTTAAAAAAAATCCAATTTCTGTAAAAAAACTACAAGTTGCATAATGGTGGAGTGAAAAAACACAATGCTTCTTTCATTTTCTGTATTTCTTTCCACCTCTGAAAAAAAAAAAAAAGATTTAATTTTAATAATTTTGTCACGAATAAAGGCTACATTTTTGGGAAAACTCAGCTCTTGAAATGATAAATTTTTTTGAAACACTAGTCCTCACTGTATGAATTAATTTCTTTTTAATACATTATTAAATATTTCAGGGAAAAAAGGAAAAATGAGAGAGAATGAGTATGAAAATACGTAATCACTTGCATGCATACAGCTCATGCAAATATGTGTTAGTATGTATATATAGAAGTTTATATACATGTCATTCTGAAAGTCTCAATTCTGATATACACATATACATGCATAACATGCCTACGCTAAAATGTCAGGTTATTTATTTTTTTTTATTTGAAATGGAGACTTCATTTCAATACAATCAAAGTGAAGCTTAATGTAATGATGTTCTTTTTCATTAAGAAAAAATTGTAAACACTTCATCTTTATTCTGTACTGCAGAGGTTTGTGAGAACTAAAATATGATAGTCTGCTGTTACAAGATGCCTTAAAGGCAGAACATAAACAAACATCCTAATCAGTAAATTGAAAATTAGAATTCATTATTTTTTCTCCCCTTAATGAATGCAATTCCACTGGCAGGTATTCAGCTTCATATTCATATTCAGCTCAGTGAAAGCAGAATTGTACCAGTGGACCAGACAGATGACTAGTCTCTCCCAAAATATTGTGCTGAGGGCTGTGTCTTTGAGACAGCAGCTTCCTTGACAGGCATTGCCAATTTTTTTCTGAGCCTATGCAGAGGTAATACCTTTTAGGCAAAACACACATCACCATGAGGCATCACAGTCCATTCCAACCCTAAAAAATGCACAGGAGCTGTGCTGCAGGAATTTTCATTTGTCCCAAAGTTAGAGGCAATGAGGAGAAAGCAGAGAGTAGGACTAAGCAGCTCAGTTGAAATGGGAAGAATGGGAAGCCCTGAGGAGCACAGCATGGGTTTTGCTCTGTCATTTGCCATAGACCATGTGCCTGACCCAGCACAGACAATCCTTGGGACACTTTGAATATGAACATAGAAAATGGCTTCAGAAATCCCTCTGCTTCCAGTATGAACTTCTTTGGGTAACAGCAACTGTTGTTCTAGATAATTTCCAAGGAGAGCCTCCTATCAGAGTGGTAGTAGTAATGAGCCCAATTTTCGATGTATCTGTGCAGACACATTACATGAGCCACAAAAAAACCCAACAAAACAAACAGACAAACAAACAAAAAAAAACCAAGGCAAGGTCAGGGAACCTGTGCAATCCCTGCCACAGTTGAGCTGGGGTGCACAGCAAACTGTGGCCACAGCTCCAGGCTGTTGGAGAGAAATCTGGAGAGGCTTAATGCACTGAGAAACTATATCAAACCAGAAGGAAAGTATTTTGCACAGACATAAAAACTGCTATGGTGGAAGACTATGGTGAGCAAGAAGTACAAGTAGCTTGTGTTGTCCATTTAGGTTGATATTTCAGGTATGGTCTATTGTCATACTATTTACAAGCTTTTTCTGAGTATTAAACATCACTTTCCAATTAGGAAGCTCTCTTTGAAAACTACGGGGAAATTATTAGCAAATAGATATCTAAGATTTTACATTATGTTAGGGCTAGACTTTGAAATACAGTCTGGAAAGATGAAGCCCTTTCCTGTGCTTCCACAAAGGATTAACATAGGGGCATGAGGAAGAGAAGTATAAACAGAATATCTCAGTATTGCCTGGACCTGATAGAATCACAAACCTGTTTCCATGGGTGAAAAAAAAAAAAAAAAAAAAAAAAAAAAAAAAAAAAAAAGGATAAATACTTGCAAATAATCTACTATAAATAAAAGACACTGTAGTTGTTTTCAAACCATGTGACTTAGATAATGCATCAATTCTCCCATTACACTATTTTTAACAGGATAGAGAAGCAATCTTATTTAAACGGAGTGTTACATTTTCAGACTCCGCCTTATGCAGGAGAACTGTCTGGCTTAAAAAGTCCGTCCTTTTTTTCCTAAGGGTGCTGCCATCCTGAACAAATGAGGCAGAAGGAAATAACTGGCTTGATCATGTCAGGCAGTGAGTAATGCTGATGTCAGACACCAGTTCTGAAAGATGCTGAAATTGTAAGTCTCGGTGGTTTTGTGGTTTGAAATGCTGAGTAGAGGGATAGTGGATTATGTAGCTGAAGAACTGCTGAAAACGAGTTGTCTTGGTTCTGTCAAAAATCTCCCCTATGATGAGCCTGGAAACCTCATCATGAGTCTCAAGAAATCCATTTCTTTTACTAATTATTTCCCTCAACTCTGCATCCAATTTAATGTGTCATTTGAGATTCAGATTCTGCACATACACAAGATTTGAATAACTGATTGAATGTAAATGCTAGGTGATACAGACTTGGCTTTCAGGAAAAAAAGTCACTTTTTGACTGTTTTATGAAAATATCGTGAAAGAAAACGGTGCACTGTCTCCAACACAACTAGAAATACTCCAAATACCCGAAGGCCTGAGTCAGAACTACCTTTCAGCACTAAGGTCCATCTCAGACATCTTATACAGTTGTTTTCTTCACTCTCAATGGGTGCCTTGGTTCAGAAAGAGGTGCAGCATTCAACCCAATGCTATCTGAATACCCTAAGCTTAAAATAATTAAAGTGAAATTTTGTGTTAACTTATAACATCAAATCTGATCAACTCTCTCCACTTTCATGTTTTTCATCCTTCTGTTTTCTTTCATCTCAAAGATATCAAGCTCTAAGGAAAAGGCTGAGGCTGTCCTACCAAATTTTGTCCGATGAAAAAATAACCAGAAAAAACAATCAGCTGCAGCCCAGAACCTTCTTCAAAAAAATCAGAAACCTTGCATTTAGTTATCATGTGGAAAATTTGGAATACATTTTGTTAGTCAAATGATTGTCTTTTCTTTTTCAGCAAAGTTACAGTGGTGAATATTGATCTGAGTCATCTTGTCCACACATTCCTTTTCCCTTGCTTGTCAAAAGCATGATAATGATCTCTCTACAGCTAAAAAGTACAAGAATGTCTGCACTGCAGATTTCAATATACTGTAAGGGTCTCTGAATTAGCATATAACAGAAATTAAACCAGAAACCATGTCTGCACAGTAATCTACACTTTCCCTGCAGAGCACCTTCACACAGCATGGCATGCTGGCCTTTCGAGTCTGCACCGCACAGACAACCTGTTAACTTTGCTCACTTTTCAGCAGATTCAGCTCACTCTTTGCCTTTTTTTCTTATGTAGGAAAGGGGAAGATAAGGGGATAATCTCCCTAAGGCAACTCTAAATCAATAGACTTTCCATGCAAGATATTTGAATGCAAAACATCATTTTGGCAGCAAGTGTTGACTGGGTTCTAGGTTAGTGCTGTCTAGATTAAAGAAGAACATCTAGAAATAGAAATTTGTTAATCCCTAGTTTAATCCATAAAGCCATATTTTAGTGCAACTTGTCTCCAGATTTTAGATAAAAACTCAGTTTTGCATGAAGCCAAATATACAGAAAGCACTGTTATGCCACTAAGGAATGAAGAACATGTGTCTGGGTCAAAATTGTTGCTCAGACACATAAGCATGAATCATGTTCTGAGTGTGTTCACCATATTGGAACTCTTTATATGACTCCTATGGCCAGGTTTCAGTGACTGCCCTTACTGGCACATCCACTGACTCTTCTAAATACACAATTTTTTTTTTACCCAGACTAGGAGACTCTGTAAGGGTGGAACCCACTTGTACTTGGACAGGTTCACACCAGATAGCAACATTAGTCCTGCAGCAGTTTAAGCAAAGTTAACTAAAGAGGTAAAAAAAAAAAAAAAAAACCAATCTTCAAGAAGTAAAAAAAAAGTAGAGACAACAAGCTGACAGTGCCTGCTGATTTTGAGGCAGCAGTTACTTTTTTCCCCGAAGGTAAACCCTCCAACTCAAGGAAGCAGTTTGTGTATGACAGAGCAGCGCCGTGGCAGTAGCAGCCAACTTTCAAAGCAATTATTGCTGTTAAACTGAAGTGGGCTTTAAACATTTCATTCAGATCAATTTATTCAAAAGTGTTTAAGGCTCAGCCAAGTTTACTGCTGGTGTGGTCATGAGACACTTTATGGTTTATCATAACATTTGATCCGTTGCAGAGGGACGTGAAAAGAGGGGAAATGCAAAGGAGGTGCAAAAAATCTGTTGGGTTTTTTTTCTGTTGTTGATATTACCATTTGTGAAGCCATTTTTGTGGTTGACAAGAGACAGAGGAGGTTGGGGGTGTCTGGGACGTAAGGCAGAATTAACTGTCTAACACCTCTTCTATTCTCCACTGGAGGGTTAAAGTTTATGAAAGATTTTAAATCTCTCCTTTCCTTCTGAATTTTGAGTCTTCGTTTTAGTGCTTTTTTCTTTTTTTCTTTTTTTTTTTCATTTTGCCCAGCCCTGTCTCCAAAGAAAGCAATAAGCCTGTCAAAGAAGGAATTAATTAAGCAAATCAATCAGTCAGTTTTATTAAGGAATTACAAAGCCCATGTGCAGCATTAATTATTCAGATAATGGGACATCTCTAAGCCTTTCTTTTCAATTATTGATAAGCTGCTATCTATCATCCTGACTGGTTTAGTACTGATTTAGTTGTGAATGAAGCCAGGTCATTCAGCCATAGCATATGCCAGTTATGAGAGTTGCTAGATGACTAGGGGCAGAAGAGAGAGAAAGATGAGAAGTATCATTTATTTCCATCCACAGTGATTGCACATATTAAATATTTCAGGGTACGTGTCTTCTTCTGAGCTGCAGATGAAAGGGAAACTGTCCTTCCTTGCTGATATCATCTGGGTGATCACCTTTGTTCAGTGAGGCAGTACATGCCCATTTTTTCCCACTGCAATGTCCCTGTAACTTTTTTGTTGAGTTTATGCAAGGTTCCTCATTAGTTCATAAGGCCTGGAAAAATGAGATGCCTTTCCATTTTCACAAGAAAAAATTATCTTTTTGCATCTGGTGATCAAGGCAACTGTTCTCATTTTTCTCTTTACTAGGAATTTCATGACAACTGCTTTAATAGAGAGTCCTTCTGCAGCCCTAGGCGTATTTTTCATGCTCACCTCATTAGATGTAATATGCAGGGAAGTGTTCTCATACCTGCTTTCATAAGTAGGGAGCAAAGGCATTGACCTCATAATGTTAAAATTCAAGCAATCATACAACAAATTCTTCATCATTGGGGAAAAAACTTGTACATATAAATAGTTATTTATGGGAAAAGGACTTCATAGTAAAGGAAACCTTGAATCTCAATAAAATTATCTCATAACTGAGAAAACTTACATTCCACTTGAAAACACTTACAAAAGGCAGAAGTTGTTGGGAAATATGCTGAGCATTGTGCAATACAATAAAGAAAATATGCTTCATTTATTACTGCCCTTCAAATTATGTTACCATTTCAAGACATTTTCCATAGTTTCTAAACTGTCTGAAAGTCTGCTCCATATAGACTACTCAGTAAATAGGAAAAGGTATAAAGAACATAGGTCTGGCTTATGGGAAGATTGTATCACCTTGTAGAATATTTTCAGCCAACATGATTCTCTGTGATGTGATCTCTGGCAGGTGGACTATGGGTTTAGTAGTTCAAGAATGTTCCTAAAGTCCAGGAAAACATTTACACTGTCCAGCTAAAGCCTCACAGAGTAGGGATGATGTTTCTTCCTACACACCAGCAGCTCCACTTTCTTCCATGGTGTTTGCAGGTACATAGAAATGAGTCAGGACCAGGTGCTGTTTCTGCCCAACGTTGAGGTGCAACCTCTGGGCTCCTCTGGCACGTTGCATCCCTCTCCAGAATACACACCTTCCAGCTTTAAAATTGACTGATCCTATCTTTCCCACGTTGAGAAGACAAGACACTTGCATCAAAGCATAAGCATATCTCCAGTTGTGGTCAGGAGGAAATTTACTGAACTAAATAACTACCTTGGTTAAATTGACTGTGTGCCTTTCTGTGAACACTCGGCTTTGGAACTGGTGTGATACTGCACAGGATTAGAAATGTTGACGTACCCCTCACAGAGCAGAGACTGCTCATTAAACACCGGTGTGTTCTTACAGTCCTTCTACCTTTGCACCTGCTAGATCAACATCAAAATCTGAAGCATTGTTGCATTTGCAGGAGGTGAAGCTCAGAGGTGTGAAGTGCCATCCCTTCTCTGTTTTCATAAACTTGGCATAGACATGTAATGAAAATTCATTGCTATCTTGCTATGCAGATTACTTTGCTTCATCTCTCAGCTAAAAGCCAAGAATGAGACATATTAAGAAAATTAATGACAAAGTTAGGAGTGAGAACTCTTTCTCACTTCAAAAAGTTCAGTGTTGGCACAAAATTTGACCTTGAACATGAAAACTCCATCCAAACCTACTTCTCATTTTCAGGTAGAAACCTAAAGGTGTAGTTAGTAGCCTAAAGAAATGTTTCTTAGACAGTTATAAATTCAATTTTACTAATAAGAAGCAATTAGGGTTTGGAAAAGAACTGGATGAAATCTGTGAATTAAAAGCTGTGGGGTTCGGGAACTAAGCTTCAGAGTTCCTGGTCATTTTTATTTGTTACTATATGCAAGAAATGTGCCACTTCTTGTAACTGTATGGGCTTTCTGTCTTCCAATGGTATATATTACTTGTCCACTGACAGCTGCTTTCTGGCTGTAGCCTTAGGCTCAGCACATACTGCTATCACTTTGCCTCAGCAATGCTGTCCTGCTTTGACTTTTGTCAAATTGTATGTCATATATTCTAAAAAATCTCTGCAGTTAAGGAAGAAGAAGGGAAAAAAACCCAAAGAGTAACAGTTCATTATGGTAGAAATGTAGAAATAACAATAACTTTAACATATATAGATAGACATATGCATATATAACCCCTGAATAATATTATAGGTGACACTAACTGCAGCTCACTCAAGAGCTAACTCTGACGTAGATGAGAGAGCAGTAACAAGGCAATATCTTTGGAGGTAACACAAACACTCCATCATTTCATAAGGACACTTGTTGTCACTGGGCTGTCACCTTTGAGGGTTCATCTTTGGCTGACCAAGTGTTTTGTTTTGTTTTGTTTTGTTTTTAAGGAATAAAAAAAAAAAAGGTATCTCTTCTCTTTTGGGTTACATGTCTGTCAGGCTAGATGGGGTCAGAAACGTTCTTGATGTGGGTCAGAAGATACATGTACTCCCACTAGGATCCCTTTTTATTTTTGTCCCCCTGCCACCCTGAAAACACAAAAGTTCCCAGTTCTGTGATTTGGAAACTGGAAGGCAAGACACACTCTGTTCTCAAAATGAATAGCTGGATCCAGAGTCCAGTCTTTCCTTGGAGAAGTAGACACACCTTTGTGCCCAGCTGAACCTATGCATTCTGCTGTGAACCTACTGAAAGTGTGTGCTGGGACACAGGATAAATCATCTCCTTCATGGAGGGAGCACCACCCACCAACAGGCAGTCCCTAAAAGTTGATGCTGCTGAATGACTCAATGGGGAAGAGCAATTATGGTGCAGCATGAGGAGCAGTACAAAGCCTGTATGCAACCAAAACAGAGTCTACAGCGATGTCACCTACACCACATCTCAGAAAGAATATTTCCTGAAGTGGTCAAATTAAAAGGGCTGATGTTTCAAATTCTTGTGAGAAAAGAGCTATTATCTTTCTGAAACCAGGAGCTCAAAGCTTTGTCTAATCCCAAAGATTTTAATTCCTATGTCAGAGTGCTATCCAGCACTGTGCTGGGGTTTGACTCAGCAGTCAGTCAGATAAGAATAACCTCATCACTTTCCTGCATCGCTCATGGCTTAACTGTGGGTCTAAGTTAGTGAAATTCCTACATAGGGTAATGAACCCTGTTCTTCTTTATACATAGACTGAATTTGGCTTGATCTAGATGCAAAATTTAGTTAACAAGTTTAATTCTTCACATTCCTTATTATGACAAAAAATTCCAGTGGTATAGTCAGTGCAGTAAAATATATTTTCTATGTTGTGATTTGTGATGCTCTGATTTTCAGCAAAAATGAGAAAATGGTGAATGAACAGATTATTTATAGCTATATCCCCCAGGTGGATCTGCCCTGATTATCTAGTCTTAGGATGGAAACTCTAAGGAAGATCACTGCTTGCCTCAGTTTACACACTAATCAAAGGTGTCCAAGCAATAACTTCAGTCATGCAACACCTCAGTCAGCTTTACCTCTATTCCTTCAGGAATGTCTTATGATTTCCTTGATCAGACACTGTGTTCATGTCTCTGAACATCATATCAAGCTGTATCAAGTTTATCCCATTATTGACAGAAAACAAAGGCCTGAGTTGAACAAGCTCAACAATTCTCAGATGTTCATTATTTTTAATTTTACTGAGAGATTGGGTACCTTAATTACAGAAAACCATTATTGTGTCAGGTACTTTACATGCATGGAACATTGAAATGGTCCCTCCTCCCAAAATAGTGGCCAAGAGAAAGGCAAAACCTATAGAACCCCTTAGGAATACAGGGAACAACAGAACACTATTGGTTATTGTTGTTGCTAATGTATTGACAGGTTTTCTGTAAAGGTGTTACAGTAAGTAAGAGCTTTAAGAAGGAATTTGAAGGAGACTGCAGAGATATTATGGCTTTTCTGTATAGGAAAGCTCAATGAAACCTCTTGGGGATAAGTACAGTGGAATGCACAAAATTATTGGAAATTTCTCAAGCTGATGATGCAGGTCAAATAACATGTGCCAAATGGAGGTCAAAATTAACCTCTTGACAGCAAGTGAGAAATTATGTACAGAAGAAATCCTGAGTTATGACTGTCTTTTGCACTTGAAGTGAGAGACAACAGGGAGAGGGTGAAAAGATAAGAAAAAAGAGAGACAATCCTAAGTTGAAAAAGTTGTCTGAAAAATGTCTATTGACATCCAGATAAAAAGGATGTTACAGAAATTGAGATACAAGATGCTGAGAGGACAGGTGAGAGTTCTCTTGTCTGCATGGATGTGAAAAGACATTGTAGACATGATCTGGAGAAAGAGTCAATCAGACTTACAATGTGGGTACTGAAGTCCTGAGTAGATTTCTGTAGAACAGATGTCACATAAGTTTGCTAAGCTAGATGTAAAAGAGCAGGATACTCAGAACCTGGCCTTGTGGAGCAGGAGGTAGAACTGTCCTCAGCATAAGTCCTCACTTCAGTTCCAGCCCAGGGAGGAGAGACACAGGGGAAAAAAGACGTGGAGAATGCATTTCTGTTTCAAATTAAAATATACAGAAACAGTTTTGACTGCTGAATTTATCCTCACTATATCTAAAACAATAGATTAAAGTTTTCTCTTCACTTAGTAACTTGCCAGCATTTGTCTTCAAAACATTGTGAGTTTAATTCTTCCCTTATAGCCTTTTTTTTTTTTTTAATTTTATTATTGTCTTTTTGGAGGGCATAAGCATATTGATAAATCAGAGCTCTTTTATGGCATTCAGTTTTCCTTTGAACAATGTTCTATTCTTTTTTTTTTTTTTTGATCTGATATCTTTCCCCTCCCCCAGTTTTACTAGTTCTCGTTTTATCTATTTATGCAATATCCCCTTCCAACTGTCTTGTCCAGATGATTCACTAACAACTGGACTAATGGCCTTCTCGCTCCTTAGCAGCTGAGAGGGTGAGAGAATGAAGGGGTCAGGCCATCAGCTGCTGCAAATTGGTGCCACACCATTGGTTTAATTGAAACAGTGCCAGTTTACACCAGCCGAGAGTCTGAGCCTGGGTCTCAGTTCAATCTAAGCTCAAGGAAAGCAGATCTCCAATCTGTTCACCCACCTGAATTTTGTTACCTGAAATATGTTAAAACTAAAGTTGGTTATCCATTGGCTCTTCAGATGAACAGTGTGCAATTAAGGAAAAAACAAACAAACAAACAAACAAACAAACAAACAAACAAACAAAAAAAAACAAAAAAAAAAAAAAAAGAGAAAAGCAGCGGCACCCAATTTACTTTTTTTCTCATTACCCTCTCAAAGACATCAATGTCTTCACACTTTATATATGCACATTTGGTTTTGAAGAAAAAAACATCAAAATAAACAGTAAGATCTAGGACACTGTCATAGCTCCACTGCCTTACTATAACAGTGTCTCTTTTACACTTCAGTTTGCTGATGGTAACACTGTTTTTGGTTCATAGCACTTATATTTCACATTAGTGTTTTCACAGACTAAGGAATAAATTTTAGCTGCAAACACATAGAAACTCTGATAACCCTGCAGGGGGTTTTACACTTAAGTATTTAGAACAACTGACTTCAACTTCCTTTTTCCCCATTAACTGCTGGAAGGAGCAGAGATAATTTCTGATCTGAACCTTTTGGTCCAGCCCTTACCTTTCAGTTTCTACTGAGGTGTGACCATATTGCAAAATACGTGTCTAAAGCACAGTAGTGTTGCTAGTGTTTACTGCAAAGAATTATAATACCAGATTCTCTTGCTCTGTGGTACATTTTTTTTTTAATCCCATAGAACAGAATGAATTAAAACAAACAAACAAAAAATAAATATAAAGTCATGCTTCATATTTCAATTTATTTTTACTAACAAGAGTACCAAATTTCACTGCATTTAAAGCAGGCTAACCTTTCTGAGAGCTGTCAAGATTGGCCCACATATAGCAAGATGGCAGACACTTGGATTTTTACATCTACATTGAAAAAGTAGAGACAACATTACAAATTACGGGGAAGGAGGAAGAACAACAACAACAACAGAAAAAAAAAAAAAAAAAAAAAACACCAAAAACTGGAGGGTCTGTTTCCTTTTTTTCTTTTTCCTTTTTTTTTGGCAAAAAACCTGCTACAGAAACAAATGTAGATGAGGGGGGCACTGAGCCATATAGAAGTGAGTAATTATCTACTGTTACAGGCCTTATTATCTCTCCAAATGTTTGCTAAAAATTCTATTGGGCAACCATCTGGACCCTGAGCTTTAACAGTGGATACAGAGTGGATTGTTGCTTTAACTTTTAGATAGGAAAATTTCTTTCTTTAATTCTTTCCTGTCATCCTGTGTTAAATAATTTAGTTGAATGTCTCCTAGATAGCTTCTGAGTCCTCAGAGTCAATGCATTCTAGGTGATATCATCATATAAAATATTCTTTGAAAGTATATATATATATAGGATTTTTTTACCACTAGAGGATCTGAGGACACTTTGCCATCTGTTGTAAGGGTTTGCTAATGCACCTATTTTCTCTTCTATCCCTCTCATTCTCTTTTTAAATTACTAGGTTTAATAATTTGCCTAATTGGTAGCCTCCCCCCACATCTGAAATTATATACAATGCATATTGCTTCAACATCCTCTCCCTGTATGAAACCTAGCAGTTCTCCTCTAAGAATTTCCATTGTTACTGTATTACTGTAGTTTTCAACAGCAAATATAATTTCCTTCATTCAGGCTGTGATAAATAATTCAATAACATATCATCAATAACTATAGACCAGTTGCTTAGCTTGAGACGTGTCTGTAGTTTTCTGTGAAGGTCATAGCTATCAATTATGCACCTATCTTCCATGGAATGTTTCAATTTAGTATTATAATCATAACGACAAAAAATGATCTTTGTTCTTATGAAGGATATTTCACTGACATAGGTTTCCAACTGTTATTTTTATTTTTTTATTATTTTTTTTTTACTAATTTCCAGATAGGCACCATAAGACACCGAGTTTTAGCTGCCTCGACCAAAGTCACAATACTGCACGAACAGCAGAACCAGAAATATAATCAGTCACCTGATGTTCTGCACTTGCCTTTGGATATTTTCTGTGAAACGATGTGATGACCAAGCCGTGAGGCTCCTCTCCTGACACCAAATCCATATTGCCTCGCCCCGACCAAGTGATGGCTTTCAACTCTCCCCAGCTTCAGTTTGCACAGGAAACCTGTAATGGGACTGCATCGCATTTGAATTTACCTTTTGAAATGCAGCCCTCGGGCAGTCTCTGCATTCCTCTAGCTGAGCAGAGGTATGGGTGAAACAAGTTCTTGATTTAGCTGCCAATAAGTGTCCAAAGCACTTCATGACTGACAGTCTGCAGAGAAGCAGCAGGATCCCACCGGAGCTAACAAGAGGATGCAGTTAAATCAGCCTCCCAGCCGAGGGTAGGATTGTTCCAGAAGCAAAGCAAAGAGAAGAATGTGACTAAGTCCTTGCTGTGTCCCCGATTTCCTCCTCACCCTTGTCCCAGATGGGGAGAGGTCAGTGTGCCCTGCACATGGCACAGTATCCTCCTCCACCTCCATCCCAGCCCCTCAGGCACCCGCTGTCACCTCCCACCTCTGTCCTGCAATTGAGGGGAAGGAAATCAGACAAGGTGCATACATGTTTTTCCTTTTCTCCTCAGTCAGAGATCTATTATAAATGAGAATGGTAATATTCCATATATAATGCCATTTTCCTACTCCTCTCTTGCTGCAGTTTTTTCTGCCTATTATATTTCCAGTGCTTGTTGTTTTTGTTTGGTTTTTTTTAAATCCACTTTGTCTTGTTCCTTCTGGTCAGGCTGACTCTTCTGGTGGTATTAATTATTTCTTGGAATTGGTTGCTATTATGCTATGTTTTCCTTTGTGGCTTCAATATTTCATAAGCTTGGATTAATCTAGCTTATCTGGGATCTTTTGCTTACAGTATGTAAATAAAAATAACATTTCAGGAAAAGGTTAATATTTCCAAACAGGCTTTTGCTTTTTATAATCATGTTTAGTATCAGATCTTTGAAGTTCTGGAGCATCTCTCACTAACTTTATTATAAAGTAGATTGATATTTTGGAGTTCAGAAACATAGAGTTTTTAAAATCTTGACCTGAAACCTCAAAAAAAAGAAAGTGTAATTCTAAGAAGAAGGATGAACAGAAGTGTCCCAGGAGATGTAGCACAACCATCACTGTAAAATACTTAGAAGATTGGGGGTTGTGGGATAAATTCACTTGTAGGAAAGATAATCCTGAATGGGAAGAAAACCTGATAGCATGAATTCATAGCTTTTAATTATATTCTTCTAAGTCTTACTTAAAACTCTTCCATTAGGAAAATCAGTGGTTTCTGTATTCCAGAGCATTCCATGGCAACGACATTAATGGGAACAAATGGGAATGGTCTTTGCTAGCACTCACTGATGGTCTCTCGCAGTTTGCAAACACATTATTATAAATAGTAGCTGCAGAGAGGAAATGGGGAAAAGTTTCATTGTGGCAGTTAAAAGGACTCTGCAACATAGAAAATAGAAATTACTGTAGCAGATCAAAATTTTTGTCCATTTAACACTATCTTTTATACTAGCCAGCACCAAGAAGTTCAGTCTGGGAAGCACAAATATTGCTTTATTCCTAAGATCACTTTGGACCCAACTGCTTATAACTATGCCAGACTTTTCCTTTCCTCTAAATAACTTCTGACCCCCAGGTATCACCTGGCAATTAGATTGATGCAAATAAAGTTGAGAACAGCACATTAGCATATGCAGATGAGAGATTCCTCAGCTCTCTTTCAGCTGTGTGTGTATGTTTACAGACATACATAAACAGTCCATATGCCAAGAATGACAGACCAACACCAGTGAGCAGCCCAAGGACATATGATATCCATATGGTCACATATGTTTGCAGAGAAACATGAACCCCAAGCACTTCTAGTATCAAATAATTTTCCTTAAAATAAATGCTGTCATTTAAACCCAATCTCTCATCAGTCTCATCGTTATGTGCTTGGGCTTTTCTGATGGCATACTTGTCTATTTCAGCCCTGTCTTGCAATTGGGAAAAAAAGGATGTGCTTATTACAAGTAGAGCTTTGAACAGTGGCTTATTGCAAGCCCAGAATCCGTCCACTGATATGTCCATTTTTTCCTCTTTTTCCCTCTCTTGTCTCCCTGTATTCAATGTCCCTTCAGAAATGCAGATATGGCCTGCCCAAGGCATGAGCATAAAGGACATAACAGGCTGAATGAGGGAAGCTCAGCACATTTTTAAATGAAAAAAAAAAATCTGCAGTTTTGCTAGCTGAGATAAAAATTACAAGAGCTGTGTATTCTCATGCTTCAGGGCATAAACTGATCAGTACCTAGGGTCAGGTGCACCCCAATCTGTCACAATTAGGAACATACATAGAGTTTTAAACTTTCTCTGGAAGCAGCTGGTTTTGGCTGCTGTTGCTGATGAACACAGTGGATTTGGTGTTCCACTGACTGGGTAAGGAATGGAAAGTGCTGATGTTCTGTTACAATACAATTTATACAGAAAAATTAATGCAATTTGAAAATCCAATTGAGGAGAACCTTTACTTTTTTCTTTCTTTTATTTTTACGGTAGAAGTTCCCTCTCACCTTTCTCTCACCTCTTTGAAGCAGTTTATCAGGTATCTTTCTGTTCCATTTAGCCAAGCCCTGATTTTTTTTTTTGTTTGCTTTTAGTCCTAAAAACAGCAGCAGAAATGTGATTTTCCTTTGTCCCTTTAACTTTAGATGTCATGAACTGCAGACAGAAAGAAAGAAGAGGTGATGTGAAAGTTCATTTTCCTGCCCTTTCTAGACATGACAGGACAGCCTCTCCAGGTAGCTGCTCTCATAAATGATGCTGGCTGGACAGGCTAAATGATGACATGTTGAAATTTCATATGAAGCTGAATGATTTCCATATCTGCAGATCCTCTTCAGTGGCATTAGTTATGCTAATAAAGTGGTGCGACTTTTCTGGCAGTGCTTGAGGCAGCTGCCAGGCTGTGACTGAAGACTCTATCTGGGGAAATAACTCAGAAAGTAAAATTCAGATGGCCGACAACCTGCTCAGATCCCTGCTCCTCAACCAGAGCTATGTCTAAGCTCTGTTGTTGAGTGTGTAATAAACTGTGCCTAACTCAGACACAACCCCGCTGGCATCTCAGACATTACTTTGCAAAGCTCTTTAGGACACCCCCAGTGTTTGCTTAATTTATGCGCTGATGGGCATTTCTAAGACATCCTTCGGCAGCATGAAGAAAAGGCTGGCAGAGTTACTAGGGGCAGCAAGAGGAAAACAAAAGAGAGAGTCAGTTTGCACATTGAGCCAGATGAGCCCACCAGCTGCTGGAGGAAGAGGCATGTGCCACTCGGATGGCAAAAGGAGGCAGCATGAATGCAAGATGAAGCTGGATGTGAGGCTGCACCCTTTCTTTGAACAATGTTGGGGGTCAGAGCCAAGCTGGGTGGGAGGACAGTAATGAGCTGCAGAGTTCAAATGCTACCCCTTATCCCTAAAGAGAGCCCCTGGAAATGTGTAGTGCTCTGAAAACCAAAGGGCAGAGTGTTGTCCACAAAAGAAATTTTTCTCTACAGGAATGAGTCACACCCCAAGTCTCCACAGGATACACTGTGCTTTTTCAGGGACTAAATTTTCCTTGTCATGTTTTACAGTTTTCCACTTGCTTAGATCCAGAGTTCAAAATTAAATAGGGAAGTCTAAGGAAGGAAATGATCTTCTGTCAGCTGTGCTCTTGGTTCCTCTAAATATCTTACTCATATTATGCTCTGAGAGAGTTCTTTGTGACTAGTCTTCCATAAGAAGCTGTCATGGAGCTTATATTTTTTTAGGGAGGCTATTCTTTCATTCATGTAGTTGTAACAATCAATGGTCTTCTGTTCACATTGGTTTACAGAAGACTTATCTAACAAATTATGTTTTCACGTGCCCAGGATGAGTTTCTTTCCCCTCTGGTAATTTGAAGCCACACAGCTCAGTGAGTCTTGTCATATCCTGCTGAGTGTCCTCTTCTTTGGGACAAGGCATCCTGTTCCTCCTGGCTTTCTGGGCTTTGTGGCTTTGTACCTTGCTTAGGTAAAGGAGGAAATAATTTTTGTTATATCACCTTCTTCTCTTCCAACACATCTTTTAAGAAAAAAGTTACCATTTAATTCCCCTAAGCTTGAAAATGCAGTGGTGGGGATGAAAAGTCCCCACTGACCTCTTAGTGGACCAGCGTAACAAATTCACCTCTAATTTCAAGACATTCAGGGCACAGAGGTGTCAGATAACTGCATGATCAGTTCATTCAGGTGAGTTTGAGTATATACTAAAGGACCAGAAGTGTTTGTACCTGAAAAATAGTCAGGCACTTTATGAATTACAAGCATTTCTGGAGCAAGGTTTTATGTAGAGACCTTTGTCCAATGGCAAAGGAAAAAAAAATAAATAAACAACATCAACAACCTCCACCAAAAGAAAAAACCTCCCTCCCAACAAAAAACCACCAGCAGTGCAAGATTGTCCTGGCCTTTCCCAGCTGGAAGACTCTAATTGTAACCCCATAGCCCTGTAACACCATATTGCCAGTTCTAGTAGCAGGCTGGCAGTTTTTAACTGAGTTTCTAAGGCCTCAGATCTGTCTTTATTCTGTTTGAACTTTTCTTGACCCGCCTGCAGCTTTGTTTTACTTGGTTTAGCTGCAACTGCAATTTTTCTAATGACCAGATGGTTATGGCTAATTCGTTTTATTTCTGTTTATCTTTGTATGCTACCACCATGGTTTTATAACTCGAACTCAATGTAGTATAGAGAAATGCAGCCCCAGTAAGACAAGAGAGGCCTTGAGAAGGGGGAGACATGGGATGTGATGCAGGGATGTGGAGGTGTGGGGTGATAAGAGGTGGGTCACGGGCTGGCACTGGAGACTGCATAGCTATAAACAATTGACACATGGTCAGCTAAAAAAATACAGACCTGCAGCGGGATAAAACTAGGTTTAGGGGTAACAGAGGGAATAGTATCCAACTTATGTGAAAGGTGCAGTATCTAGTACATTTGGATGTGGAGTTGCAGACCAATGAAGCAAGAACAAGGTGTAAAATTGTGTTAGGAAACATATAAGAATGACCACAAGTGGCTCTTAAGGTCAAGAAGAAGAAACTACCATCACCATAATGTTCCTTCTGGCAAAGGTTGCAGTGGCTGGAGACTCAGCCTAACCTCCACAAGGACAAGGGTGGTCATCCTTCACCCACACCATAAGGATGAAACCGCTGACCTTAGGACCCTACAGAGAAGGAAAGAGAAAAGAAGTTTTTGCCCCCCGGGAAAGGGGGCAAAAACTCAGGTGTGTGTGTATGACAGACTCAACCACATATTTATTAGTGCTGAAAATTTTCCTGCATGGAAGTATTCTTTCTTTTTCCACACTAGTTAGATGAGGATTGATAATGATTAAGTAACTAAAATTTTATGATACTAATGAAAAACTCTTGTATTTATATTTAAGACATATTTACTGTTTGCTCATAGAAATTATTCTGAGAATAACATACTTTCACAACCATTTGCTATAATGTATCAATGTCTGAAAGATGCTTTTCATAACCAGTTTAAGCTGATGAAAGACAATAAAAAGGATGGTCCTAGTCCCCTTTGCCTAGTACACATGGCTGGATATTTCTACTTTTTGTGTTGAGCCATGATCCCTGATAGAGCTGAAAATGGCTGTAGTGTAAACCTAATTGCACTGAGACAAAGAATACTTCCATGCATTAAAGGTTTCAATAACAACAATAACAATAGCAATAATAACAAAATAGCTGTGGCAATACCATATTTCAGGTCTGCAAGGTTACAGCTGCCTCAGTTTCCTGTGCTCAAAGCCAGAATTGGTAGCATTAGCCCCAAATTGCTACTGTTGAAGCCTTCTAGGTACAGGTGCAGTTAATATGCACACCCAATTTGGAATTGCATAGCTACAAAATTAGTTACAAATATAATAAATTTTAGTGACTGAAGAAGGATAAAGACAAGAGTCAGGAGTTCAGCAGGGAAGGAAACTTTTAAGTCCACTTTGTCACCCAAAAATATGTGCCACTGCATCACAGACTTGCTGTTTGCTGCTCATTATATGTAATTCCCCTCTTCCAAAGAGTTCACTTCTCCACTGGGAGAGCACTGAGATGCAATTTTTTTTAGTCATCCAATCAGGGAACATATGATTTCAGGGACACAGCACAGTTTACAGAATAACAGAGAATGAGCAACTGAAGTGAATAATTCACGAACTATCCACAGGCTGTGATTTGTTTGTATAAACTATTTGGTAAATACTTACGCATAACTATCATATTCATAGTAATCAGGAACAGGTTTGGAACAAAGGCTAACTCTCCTGAATAATTTATTCCCCAGGAATAATTCAGATTGCTCTCGTGTATTCTCTGGAGTCTCTCTTGGTGGCACATTACCAAAAAGTACTGTGCATTAAGTGAAAGTTGGCTGTGTCCCAAGCAGGACAGAGTGTGAGTGTTTGGAGTACAACCTGCAATGTCTAGAGAAATCCTTGCCTCCCTCCAAGTCGAGCTGCAGAGACTGAGGCACAGATGTGCTCTGTACCAGGCTCCAGCGTTTCAAGCTGTTCCCTACAACCAAGAACTGAGGAAATTGGTGCCGAGGCATATGTGATAGGGAGAGAAGTTTAAAAGAAGAAAGCAAACACACAACAACAACAACAACAAAAAACCCTCAAAACAAACACTAAAAACCCAAACAAACAAACAAAATAAAAACAAAAAGCAAATTAAAAAAAAGGTAACAAAATCTAGCTAAAAAATTACAGAAATTCAGAGAAAACACAACTTGAAAAACAATAAAGCACTGTTCATTAATTAAATAATGAGAATAATTTTTGACCTTTATAACTACTCCTGCTCTATACTGAGAAGAATATCTGAATATTTAGTTTTAATCTTTGTCCTCATATTACTTAAAGTCAGGTATTTTATGAGAGGTGGTTCATTTGTTTGTTTCTGTTCATATAAACCTTTGAGGTCTTATCTTCCCTGCTTTCCATAAGAATTCCTATAGAGGGTAAGAGAACAGTAACTATCAAATTTTTGAAATCTAAGGCACTGAAAACAAGATTACTTTGTTGGATTTTGCTTGAACATTATGAAATGTTGCTCTCATTTTCAAAGTCAGGAGGTTCTTAACACTATAATTTATTTACCAGACCACAGTCAAGTATGGGCATAGAAATACACAGACAAATTCTCCTTTTCTTCAAGTTGAATATTATTGCAATAAATTTCTTTTAGCTTCTACTGACCAAGAACTGTTTGGGTAAGTGTCTTCTTGATTGCAGCTGCTAGCAGAAGAGCTATTCCCTCTTCATTAGAACTGGGGCAGTTTTATCATTGATTTAAACGCATTGATTTTTTTTTCTTTGTACAATGGATACTTAATTTCAGTCAGATTTTCCAGATTTTGAATGTAGACAAGAAAATTATAATAAAGTTTCCCTCTTGCTGATGGTTTCTTTAGGAAGTATTTTCTCCCTGTCTATTACAATACAGTGTTATTTTCCTACCTCACTGAAATTTTCCTGAATAAAAACCATCCTTGGCTACAAAAAAAAAAAAATCACAACTAAAGAAACATTTCCTCACAATCAGTCTGTTGAAATGCAGCTTGCACCCTTGCAAAAGGGGAGCTCTGAACCATGATGAATAAGCCTTGATTTTACAGGTCTAAGTGATGTTTGAGCCACAATCATTCCCAACTTGCTTGTTGTTCAGGGGGATTGTAGCTATCCAGGTTCCCCTAAGACAGTCAGATAGCAGCCAGAAAAAATTTTCTCAGGTAGAGTCACCAGAATATCCAAATTGTAGAGACTGGACGAGAAATAAGAAGGCAATTTGGGGAAATGTTCAAGACCAGGTTGCGTGGGGCTTGGTCTAGTGGAACATGACCCTGTCCATGGCAGAGAGATTGGAATAAGATGAGCTTTAAGGCCTTAAGGTCCCTTCTAACCCAAACAGCTCTGTGATTCTATGTTCCTCTGATTCTGAGTCAAAGTACACATTTCATGCATAACTTGGTTTGTTTTGGTTAACCAAAGCATTCACTGTTGTCTTCATTCTGAATGTGTTTGGGGATTGACTGGGGATTTAGTTTTTTGAGACTTTTTTTTTTTTTTGTATGGCTGCATGCGTTCTTTTTGCACGTTTACATGCTTGTCTTCTTTGAAAAGTGATTATGAAGCCACATTTCAACATGAATTGTTATTTTGAAACAAACAATGCATTTCAGCATTTTAAGATAAAAACGTAGATTGTTGTGGTTCAGGGAAACTCTTTCTGTCTCTTTCAGGACAGCTTGAAGCAGCTAGCTGATGTTTGCCAAATTCACAGACTAATTTGTTTGCCTGAAATTGTCTTCCTGACTGTTTTAAACCAGAGTTTCTTTGCACATCCATCTAGTTGAAGGCATTGACCCAAACTATGTTCAAAGATATGGAAATCATGGAGTTTAGAAAAAAAAAAAAAAGGGTGAGATCCTGATGGTTAGGATGGGAAGTGAAGCACGTTGCAGACAGTCTTTGATCAACGAAATGATAAATAGGAGGTAGGTCAGGGAGAAGCACCCTGGAACCACTAATTTGCAAGATCTTCCTATATCATTAAGCATCCACTTTTCTGAGCAGGTAAATATTAAAATTATGACTAGTTTTAGTGACATAATTCTATATCAGTAAAACTCCATCTTGCTGACCACAGCCATATGCAGCTATTGCTGAACTAAACACTTTGAAAACAGTGGAAGGCTGATTTACCTGTCAGAAAGTGTTAAAACTCTTGGCAGAGTCAAAATTAGAAGTTAAAATGCCCTATTTTACTCTACCTTCTGCAGTAGTGCTGTACCTTTAATTTTCATAATCTCTGCAGCTTTAAATTCAACATTTATTTTTAACACATATATTTTAATGAAACATGAAATATAAAACGAAACTCCAGTCTGCCTCCTATGAGCATGGAGAGAAATCCTAATTACCTGTTTCAAAAGTGTGAAGCTCTTTCTAATTTTCCAGCAGCCAGGTTCCTTAGACAGCACTCAGTATTAAAACTATTTATGCCAATTGTGCTATTTCATGCATAAAATTACCGCATTATTGTTGGAATAGATGCTGGAGAGATATCTAAGCAGGGTGTAATCACTTCACTTTCTATCAAATTGTGCTTCTGAAAGGTATCATAAATTTTATTAGAAGGCAAGAGGCTAATGGAAGCCAATCAGCGTTAATGCTGATAAAATTGCTTGTATTTTACATTATAAAATGGGGAGATATTTTTATCGGAAGGTTCCCTTTTGTTTTATTAAGAGTGTATCATGGAAACTAGGGTGCAATGGGACAACAGAGGGTAGTCACTAAACCTCTCCTGTTTCTGCTCCTGGCTTAACCTACAAAAAAGTTTGTGTCTCAAGACGCTCTCAGATCTCTGATGGTGTAAAGGGAGTGCAAAATAAGTTCCACACACCCTCAGGTCTGCTGATTTGCACAAGACTTTACAATGATGAGGTGCATCTCTGATGAAAATATTTATGTCCCAAATGTTATTTGGTCTTTTTATTGTTTGAGCTAATTGTTTTCTATTAGGCTGCCTATAGAATCTGGGGAGAAGGATAGTTTTTATGACTCCCCAGCTTATTTTTAAAGCTCCGCAGTGGAAGGATTAGAGTGGATTTTGATATCGGAAGGATGAGGATCCAGAAATGGGAATGGAAAAAGGAGCTTTACCCATCAAGAAGTAATTGAATGCGATTTAAAGAAATTGGTCTACTTCGATGGTAAATTAAAAGTTCTTTTTTTCTACCTGTTAATAAAATTTTGTACTTAACAGAACCACAAGCAGTCATTTGCAAAACAGCTGGTTCAAATTAGTTCTTGATTTTTTTTGTTTTGTGGGGGTTTTTTGTTGGTGGTGGTGGTGGTTGATTTTGGGGTTTTTTTGTTTGCTTGTTTGGTTTTTTTTGGTTGGTTGATTGGTCTGGTCTGGTTTGGTTTTTTCGTTTTTTCAACTGCTTCAGGTAAATGTGGTTGTTTCTGCCCTATAGTCATGGAAACTGAGACCCCAAAAGGTGATGGGTCAAACCACAAAGGGAATTTGTGGTAGACCTGCTGTTGGACAGGGAGGTAGAGATTCACAGGTAGCAGCATTCAGGGAATCCGTAGGGTATTTACAAACTGTGTGTGGTTTGTCATGCCCTGGCACTGCAGAGACAGAACCTTTCCAGGCTCTGAAAATCCCAGTTCAAACACCAGCTTTGCCTGACAAAAATGCTTATCTCCATCAGTAACATACACTGTCCCTGCTCATAAAGCAAATATTTACACCACCACTTTTCAGACCATTATTGGTAGCATTATTAATATTGTTAGCATTATTTGCACTGCAGCTACAGAGCACCCTCCAAGAGAGGGTGCTTTGTGTCACTCACTGTACAAACACGCGGCAAAGGGCGGTCTCAGCACTGTTGGATTAGCAACCTAAATATCTAAGGCAAACAGAGGCTGGGAAAAAACATCCTGGGTACCCAAAGCAGGCAGGTTTTCCTGTGCTTAAGAAGGCAGATGGCAGGTACCTGAACCAGGATCAGTTCACGACTTTGCCACTGATTTTCTGTGCAATATATTACTTAATCACTTCCCAGTTCCTCAGGTTTTCACAGGAGTAATGCCACCAATTTATTCCAGGTTTCTTTAGGGTCTACAATTACTGGTGCCTAGACCCAGCTCCAGCTAATGAAAAGGAGTCATTGACAGGATTTGGCCCATTACTGAATTCATATTCCTGCCTCTCGTAGTCATGCATATTCCTGTCAAAGCCCACACAGTGTAACACTTGGTGTTAATGGAGTCACAGTAAGGATGGATTTGTTCTCATCCAACTACATGTTTTAATTCAAAGACCACATTACTGTTCAAGTGATAGATTAGATAGGGGCAAAACCTGTTTATTTCTTTTAATTCCAATTATGTTTTAAAATTCCATTTCTGGTTGGCTGTTATTTATTTCCAGGGCTTTTTATTATTATTTTATTATTACACCGCCTCTGTGTAACTTTTTCTTTTCTAATTTAATCCTCCATTTTTAAATACAATTTTCTTCTTCACCCACCGATAGCTGCATGACTGATTTTACTGAATGAAATTTATAACAATGACAGAACAAAAGGGAATTTACTCTGAATCCAAACTAAAATCATGTTAACAATATATTTTATTTTACAGCCTCAATTTCAATGGGGCACGCAAGTCTCTCTGAAGTCAACAGTCTATTCTCACATCCCAAACCTGAGTATGCTTTTGTATAACTGAAATTAGTATAACATTGGTTAGCTTATCTGACTTTGCCCTCTGAAATCATTGACTTTTAAATACTTGTCTCAGGCAGGCCACAGTGAAGAATAGAGCATTATTATCATAGTTCCAGAATAAAAAAAAATAATAAAAAAAAAAAAAAGGTAAAGTGAAGTTCAGACTGGAAGTATTTATTATAACTAGATAGGAAGAACTGCTAGAGTACAGCAATAATTTCAAATGCACATATGGCACTCTTGGCAGTGCATCTCTTGTGCCAAGAGTGGACTTTGGCATTTAGTAAAGCCCATCACAGTACCACAGGTTGACAAAACTGCTTTCTCTGCTGTGTCACTAAGTGGCTTATACTGCCATTGCAGTTATATCCCAGAATCTCAACTTCTGCCACTTCACACCTGTGTGGTCAATGTTTCTCCATGTACCTGACCCTGCTGAGCTGTCTCACACCCCTGTCACCACCTCCCTTTCTCTCAATGCCTCTCCGACCTGGAAGGCCCGTTGCAGAAAGCACAGATGCTGACAAAGTGAAATTGGTTCCACTGCTTAGGGCAGCATGCCAGTGGGCCCAGTAACTGCAGTGGGATGGTGGGAAGTTTGTTTCCTACTTGAAGTAAGGTCTTAGAGACAAAAAATGCATTTCTCCTGCTGAAGCTGTCCACCTTTACACAGAGTTGAAATGCCAAAGTGCTGGGAGACTGGACAGAGGGTTTGCACAGCCCTGGATCTGCCTTTCCTCACAGAGAGCTGTGCAGTTGCTGGTTCAAAGGCACCAAAGACAAACTGAGACTCCAAGTTTGTTTCATGTGCCAAATCATGCCCTGTGGGTTCAACAGGAAGAGATTGTTTTGAAAGGACAAGGGACAAATCCTTACACTTGCATTTCCTGTCAGCTGATGATGACAGGAATCACAGAATATCCTGAGTTGGAACGGTCCCACAAGGATCATTGAGACCAACTCTTGACCTTGCACAGAACCACCCCAAGAATCCCACCACATTCTTGAGAGTATTGTCCAAATGTTTCCTGAACTCTGGCAGGCTTAATGCTTTGGTCACTTCTCTGGGGAGCTTGTTCTGGTGCCCAACCTCCCTCCTCTTTCTTTGTTTTTTAGTTTGATGGGGATTTGGTGTTCTTTTTCCTCTTACATGTCAATAACCAGATCCTTTTTTTGAGCAGCGCTTTTGTCACTGCAATCCAATCCAATGAACTCCAGACTAAGCTGAAAAAAACAGACACCTTAAGCACATCTACCTGTGTATAGATTATAACTAAATTCAGCTACAGCTGAGAAAAGAGTTTGCAGTGATGTTGATGGTTAAAATACATCTTTTGAACAACATAAACTCTGAATCTGTTTCTGTGATTTGGGAACCCCCCAGCACAGAAGTAGTTGTAGTGATCCATAGTCAGAGTACAGATGACCCCATATACAGACATAAGTTTGGGCTTCGTTCATAACCTAGGAACATTAAAATTCCTTTTAATTAAACACTAAAATTCCAACCTTTCCTGGGAAGTTACAAGATTTTCATGTTTCAGGGAGAAAAGTGAAAGTAAATCTTCTCAGGTTTTGCACTGTTTTAGTGCTCCAGGAGCATCCAAATTACATTTAATCTCCATATGAATAACACCACCCTTATGATAATGTCTTTCAAATACAAACATTAAATAATTATGCTGACACAGCACTAAACTCCAAACATTTCTCAGACTGATGATGGAAAATATGAATTATCAGTAGCAAATGTTCTGTATTTTCATCCACATTCTGTTAACATTGCTGTTCTGCAGTCTCCCTGAGATGGATCTCAGCAGAAGCACTCAATTGATTTACAACCTTGTAATTCATTTGTCGTCATTTATTTTCCTTTGTATAAAACAAGACGTAACTGCACAAATGCTGGGATCCTAAAGTGCTGGATTAAGAGGATTCTGACTTGTTGATGCCCTGTTACAGAGGAGAAACAAAGGGAGCTTATGCAAGGCAATACAAAAACATTTTGCCTAAGCATATGAAACAGTTTATAATAATATTCCTTATTCTCTAATTAGAGAGTAGGGTGGGTCACATTCTGTCCTTGAGCACACCATTACTGCCTATGCTTTGCATTTCAGATCTTGAAGAACAAAAAGTACTGACAAACCAAAAATATGCATCTAAAAATAGGAAGACAGATGATAAAACTCTAAATACATATTGGACTACGCGAAGAATTAATTTTTAGAATTTTCCTCCTTTTCTGTTGCATGTATACATAGGTCCTCTGTGATGCTTGAGCAATAAATTCACATCACAACACTAAGTTAGCATTACGACTACCTGTCAGCCACATAAAATACAGAACCTTTCCAAGTTTGAGGACATTGGTCAGGTTTAATGAATGTTATCATTCACCCAGTAAATATTGCCTCTGATTTCTGTACCACGTTATGAACGTCAGGAAGGGAAGGTAGATAACTGAAGTGCTCAGGTTGGATCAGTGCCAGTGTGATGTATCCAGTATGCAAAATCAGATTTCGGCTGGATAATGCCATAGTGACTAACTGAGTAGAATAGATTGATTTTATTTTTTCTTCAAAAAATGTTCAGCTCGAGCTGTATATCAAACCTAGGGTTACAGGCTTTGCACAAGGGATGACAGTTTTGTGTTGGAGACATTGAATCAGGATTCTGGGCAAAAATATTCCAGTTCAGCACTCAGCCAGACTTCCTTAGGCAAGCTGCTTGTTTTCAATTTCCCATTTATTATGTAGGGATAATATTTTCTTTTTCCATTCATCTGGCTTGCTTATACCATAAGCTCTTTGCAGTATTATTTATCTCCAATGATGTATATGTTCAACCCTTGCAGAATGGACCTATGTATTTGAATAAATCAATATGAAGATCTAGGCAAGAAACAGCTTTTTGCCCTAAAGACATTTTCAACATTTTAAACATTTTTAACAAGCTGTCTTGAAGCGCTTTTTTTCTTCTTTTTTTTCTTTTTCTTTTTTTTGTGAAGAAAATTACAAACCACAGCATGTGAGAAGCCTAAATATCTGAAATTCCCACCAACCTTGCAGTTAGCTGAAATGTGGGAAATGAAAATTCAGGCTCTGGACTTAAACCAGGCAAAATGGATACTTGAACCAGAACTGTCAACATTAGAGTTGAATGTGCATTTTTATAACTGTGTTACACATGGTTGGTTCTGTGTTGCCACTGAGAATAGAACACTTGATCTAACTGAAAAGGGAAAAGAGAAAGAAAAGGAGAAAACTTCACTGTGGGCCTGGAAAGCTTTATATTTGAAACTCCACATTCCTTCTTTCAAAAAGGTTCAGCTTCAAGTTTTACACAGCTATGCATGTTTTGGGTAAAAATATCATTAATCTCATAAATGTTCTGTCATTTTTGACCCTTTTTATGTTTAAATGTTTAGATTTTTAAAACAGTGTTAGTATTTTCCCCAGTTTCTTTTAAAAAATTTGTTGCAGAAGTTCTCCTCCAAAATATTTATATATACCAGACTAAAATGCAAAACTCAGCCTGTTTTCTATTATTTATGTTGGAAAGCAATGTGGCAATAACTGCCTTCAACTGAAAAAAGTATGCTTTTCCCTTACTCACTTGTTTTGTAAAGCTGCCTGATAGTATTTATTTTAAAATCATCACTGCAGAGCAACATCCTAAAAATACCACATCTCAAAAACAGACTTGTAAACCAATGACAGCAAGTGAATATAAGTAGGGAATAACATCTCTCTGCTTTAACAATAAGAGAATATAATAAATATCACATTTAGAGTACATAGAGCTCCTTTTGCTGACTGTTTATAGATATACACAAAGAGTTTTCTCAGCAATAGACAGATCTCACCAGATCATTTTCCCATATAAATGACAGAATATAGTTTTCCATTTTAGACTTAACATATGCATAAATAAACACTGTGTGTGCTCATTCCAAGAGAATATTTGTTAAAAATGATGAAAGAAATGAATTATCAGCAAAACTAATCTCACCATATAAACTTAGGTGTCTCATCTAAGCATGAATTTGACTTCAATATTAATATTTTTTCAGGTACACTTTATTGTTATCTGTTTTTTCTGACTCAGCATCACAATGAAATATTGTATTAATTGTATTATCTGGACTATTTGTTGAAGTAAAAACCACTTCAAATAGAACACTACTGCATTTGAAAAAATATTGCAACATTAGAAAAAAAATAATGCTTTTCTCTTTGTTAATTCTTTTTCAGATTTTTTAGATTAGTTCCCTGAAATGCACATCCTCAGAAATAGCTGCATGACCAGGACCGAACTGTCATTGCAAAAGGAGAAGAAAATATTTTAGACCATTGTAGGGGAAGCAGAGGAAGCGTTTGCCTTTGTAATACCAGCTTAAAAGAATAAACATGGAATAACCTGGTCACTTTTCTTATCTCTAGAGTCAATGAACAGAGTCAGATATTTCAGATACTAAAATTAATAACTAATTAATAATAGACACACATCCCCATTTCTTTGGCAGCCTCCATGGTTTCATAGTGTAGGGTTGAAGAGTCAGAGGGGCACAAAGTCCAAATCAACACTAAGTGCCTGCACTCAGAGGTGATCCAGGATCTGAGAGTGGGATTTCCAGAGTGCCCAGCCCCGTCTTCACAGCTCTTCAGATGTTCAGTGAAATGTTCATCACTTTCCAGGTGCTCATAGTGGTAAATACCAACTGAACACACTTCCTTAACTCAGAATTAAGTGTATTAAAGACTGGTATTGAATGGGTTGGACTATTATTTTGTGCCTGTGCAGGTGGGTCTTGAATGCAGAAACACTGTGAAAATTCCATCCAACACCTTCCCAAGGAATTGCTAAGCAGTTGTGCAAAGACTTCTGCAGAAGGTAAACATAAATGCTCTGGGAACTTGACAAGGATGCTGTTGAAGGATGTTATCAATACTGTTACAGGATGTTATTAGCATTATTAGATTGTTAACAACTGGCAATGGTCATTTAGAAGCATTTGATGTCAGAATAGAATTCAACATGAACACACAGAACATCTGTATATTCAAAGGCTTTCCTGGAAAACAAAAGGAAATTCTGAAGGGTATAGGGATTTTAACATTAAAGAAAAAAAGTTGCTGCCTTGATCAATACCCTCAGGATTTGCAAAATGGCAGCAAAGTGAGGAACATGCCAAATAATATTTGGCTTTGGCCCTAACTTGTAAGTCTGTCAAGGACTTCTCTTGCCAATTGGTGGAAAATGGATTACTGTCATTTTTCAAGGGACTGCACATCATTTTCCATTGATTGGCATGCCAAATCCTTCACAAAGTAATGAGTCAGGCATGATGCAAATCATCGTTGAACTGTCACTTTGATTGCATAGCCCTCTATCAGTGTGATTAAACTGGTGTGGCATCCAAAAGGTAATGAACGACTCTGCTTGGCTTCAAAGGTGGAAAGGAAAATTTTAGTGCTAGGCAGAGGAAGCAGGGGACAAACAATAAATCAGTGAGAGACATCAGTCAGTTACCTGTTGCTATGCTTGTGAGTAATTATGTAACTGAAATGATAAAATGCTGATCATGGTTTAGGATGAAATGAGATTAACCCAGAATATTTGCCATCACCATCATACATTTTGCTTGTCTGTCACAGCCATTTTAATGCACTTACCAAAACTGACTCTCTGGAGATGAGATGTAGACTCACTTCTTAATTAACCATTCATAATAAAAAAGTACCTGTTATTCACACAAGACAATAGACATGGATTATATTAAATTTCCAAGGCAATAGACATGGATGATACTACATTTCCAAGTGCCTTATTCTTAATTTTCACAGCAAAATCCTAACACACACAAATATGGTGAAATGCTGAACACTTGTAAATACTAGGAAACTTGCAGAATCAAACCACCAAGACCTCATCTTCAAATTACCTTTGATGTCAGAGTGTCTCTGACACACGCTGAACTTATTTGTTTTTAGATTGAAGGATTAATGCGTTGTAATCACATTTGCTGAAGATGGGCATTCATTTTCTTTCTGTGAGCACTCCCATTTTGGAAAGGCTGAAGACACTCTGAATTCTTACCTGTGCTGGGGAAATTGGTAATTTTTGCTCATTTTTAGACCAACTGTTTTCATTACAGTTTTCAAACTCGCGGATCAGATTTGATAAAAGTGACTAATGGGCTCCGAAATTAGGAAGAGTGGGACTGACAACTACAGGTACACATCTGTGCACAAGTAGAAGTGTGGCCATATAGTCAGCACTATTTCATGGACAGGATGAAAAGGGAAATAAAGCCATGTTAGATCAGTTTGACAAGGAAGTATTATTTTTAGTAATTATTTTTACAGCCAAGGAAGATGTTCTATGTTTATTTATTGTTGTGGAGGAGCTAAAAAATTAGATTTAGGTGTCTATATCTGTAAACTGAACCCTTCACAAAATTTTCTGACAGAGTTGAAAAGTAGGTTGGAATTCAGTTCTCACATATCCAGCATCTTTGAGCTAACCCTTCCTGCTACAACACTTCCTCAGTAAAAAATAAGTAACATAACTTCCATCATTTTTTCCTAAAGGCTTTCTACTATTTTCAAACACTAATTCATTTTGTTTATGGTAGTTGAGGAGCTCTTTGCTTTGATTTTACTTAAATGATTTGGAGATTCATCTTTCTGTTGAGATCACTAGAAATCTGAGAACATGATTCAGATCAAAGGTTTCTTCTAGAAATGTTACTTTTTTTCCTCCAAAAGAATCAAGTCTCTGCATTGTCTGCCTTCTGGATAGAGGAAGGATTTGATTTTATTTTACTTTATGTTATTTTATTTTAAACTTATTCCATTTCATGCCAATTATTTTCTTTCCTGAGTTGAGCTTACAAATTAACAAGAAATAATAATAATAAAAAAGAAAAACTATAAATTTTTAATATCTATTTGATCAATGTTACTCCTATGAACAATAACTGAAGTTTTTAACCTTAACTTTTTCATTGCTTTCCTTGTATTAAAATGCCATCATATTAGAAATAGCGTCATTTGCAACCAGTTTTCATAGATAGAAATGGCTAAAAATAGGAAATGGTAATAAAAAAAGGTTTCTGAAATACAATGATTTACTAGAGATTCACAAGGTAAAAGTACTCTCAGACACTCACAGCCTATGGAGATATCTGGTTCTAGATACAGTCAAGAGATTTGTTTAGTACCTAAGAGTGATTTACTTTTTTCTTAGCTCAATTAAAATCAAGACAGAAGACAAAAAACCAAAACAAAACAAAGAAGAAAGTCAACAACCCTCCATGGTCGGTAGTTTAAATTTAGATTTAAACTGTCCAATTAAAAAGAATTCATCTTTGAAAAGATTAATGTCTGTATGGGGATCTGCATCCTGAAGAATTACAGATAGACAAAGACTTGGAAAACCTATTGGTTTTAGATAACCTTTAAAATGAAATTCCTCATTTTGTTCATTACAGTCTATCAATATGAAATTCAAATAAGTTCATATAATTTTTAAGTTTATTCTCTTGCTGGTTTTCAAAGTAAATTATAATTGATATAAATCCTGCCATTAATTTGATGCTTATGTAAATAAAACTCTTTTATTCTTTGTGTGATTATTTTATTCATCAGTGACTTCAACTCACCATCACAGTTGAAGCCCTCTCCCTGCCTTCTAAAGCCAAACCCAGATTATATTTTTCTTTTTAGTTCTAAACTATGTTCATAACCAGGTGCCCACTACACAGGCTGTTCAAAGGTGGAGGTCTGAGAACAAATGTCATGCAGTGCTTTTTTTTTTTCCTGACTGAGCTTTGGTCTTCATCAAGGTCTGACAAATATTGGCATTATATGTCACTAAGAAGTAAAAGAGCATGCTCTGACCTTCAAGAATCCTCACAATATGTACATTATGTTGATGTGCCCTTTGTTTTGTCTCTCTTAGTTTGCTTTGGCAGCTTTAGCGATTTGGTCTAATGCAAGGTTGTTTTACCCAGTTTTAACTTTCTCTTTTAACCATGAACTGGACAACTGACTCTGTCTGACTTTTATGAGTCACTGTTTTCCTTACCTGTACTCCCATGGTAATCAAGGCAATCACAGAAGATTGGGTTCTAGTACATTGTTAACAGTGATGAGCACCCTCAGGAGTTTTGCAGATTTATTTTGGAGAAATAATCACAATGTCTGACCATGCTTCTGAAGTTCTTTCTGTCTTGGTGTTAGTAGCTCTGAATAGACAATTGGATTGAACACTTCATGAGATTCATTTTTCGCACTGATCTCTCTGAAGCAGCTGCCTTAAGTGTGGAGCTCATACTCTACCAGGAGTGAAGACTTGTGGAGTCCATAGGACTTTGGAGAATTTCAGGGGTTTTTTTCAGTTTCCAGGCTTAAATGACCCAATGTCAACATTATTTTTTGGTGTATTGGTCTTAATTGGATACTTACTTAATTGTACTGAGGAGGTCTGAAATATTAGGAGGAGACCACACAAAAAGGATGTAAAGTAGCTATTCTGAATTGTGTAAACTACGTATTGCCACTTCCTCATCCTGCAGGAGATGGTTGTATCTTACAACTAGAAGCACAACAAACAATCATGTTGCTAGTGTTTGTACAGTTACATTTGTTCTAAGGCAGGCTTTAAATGCTCAGATCATTATACTAATTTTGGTGTCTTGAATCATTAAAGGTTGTAAAACCAGCATGTTTGATCATGGAATCATAGAATGGTTTGGGTTGAAAGAGACCTTAAAGATCACCTAGTTCCAACCTCCAAACTTGATTTTAAGTAGTTAGAAGATATACTTGTATATGTCAGCTGAAGCTATCTGAAAATATATACAAATATATATATATTTACATATTTATATATATATATATATAAAGTATCAAAGTACATCTTAATAATATAAACCTGCCATAGTTACACGCAGGAAAACTTCAGAATTCTTTAAATATTTGACCATGTTTTGTTCAGGTAGTATTTATCAAGTGTTGTCACTTGACATTCTGAAGTATTAGGTATGTCAGGAGCAAGTAGCTCCTTACAATTCAGTAGCTCTACCTGATTTTCACTTTTCAAATTTAACAAAAAAAAGAAAAAAGGAAAAAAAGGAAAAACTTGTGACAAAAGATAGGCAGTGGGTGGATGTCCTAGTGTCTTAAAGAATCTCAGTCATTACCAAAAGGACACGCACACTTAAATAACTTCAGAAACAATTGATTAAGGGCATGATTTTTAAAAGGTCTTATCCTCAGTCTTTCTTAGACACCTTTGAACTCAATGATAAGACTGTCTGAGCCTCAGAAAAGTGCTACAAGGCAAGTACAGACGTCCTTGCTAGAAGAAGAGTAGAGCAACTTAGTTACAATGCATCATTTCCCCCAATATTTAATCATTATTCATAGATACATATATTCCTAATGTAATGCCAGAGAGGCATTACAGCAGCTAACCTGACCTTCTGTACATCATAGGCATTCCATTATTATTGTATTTAGCCCAATCACTGTTTATAACTAAAACATATTGTAGACAGGCATTCAAAAGCAACATGGAGATTTACAGATGCTGTATTCATTTAGTCCCACAGTAAAGAACCCATTAGTTCTTTACTATTGATTTTAGGGTCATGAGTTTTTTCTAAAATTGGGTTTGCTTTGATGGCATTGTCCTAAGATCAATATACATTCGCTTTCACTCATTTTAATCACCAACGCTGGTGCCAGTTTCTCGTCAGAGTGGAGTGGAGTCTCACCAGTGGAAAGTAGGGTCGTTTAGAAACATGTTCATGCCCAGCTTCGTCTTTCTTCTGGAGGGAAATTGGCTCCTTCAAATCTACGTTCTCCCATTCCATAACTTCCTGACTCATCCTATGGAACAACCTATTTCTTTTGAGTCCTTTCCACGATGTTAGAAAAGGTGTAATATTAGGATGGGTGGATGTAATCACCAGCCTCTGATCTATAGGTTGCAATATGAGAGTTTACCAATGATGTCTTAAGGACAAAAAAACATCCTTTGTAACTCTTGTATATTTTCAAACGCTCTTTTAAGTAGTCAGGGCAATCCGATCAATGCTATGATAGGACAAGGGGGAATGGCTCTAAAATGAAAAAGAATAGGTTTAAGTTGGATATTTGAAAGAAAGTCCTCAGTGTGAGGATGGTGAGGCCCTGGCACAGCTTGCCCAGAGAAGCTGTGGATGCCCCATCCCTGGAGGTGTGGAAGACCAAGTTGGATGTGTCTTTGAACAACCTGATCTAGTGGAAGGTGTCTCTGGCTGTGGCAAGAGGTCAGAACAAGATGATCTTTAGGGTCCCTTCCTACCTGAACCATTCCATAATTCTATGATTCTATGTATTTTCCAAGGACATCTGCAGTAAAGCACAGCATATGTTTATATCTGCATTTGTACCTTGTTATAGCTGTAGCCATACCTCTTTATACCTATGTAACTATACCTGTTTCCATATATTGCATCATATAGACAGATAGAAGTGACTGTGCTACGTGAACTGAGGACTGCTTTGAACTTTGCTTCTGGATTTTTAATACAGCAGCCCCTTTGATCTCAGGCCCTAGCTGTGGATTACAGTCCCTTGTGTGCCTGCAGGAGTTTTCAGCCTCTGGAATACACCCAGAGAAGCCATGAAAAGCCACCTGCTGAGATTAGATTTAAATGTATTAGACACAGTTATGTGTATCACTGGGCTAATGTTTTGGTCTAAGAGAGTTGGGTTTGGTTTTTTTTTGTTTTTCTGGGTTTGTTTGTTTTGGGGTGGGGTTTTTTTTGTTGTTGTTGTTTTTTTAAATTAGGGAGGTCTCTGTAGGTCTGTATAACCCATTTCTCATCTGAGGAATATACAAATAGGTATGTAGATATATATATGCATGAGGGTGTGTATACACATACAGATGATGTATTTTCACTAATTCTTTTTTTTTAATTTTTATTTTCATATACACAATAGATCATGCCCAATAGTAAAAGGGAAAGGAAATGTAAAATAAATGGCCCAGTCCCTATAGATCAGCCTCTTCTTAAGAGCAATTTTTTTAATTAAAACAAAGGAATTGTAAACTTGACAGTGAGGAGATCTTAATATCGTTCTCTACTACTTCTGAATAATTTTTGCTTCTGTTTAATCTAGGAAAAATAGGAAAAATTTCACTTCTTGGATTTTTTTTTAATAAAATTGACTGTGGATGTTCTACCTTCCGCTGAATTCAATGCCTTGTTGTTAGTATCTGATAAGTCACTCAGACAAGAAAATGTAGAGTTGCCAAATATCCAGGATCCAAATAAATGTGGGTTCCTAAGATGCTTGGTCTGGCCAAAATGCTGATATTTCTTGACATGTATAGTGGAACAAACTCAGGCACTAGAGATGCTTTTAGAGTTTTTACCAGTGAAAACCTTCCCTGCTTTTTCATACAGGTTATGTATTTTGCCATTTGAATGCAGGTTAAATGTAGATTCTTAAATGCCAGTCTTCTGAGATGATCATTACCATTCAGGTATGAGACCTGGGGGTTATGATAGAAAGTTTTATGAAAATGTCAGCTCCGTGCTCAGTAGTGGTCAAAAAAAGCAAATCTAACGCTAGAAATCATTAGGAAATAATAGAAAATTAAACAGAAAATTGATTTAGACATTTGGAAACAGAGATGGTTCATCCATATCTGTAGCACTCTGTGTGTGTATATCTCTACTGCCCTCATCACAAGAACGAGAACTGTTTAAAAGAATCACAGAAGGGTAACAGGTGGTAAAAGGCACAGTGCATTTTCCACTGCTATTTTTCATTTTGGAAAAGAGATAGTGCAGAGGGGCTATGACAGAACCCTACAAAGTCATGAAAGTCTTGATGATGATGATGATAAATAAGGATTGGTTGTTCATCGACTCTTCCAAAAAACCCACAAAACTAATAGAAACAAAGTAAGCTCACAAAACTAGGATTCAAAACATGTAGGAGAAGTTTTGCCTTCACTCTATTAGAACACTGGTTATGAAAAGACCTCCTCCCTCAGAGCAGATTTTGCATAATAAAAGTTTCAACATGTTCAAAGAAACAACATTCAAGTGTATGGAAGAAAAATCCACCAATGTTTCCCAAATGCACAGAAACTATGCCCAGGTAAGAAAGTCCCTATGCCAAAAGCAGTTGGATTTGGAAGAGCCTTAGGGTAAAATGTTCTTATTCTTCTCAAACAACCTGTTTGGTAATGTGACGAAAACCAGTGTGTTTATTCTCTTTCATCACCTTATTAGAAAGCCTTGGGGATCTGAGGTGTCAGAAAGATTCACAGACTTTAAGGATTTAGACTCTTTTCCAAAGTGACTTTGTTGAAAAATTGGGTTTCCTCTTTAGAACGAAGTGATAAAATAACTTAGTGAAAGACTGCTAGACACAGTGACTCCATGATTATGTTAGAATCGCCAAGAAATTCTATAAACTGGGCTTTCTTTCTTGTCATTTAAAAGAACTATATAAAATTTCTCTTGGGACACAAATTCCTGGCAGGCATTGTTTTGATAAAGTATTACAATAATACACCACTGAAGCAGTAGCAATCCTGGATATTACAAAAAACATGTCAAAGGAGTAAGCTGTTCTTTCAATGTGTTGAAATGCATCACTAGAGCAACAGTTGCCAGAGGAAAAAGGATTGTTATAGGCCACAGTGCTTTAGAGGTTCAGAGAACACCATGAGTGATGTTTATTATTACTTATTGTTTGTAGTTTTCTTTATTTATTGTATGGTTAGCACAGAGTGGGCTTTGTACAAATCTATATTAAAAAAGAGAATTTTATGAGTTATTTTAAAAGAAAGGTTTTGCAGTATACGAATACTAATACAGCAGCAAGATGATTCATAAAATTCATTGCATAGATAAAAATGAATTTTCAAAATTAAAATTTTAAGCAAAAATTTAGAAGAAAGCATATACTTAAGAATTATGATTATATTTCATTCTTCCTCTTCTGGTGATTTTAGGATAACTTTTACTTGGACCCGTTTAAAATCCTTGAAAATGTATATGCAGAGCTAGCACACTTTGTTTAGTGTAGCTCATGTTACTGGGTAGATTTCCTGGTGGGGGATGGGTTTTAGTTCTTGGAATCCTATGAGTTAGCAAAAATATCTAATTCACTTTTTAAATCATTTTCTTAACTCTAAGTATTTAGAATAATCACTTGATAATACATCTGAAATACACCTTTTAGATTTAGAAATAGGAAGGAAAGATTTTCAGCAAACTGGAAGATTAGCATGAATTGCTTTCCTGCTTCTGAGAGTCCTCTCCCACCACAGGAGGGACAAAAGTCAAATTTGATTTTCTCTTGGGACAGCTCCCTGTGCAGTAGGTTGTAGGGGCTTTCGGAGGTGTTGAAAGAAATCCTCAGCCATCCTTCCTATTGTAGCTCCAGCCATGTAACTAATAATTTACATAAGGAGGTGCCTTCTCTCCTGCAGCAGTGCCAAAGTTATCAGTCCAATACAGATATTTTTACTTTTTCTAGAAAATTTGAATGGCTGGAATCTTTGTCAAATTCCTCCTTCTGTGCCTACCCCATAGATTAAGGCTTTCTCTCAGACCAAAACATGGGCAATTTTTGTTCAAACCCCTAAAGAGCCAACGCTTTCTGAAGGACTAACTACAGCAACATCATTGGATTTCCTTTATTTTCTGTTTATTTCATGGTACCACCTAAAGGTTATTCTGAAGCCTAACCCAAAAAGGGCTTCATTACACAGGAGAAAGTGTCCCATTGTTATTAGATACTCTGAAAGCAGAAAATCCTCCACATCCCTTTATTTCACACCCAGCCAACAAGCTGGCACTGCGTCAGAGAGAATGCAGGCACTTTTTCCAGTTGCCTTGTCAAGAAATGTAATATATAATAACACCCTGCTTCCTTCCTGCAGAAAAACCTTTTTCTTAAAATTGGCATCTCTGTCTCGTGGCCTTGAGAGCCTGAAATACAGGGTGCAACTTAATCAGCTAGAACAGTGTTGTGCTGCTGTACTGAATGCATTCCAAAGGCTTCCACAGTGTAACGAATGGTCAGATGCTGTGTGGACTGACTCAACTCTCCCCTTGAATGTGGTGTTTTGCCAACATCTGCATTATATTTTGTCAACAATTACAGTATTACAGAGTTGCTTCTTTCTTTTTGTCTCCTGAATCCGTCCATTTAACTGTTCCTTTGTCAGAGTATTACACAGTGTAGCTATTTCTAGCACCTTGGTGTTAGCCAATCATTTTTCTCTTGCAGACCCATCCCCATTTGTCCCAGAAGGTTAAAATAAACTATAATTCTTTTGTTAAGTTCTTTCCGAGGGATTTAAAAAGCACAACTTTGAAACACAACAGCTTCTCCCACAGGACTACAGTAATGTAACTCACCATGCCAGAACCAACACATTATCTTGCAGTGGGTGTTGAAAGACTGCACATTCCTCATCACCGTGTCCTCCCAAGAGAAAACTGCTGGGACTCACACAGGGTGTCCCAAGGATGTTCATTATTAAATCCTGTAGTAAGGTAAGTTTTTCCCTCAGAACAAATGGGAAGATTATGGCAAGAGTGTACACAATTCTAAAGCAAGCCTGCTGTGCCTGTGGAGGCCTGGGGGTTCTTTTTTGGAGAGGCGCAATTACACAGTGTGGTCATTTTATGTATGTGCGGGAAGCACAAAGCCAACTGCAAACTGTGCAAAACTTTTATCCAGCAGTGTGGTAAAAGAGGGATTGTAACAAGAGGCTTGTATCTTTCACTGGAAGCAAACTGCCAAATCACAAAATCCCTGCTGTCACATATCACAGATTCACAGAATTGTTTGGGTTGGGAGGGACTTCTACAGGCCATCTGGACCCTGCAATGAACAGAGACACCTTCCACTAGACGGGATTACTCCAAGCCCCATCCCACCTGGCCTTGAACAATTCCAGGTATGGGGCATACACAGCTTCTCTGGTGTCAACCTGTGACAGGGCCTTCACAAGGAAGAATTTCTTCTTAATGCCTAATTTAAACCTACTCTCCTTCATCTTAAGACCATTCCTTCTTGTCTTGTCACTCCATGCCCTTGTGAAAAGTCCCTCTCCAGCTTTCTTGGAGCCCCTTTAGGAACTGGAAGGGCTCTAAGGTCTTCTCAGAACCTTCTCTTCTCCAGGATGAACAATCCCAACTCTGTCGTCCTGTTTCCATAGCAGAGGTGCTCCAGCAGTCAGAGCATCTTAGTGGCATCCTCTGGACTCACTCCAACAGGTCCATGTCCTCGCTGATTTGGGGTTCCCAGAGCTGGATGCAGCACTCCAGGTGGGGTCTCATGAGAGCAGAACTGAGGGGCAGAGTTCCCTCTCTTAACCTGCTACCCACACTGTTGGGGATGAGCCCAGGACACATTTGGTTTCTGGGCTGTCAGCACACACTGCTGGCTCTCTTGAACTTCTTACTCATCAACATATCCAGGTCCTTCTCCCCAGGGCTACTCTTGACCCATTCTCCATATGAACAATTTATTCCAGTGTAAAATTGTCCTGTGGTGTACAAGGCAAGGAGACTGTTGCCAGTAAAAGACAACAACCCTCTCTGTGTATCTAGGACTTGAGACAGAGCCCACGCAAAGGGCATTGCAAGCAAAATAGATATGATAAACACAGAACAATTAAAAGAATAATTGCTGTTCTAATTTCTGGGGTTATAATACTAAAGGGCAAAGAATTTGAAACATGACATGACTAGGTACACTTGAGTTTACAGTAATACAAATAATAAAAGGTTAGTATGAGGAATCTGTGGAGCACTGGCAATTAAACCTGTATTTTCTAAGTCCCAGGGTGAGAATGATAGTCCCCAGATCATCTTTCTTTCCACTTAATATTTCCTCTAACACAGCACATGTTGCAAAGCTCGAGTTTTCATTATTAAGTGCAGCTTATACTCATAATCAGGGACTAATGATGATTTTGCTAATAAGAACTAATGCAATTTTCCAAAACCACAACCACACATCATTCCTTAACAATTTTCTTTGTTTCATGGTGGTTACTCCCTTTTATCCGTATACTTGCAGTCAGCATTAGGTTGACTGCAGCTCAGATGCTTGAAGCTTGGCTCACTTTTTTATAGAGGTGACTTGCACCATGTGAGCTGTCCTCAGAAATATAGCTGTCACATATAGCTAGAAGGATGTTTCGATGGCCCACGACTTCTCAAATGGTACTAGAGTCCTATGCTCAAGAAAATTAGTTTAGCCCCAGGTCTCACAGCTTAGACTCCGAAGAGCTGGGATACAGTTTGTAGATCAGAGTAGCTAATTTCAGGTATTGTTAGTGTAGGAGTATACTTACATGCACTTTGTTTCTTCAACATCCTCTTATACTTAAAGATATAGACAAGGGAGTCAGTAGTGTCTAGAGAGCAAACCAGTTTATTCCATATTTGACATGTATATTCTGTCATCTAAAAGCCTCACTGGAACTCTAAAACTGGAGTTAATATTTAGCCTACACCTAGACATTGGCACATCAGACATTAGTACAAGACATGGAACTTACTAGGTAGCTCACACATATATATCTATCAGTGATAGCTTAAAATATCCAAAATATTTAAATATCACTTGTATATATATGACACAGATTTTACAGGATATCTGTAGCTCATAAAGTGGCTGCTGGACACTGGACAGGACAAACTGAGGGATGTCAATTGGCATCAGATGCCTAAATGTGGACTACTGAACCGAGACCTTAATCTCCACTTGGTGTACTTGTTCATGCTGCATATCATACTCTAAGCATAGTTGAACAAGGTTGCATTGCCACATAGAGTCAATTTTCATTGCATTGACCTCTAGATGCTCATCTAATCCAGGCAAACTCTTCAAACTCTTCCAACTTTTGGTTTCTAAGAGCCAGCGTTGATCTGCAGTCAGTTTCTGTCTTCTCTGTTTCTTCCATGTTTATCATTTCTCTGGACCACTGAAAAGTCTAGTGAAAGTCAGAAATAAGGAAAGGAGAAAAATTACATCTGGTATGGTGCTGCTTCTACCACCATAAACAGTTTGAGTAGGGCAACATCACAGGAAGACAAAAGGGAACACTCAGAAATATTAATCCATTCTATTAACCTTTACTTTCCTAGGTTTTTTTTTCACATGAAAGGAAAGGTTTAGCAAATATATATGTAAAGTGTAATATCACATATAAATATGGGTATTGTGTGAGAGACTGAGAAGGCCAAGATGTGGCATCTTTTTTTTTTTTTTAATTTATTTAAAATGTTTTTGTATATAGTTAAAAATCTCCTAGTCTGAAAAATAGATAAACAATGACCTCCCCTTTGTACCATCCCTCACTTTCCCTTCTGCAGTCTTGTTCAGTAGCATTTTACCTATCAGGGACATTTTTTCTCTCTCTCTCTCTTTACTTTTTTTAAGTCTATGCTTGCTCCACACCTGCTTCATAGGTTGACTCAAGTACTCTATATTCTCCTCCAGACCTGATCTTTCTTTCAAAGTCTCTTTTTTTCTATATACTGCATGTAGACACTACATGCAATGCCTGTCCTTACTATCTCACCTGGTCCACAGCCTACTTTCAAGACTGTTCTGCTTGGATGAAGTAGTCCTGAACTATCTGTCTCTTTGTGGAGCCAACTCACCACACTGTAATTTCCTTCTCCAAAGGTCCCTTTAGTCCAGGATTGTGATCTTTCTTTGCACGCCTAGACAGGGCTTCCTTTCATTTTTCTCTTCCTTACATCAAAACTCAAACCCATCTCAAGATACATTCTGAATGGATCCTTATCCATGCAACACAGGAGAGGTAAGAGCAGACTGAGCAAGTAAACACTCAGGAAGGAGAAGCAACACCAAAGCCAATTAAGAATAGTTCATGAAGCTGAGATGTAGGGAAACAGGTGAGTTCTCCCAGAAACTTTGAATGGATTCAAACTACAGAGAAGCTTCAAGTGTTTTCCCTGCCATTTGAATTTTAATCTATAGGGAACTAACCTCTTTAGATTAGATGCAAAACACAGTTCTTTCTGAGAAACCAACACATACCACACACCACACACACACACACACACACAAAGCCCTGAAGAACTGAGCTGAGATCAAAACACTTGCTACTTTGAGATTCCTCTGGTGAACTTGAATCCTAGTCTTGAAGGTGAAATCCATCTTCTGAGTCCACAGAGCTTTCTGTTCCCCTGGAACTTCTTACAATGTCTATAAAGATTTCTGCTCTTAACCTTTCTTGTGTTATAAAAAGCACAGTCACATTCCTCGTAACTATTTGATGTCTTATATAAAACCCTTTTAAAAAAATCCCAAGATAGCATCAAAAGAAAAAGTTGCCCACAGTTGTCTTTAAGTGCCATGCTTATTTAATATCGACATGAATATAGAGTCACTGCTCTCTGAGTCTGAGAATCCCAAACTAGCAATGGAGGTGTACAACCTAAAATCTGCCAGTTGTTTAAAAAAAAAAATAACAAAATTAAATAAATAAATAAATAAATAAATAGATTATTGAGTCCATAGGGAAAATGTGTCAAGAGTAAAAGGCAGTGAGGGTAAATTTTGGACAGAATCCAAAAACAATTGTAGGAAAGAAGCTGCTTTCCCCCCCCCCCCTTTTTTTTTTTCCAACAGCCTCTTGACATGCTTTCTTCAGTTTTGCCACAAAAGTTGAAGTCTTTCCTCTGGAGAAATGTGTGTATGTGCATGTGTGTGTACGTGTGAGCTATGGTAGACCCAGAAATTTTAGACAGAGGCAAACCTGACATGTGGGGGAGGGGGGAGATGTGGGACCTGCTTTTTCAGAAAATAAGGTATTTCAAATAATTTATCTTTGAAATATGTCAACTACCAGTAGCTTGCAATTCTAATTTAATTTTATTTTATTGTTCCCAGCACACACACATGCCCACAGGTTCTCATGTGTAGTCAATGTATAAAGTGTATGTATATTCTAAGGAATAATTTATTTTGATTTGCTGTAGACAATGTGTAATTATATGACAGGTCTGATCTCCAAGATGAATCGTTTCTTCCTTTGTGATTTGATGAGTATGTCATAACACATTAACATCCTACTGACAGGTGCAAAATATAGAGAGAATCAAAAGACCAGACCAGGAGGGCAAGATAAAATAATAAGAAAAATTGTAATAGCCATCAGGTTCTCGGTTCTCTCAGTTCCCATTGACTTCAGTAGTGCCTAGGATCATGCAGAAAGCAAAGATATTTGTTCACACTTATCTTTCTCATAAAGAAACAAAGAAAACTTTATTTTGACAGTTCACTGAAGTGAAAACATATTTATTGCCTCACAAGTACATACTTTTTTGATAACAGTGCTAAGCAATCTACTTGGCTGATATTATATGTGTCTTAAGAAGTAGCTTAAGAGGCTGACTTTAAAGACATTTTGCCACCCTTCCCTCTTTTTGCATTTATGTACTTCCTTGTTGGTGGCAGAAATATTGTTTTATAGCCTATAGACCTGTGATAGAATGAACACCCAGGAATTTCTGTTTACAGTTAGGCCTGGAGGGCTGAATCAGGGCAGAGTTAAATCATGTATTCTTCATATTCTTGAGTACTCAGAACTTACCATCTACTTAGGAATGATATTTGCATAGCAAATGACCTTAGCATTAAAAAATAATCCTATCGGTTATTTTTTCTACATTTTCTCATGTACTGGGAAACAAAATGAAATGCATTGATAAAAAAATGAGAGAAACAAAAGGGAGGAAAGAGTGGGAAATGCAAGAAAGAATAAAAAATAGAACAATTAGAATATAAACCTTTAGAGACAGGAATGTGAGAGAGAGGGATGAAGAGGATTAAAAAAAAAAAAAAAGGAAAAAGAAAAAAGATTGTTGAACTAAATATGAAATTCCTAGAAAATATCTTCCCAAACAACAGAAATGTTGTTTTAATTTTTCTTGTTCACATTGTCTCCATGGACACATCAGGGAAAACAGACTGGCCTTAAACTGTTTCTGTCTGAGCTGCTAAAGTTCTTCACTGAGTGTTAATCTTACATAGATGAAGATACTGATGCCTTCCTGTTACTATCAAATCCAATTGCTATTGACAAAAGCTAAATCCAGCAGTTCCTCACTGGAGAACATTCAAAGCTGCCACAGGTTTAGGTGCTGAGAAACACAAATTGGAACATTTTGGAACATCTATTCTCCATTAGCTATAGGTTGAGATTAGTTTTTGTATATCCATATGTAAGACCCCTGTGATACACTACAGAGTCATTTCTGGATAAACTGTCATGTTTAGCTCACTGTGGTGATAAAATTCATCCTTGAGGGCAGATTATTCCAGTGCTTCCCAGTTAAGAGAATGCTGCTACAATTCTATGTTCAGGATGTATTAAATGGTGCTGTCAGTTCTAAGTGGTTTTTTCACCAGTTTTCTCTGTAGCTCTCACCTGAAGAAATTGGTCACTTCAATGTCTAAGAAACCACTTTTTTCTCTTTTTTCTTTACTGCTTTGAATGTCCCTGCTTCCATGGTTTGTCATGATTTTCACAGTCTTGTGCATGTTACTTTGCAGCATTTTAATCGCTGCTAGAACATCATGTAGACTTTTTTTTTTTTAAAGGCAATGGGCAGTTTGCATACAAACCTGCATGTAATCTTTCAGAAAGCTTCTTTACTGACTAGCATTTACCTAACTCATAGGTTTGTGTTCAAAAATAGATCGGAAGAGC
>JAWWLV010000100.1:67044247-67055218 GCA_035041135.1 Platyrinchus mystaceus
CTCCCCTAACCTTCCCTTCTCCTTTTCCTCTTTTACTTTTCCTTCCCATGCCTTTTTCTTTCCCAATTCTTTCAGCAAAGACAAAGCATAGCCCATCCAGATGAACATGTTAAAAACTGCAGGAGCAGCATGTGCAATTCTTTCCACTGCTGTATTGCCCACAACACTGCCAATAACATGCTCCAGTGCTCCATAAGGCTTTCACTTCCCTCTCTGACAGATGCCCAAGAGCAATACACCCTCCAGCTTCATCAGACTTGCACTTTAATGGAAAACTTGAACAGTAATCTCCCACACTTTCATATCAGCACCTTTGCCTCCAACTCACTTTGTAACTTTCATTTGGGAAGTTATTCTGCCTTAACGTGGTTAAGGAGAACTCCAACCCACAAACTGCTCACTGCAGGGTAACAACTTTCAAAGCACCAGAAGTTGCCTGGTAGCTGCATTCATATCAGAACCACAAGGTGCTCTTCATCAGTTTGTTAATTTAAACCACTCTCTTAGAGGGTGCAAATTAACAGTTGTGGTGAAGCTGGTGCCCAATCTGTTCCCCCGCTAGTGCCAATGCCTGGCTGTATCATTCAGTTTCTCCTTTAAGGACAGTTGGGATGTGCACATAAATTCGTGTGCCACTTATTATCTTCTATACAGGGAGATAAGTAGAAATGATGACAAATCATAGAGAAGAATTTCTTTTCTCAGTAAGCAGGACATTTAGCAGAAGTCTCTGGCCAGCATCATTTAGCAACACCAATTAACTGCAGAGGGAGAGGGAGAAAACCCTTCATCGGGTAGAGATTATCTGACAAGGTGTGCACAAGATGTAAAATCTGGTGCTGTGTGAAATTCTCTCCTGTGAAGAAGGTTAGAGCAAGGTTCTGTTTGCAGGGGTAAATGTTACTCACACTGAGCAGTGCCAGCAGCAGCAGCCTTAGCTGCCTTGGCAGATAAGCATGGCTTTTCTTTCCTGACAGGAAAGCAGCATTAGCATCCCTAAGAGTTTAATATGAGGAGTCAGGTCCTATAAAAATCATGGAGCTGGCATTAAAAACAATAGTTTTAAAAATCAAAACTCTGGCACTTGAAACAGCATATTCAGGGTACTGTTGATATCTGCCAGTCTTCATATCAGCTTTCAGCAAGGATGACTCCTCAGTATGATGCCTAATGGAGGCTTTATAGTTATCACGATGCAGTTCTTCATCATCTGTTTCACATCCATTTTGTCATTATTCTGCTCCTAAAATGTCTCTCACTCCCAAGATGGCCATGAAGCCAGTGCAGCAGCATCTCCCGAGTCCTGTGGGTATAGGAGGATGGGGACTGACAAGCCTTAATGCTCTCTGCTGAATTGAAGGGGATACAGATGAGATCTGTAGAATGAAAGATCTGATAGTTGCTTTAGCTACAATCCTTTAAAAAGAAAAGAAAATGGATGTTTCGTGTTAACTTTTCCTTGAAGAATTTACCTTTTACCTTAAGTCTTAGGCCTGGAAGTCTGCAAGGGGGAGACAAGATGTTTCTCCTTTGTGTCTCTGCTCTTCTCCAGTGATCAGAAAATGTTGGAAGCAGCCTGCCACAGTGTTAGTACACTCTGGTCAAGCAAGGTCAGTACTGCTGTAACAAGTAGCTCTATATTTATTCAATGCACCTCCCCAGTTCTCTTCCATTAGAAGGAACAAGCTCAGTTTCAACTGAATTCACATCAGCAAAATCTATTGCCAAAGGTGGGATGCCTGTCTGTAAAAATCAGATCCAGCCAGCATGATGTGCCTATCAGGGAAAGCTTCACGGAGACAGTGCAATGTGGATTCCCTGACCAGACCTTCCTGAGGCAGATGGGAGAGAAAAATCACATGTTCCTACAGCCAGCATAGTGACTTCCAGTGCAAACATCCCCAGTGCAACTGGTGCAGCCCTTACAGAAAGACAGCCATTAACCAGTTGGGACACATAATTCACTGGTGGCTTTGCCTACAAAAGTCCTGAGAGTGTCTTGTCTGGCACTCCTACATATAACATCAATTCATTGTGTTTAAGCAGGTAATAAGAGACACCTTGCAACTCCTTGCTTCATGCTGTTCACTCTAAGGGTGGAAGTAATGCTTTATATCAGTGTTTGCCAAAAGACTTTGGAGGGGACAAAATAGGAGCGAGCATCCTCAGTTAACTGTTTCTAGTCAATGTCAGAGGCAGACCTGAGAAAGGGAGGCAAGTTCAGCCAGCGCAATGGAATCAGCTTGGACTGAGTGCTCTGCCTCCCTGGAGGCAGACACAATCCCACCCTCCATTCTGGGCTACTGCATAGGAGGAAAGGAGGATATTACTTCAGGTTTCTCTTATTGGTAAATAGTATGTTGAAACTTTTACTTGTCATCATGAAGATTTCAGTGTGGAAATACATGAGAAGTTTTATTGCTATCACATCCCCATGTATGTTACAAAATGGATTGATGCAGGAGGCTACAAGAGTAAAATCATGGATTGTTTTCCCCCAGCACAGTGTGGCACCAGGTGGACTTAAGCATAGGACTGAGTAGAAGGACTTATTAACTTGAGTTCAATCTCAGACAGATCATGGACCCAAAGGGTATGTCTGTACTGGTAAATTAAATGTTCCTGGGCTCTCAGGCCAACTGGCATGGAACAGTCTGCTTTTACATTGGTAAACTCTACCACTTTCCAAACCAGTTGGGAGACTGTAAATTGAAACCCCATCCACACCAGGAAACCGTCCAGTCTTTTAGTAGCATCATCATGTTTCAGCGCCCAGGCACACTTGAATTTACTAGTATACACACAGCCAATCTGTCTCACCTGGAGCAGTTGAAGTATCCTTATCCTCTATTTCCATGCCACTGTTTTTTTCAAATGCTAATGAACAAAAAGCATCTCTGAATGAGATGCACCCATGACATTAGAAACACTTTTTTTTCCAACTTATATAACTGAGTACATCTGTGTTTACTGGGAGTGAGCGTGGAAAGAGCTGTCATCCATTGGCACCAGTGTTAGATAATGGTTGGTACATCAGCTCCAGAGCAGCAGAGATCTAATTTGGTTATTCTGTCACCACACACAAAGATTAGAGGGTTACTGATTGCTGTGGAATTATTTCCAGTGCAGCTGTAAATTCCTCCTGCTGCAGCATAATTCTTCAGACAGCCCAGCTCAAGTTGAAATGTTATGGTGTTATGAATGTCCTAGACAGAAGTGACTATTATGCTACCTGCAGAGTGTTTAGACTTTAACATATCAACAAAAAAAAGTAAATATCTCTAAAACTGGAAGAAGTGTGTGTGTAGATGAGCTCTTATGACACTGCTTGTGGGAATAAGCACCCTTGCTGTACTGTCAGGGTGCAGATCATGGTACATTGCCTCAGTGAAAATGATACTTCTCTAAAAACAGGGAGGATATAATTTATTTTCATACTTACAAAATGATAAGGGTTGTTTATGATTCCAGTCAGCTGTTGAGATCACTCACGGTACAAATGAATGAGGAAATGTTTAACAGAACAAAGCTGATTTTCAAGATGGAGATTGAATTTCTCCAGTTAAAGACACGAGATGGGGTAATTTTCAAGTGTTTGTATTCATTTTAAAATTGATTTCTATATGGTCATATTTGCACTTGCTTCAGACGTGTTTTCAGCTTTCCTGGGCAACTTACCCAAGCTACAACTTGTTAGCAGTACAGTAGTTTTACAAAGGCCATTTTCCAAAAAAACATTGTGATATTCTTAAGGCTCAAAAGTGTATCTAATTTTCATGCATGTATATGCTTACAGGTCTACAAAGATCAAAAAAGTAAGACACTTTCCTTCCTACTCCCGTTGCCCTTTGGAAAATAAACCCCAAGTTAACAAAATCCAAGAAAACCTTTCTAAATTACCTTAGGGAAAATATTTTTTATTATATTTATTTAAAAACAAAAGACTCTGATATTGCTACTATGAAAATTTGTAAAAATATTTGTAATTTTTTTTTTATGCTGGATTAGCCCTTTGTAATTACAGTTACCATTAAAAACTCTATAGTTCAGGTAGCTGTCAGCACAACTCATCTTTTTTTGCTATATTCTCCGCAGGTTTTTAGTCTGACAATTTAAAAATAGTCCTAATCTTCAGCAATAGCTGAAATTTCCCTTACTTAAGAAATCCTGTCCTCCATGAAACACATTGAGTGAGAATGAAGCAAATGAGACCTAAAGAGAAGGATGTGCACATGCTTCTCCAGAGGGTTAGCTTTAAGATGTAATTCTTTCTGGTTTGATCTTTTACAGTGTGGGGGTTTATTTGTCTCTTTGTTTGCTTGCTTTACTTCTGGGAATCAAACAACATGCACACCTCCATGTTTGTTTCCATGTCCTTTTCTCTCCCCATCACTAAAAAATAGCATCTATTCCAGTGAAACTGTGTGTTGTCACATAAAGATCACAATTCACTGAGTCTTCAGGAAGTTCACCAGGGACTTTGTCTTTTCATTATTTTCACTTGAAAGATAGTCTAAAATTTCAGAGGGGAATGATGGCATATGTCCAGAAGGAGAGTTTTCTGCTAACTTTACTTCTGAGAATAAAGAAGGGTAAATGCAAAGGTCAACACAGCTCATAGTATGGCTTTTTGGAGCCCTTTGAAAAACGAGAAATGTATTGTACAAAGCAAAGTGGATGGCTAACACTAAGTTCTAAGCTATCATGCCCAGCATAGCTGAGATGCCTTGAAAAACCCACAGATTTGTTACATGTACATTATTTGGTAGATAATAACTGAGATAGAACTAAAACCAAACCAAACCAAAACCAACCAAACAAAAACCCACAAAACCCCAAAACAAACAAACAAAAACCCACAAAAAAAACCAAAACCAAATCAACAACAACAACAGAAATCCCTCCAAATTCTGCACTTAGGTTCTAAAAGGCAGCCAAAGCCAAGAAAACAAGACAATAAAGATTTCACAATCATACGGTATGACCACTGATGTTTACGGTCAGTCAGAAGCCCTGCATTCAGCAACTTCCCTGGTCAACAGGAACAAATGGAGAAAGCAATTCCATGAAATAAGAAAAAGCTATTCTGTGACTTAGCATCAGCAGGTAGATATTAGAGCCAACACATTACTCATGGATAAAATAGAGCCTTAATTAAATTGAAAATAGTCTTTAGAGAATGTGTGGAAGCTGAATGTTGAAATTGCCTCCCTCTCTTGCCACTTGAAAAGCACATTTTGGTATTGAAAACACATATCAGCTCTTCCTTCAGCCTCTGCTCTCATCTGGGGAAAGGGAGGGAGGGAAGAGGAATACTAAGTGATTTAGTGCAAGTAGGACCTACACAGATATTTTGTCCAAATAAATCTGTTACTGGAAAGGTGAGCTGAGCTGAGTGGATGGTTTACAGGTGCAAGGAATGTGTTTACCTGGTCTAGAATCCTACACGGGACAGGATCAGAAACCCTTTTGTTAAAGGTAAAAGAGCCCTTAAGTGCAAGTGGACTCAGGCCTGAATCACAGGCTGACACAACCTGTTCATTACATTTGAGGAAATCCGGAGAATTGGGCATTAGAAACCCAGAAGTCTAAGCACAGCTCAGAGGCTAGAAAGATCAATCTGTCATCTCCATTTGGGCTTATCCTGGCTCCTGACCTGACATCCACCCAGGCCTTTACCCAACAGCAGAGCCCAGACACTTTATGACAACTCTGTCTACTTGATTTTTATTTGGTTTTTTTTTTTATTCATGTTTTCCTTCAATAAATGTTTACTGAGATCCCAGTTACCAAGGGCCAAATAAATAAAACCTATTTTAAAACAATGTAAAAAATAAACAAAAAAGAGTACAGAAGAACAGTGATTCTTCACAGATATTATTTTTATATGTTCTGCTGGCATGAATTTCTTGGTATTTTGGTGGGGGGTTTTGGGGTTTTTTGGCTTTTTTTAAACAAAACAACAATAACTTGTAAGGTGAAGCTTTTTTTTTTTTTTGCTTAGCTGGGTTGAGCCTCAAAACTTGAATACAGTAACTTGATGTTTTTATAACAATATTTAAAATATTTAGAATATTTTTCCTTATAAGTTGTATTATTATCCATTAAAATGTAAACATATGTATTATGTACAGGATGTGTGTATTCATACACATATATATAACGTTGTGTTCATAGGTAATATACTTAATATTGACGGCAAGTTGCACTGCAACTTGATATTCAAATTATCCATGAAACAATAGACTGTGTTGTGGAATGGTAATTATAGCAGACAGGGAGGGTTTTTTTGTTGTTTTATTCTTGGTGTAAACATTGCTGGAAATACCACAAGCAAATATAAGCTCTCTAAGTTAGGGGGGGGAAATATTTTTTATGGGGAATATTTCCTAGATGAAATAACTCAAAATCACCTTTACTTATTTTCTCACTCATTTTCAGACCTTCAGTCCTGGATTAAGTCAGTCGTACTTCCAGTCAAACAGCATTTGATGGACTTGTAATATTCCAGGGAAATCTACCTCTGCCCACTGAAGTATTTTCAGGGTTTATTTTGAGACCCTTGCAGGGTAGAAAGGAACACTGAGAGTTTAGTGTTTTGCTGGCATTTATGTACTGCAGACATGATCAATAAAGCTCACAGTCATTTATTTTATTATTAAATATACCGTAACTATAATATATTAATCCTATAAATACAATACATAGGATTTATAGTTTGAGGTTCAGCAAAATCATGTATTTGGAACAGGGAGTTCACTATCAAACAACAAGAATACGGGGTATCATGAGAGGTAAGAATATTGGCTAGATGTCCCTAATTTTAAAAAGCAGAATGTAGGACTGGGATCGCACACCTAATTTCAACCTAACTACTGTCCAAGGAGCCTGGACTGCGACAGTTTATTCCCCACACTTCTTTGCTGGGAACAGAGAAGGAAAAGAACTATGCACATCTAGATAAACTCTACTGGGGCCACAGAAGACATTTTAAAAAGTCTCCCTGGCATCAGTATGTATGAACCTAAGGCATGGGGGAAATTTATAGAAATTTTTAAATCAATTAACATGTTAGGTTCTGAAGAGATATTGTAAACTGTCCAAAGTAATAAAATCAGCAATGCATGGCATTACTTTCCTCTATGAAGAGCTTGAATAAATAAGACATTTATAAAAATGAGCAGAAAATATGAAATGAATATCCCAAGAACCATGAAAAAGTATAAGCTAAAAGAGAAATTGAATTTTCCTCTGACTTTCTGAGAGAGAATGCAGTTGTGGATTTTATACATAATTTATAAGGGAAATTGGCCAGTTCACTCAGGTATACCATATCAACTTTTAGGAAAGATTAAGCAAGCTGTCTTCTTTTAATTGAAATCAAATATAGTCACAGAAGAAAATGACTTCTGCCCATGGAAGGATATGGTGCTGTCACATGGCCAACAGCATTTACAGTGTACATGGGGCTTTCTTCTACAAAGTAAACTTCTGTTTCAGTTCTTGAGCAGCCACAAAATGGTGTGAGCATCAGCAGCTTCCCCCATCCCTGAGCCAGGTCTCCCTTACATTTTACTTTGTGTACAGTAGGGTAAACTTATGCCCTACATACTGTTTACATCTCTAAGAACATAAGAACTGACATAGTAGATCAAATTAGTGATCCATCTAGTTCAATATCCTACCTCTGAATTAGGTGCATGATGCTTCAGGGAAAGGTGTAAGAAAACTTTTAGTAGGCAATAATGGAATGACCTGTCACAGGAAAAATTTGGTGGGCACCTCCAAAACCACTGAATGCAATTTCCTGCTGTGTCAAGCACCATATCCTGGAATTCCCTTCTTACATATATAAATCTAAGTCTTAACTTGTTAAATAAAATTCAATCTTTCATTTCTCCTGGACTGTTTGAAATTATTAAGCAAGGTGGCTGCCTTTCTCAGGTTCTTTCATCTGCTCTGTCCCCATCTTGCCATATTTAGTAGGCTACTTAAACTCTCCATGATTCATTTCCCCACTTCATAATTAGGCCTCCTTATTTCTCTGGAAGAGGTTTCTGATGACTACAGAGATCCACACCTATAAGCTTGTGCAGGTTTAAGTGCTTATTCTGACAATAAAAAGAAAGACTCCAGTACAGTCAACTTTACATTATCCAGCACAAGACAAGTTGAGGGTACTCTGGTGATGGAAAAACACTGGTCATGCAGGTCTCACTGCTAGTGGACAAAGGAAGCTTCAGATGCTTCTCCAAGAGAATTGCCTGGCTTTTGACGTATAAGCTACCAGTGGCTGCTCTTTGGCCAGCTGGGGAGAGTTGTGCTGCTTGAGAACCCTCCTGGGGAGCTCTACAATCTGGTCAAGACCTCTAACCCTCTGGATGCTTGACTACAAAGACCATAACACAGTGGCAGCTGGGTAGGACTACAGCTTTACCCTGCCTGATGTAGCTCATCCCTGACACTCTTGAGCCTGATGCTCTTGACTCATCCCTGGAAGTGTTCAAGGCCAGACTGGATGGAGCTCTGAGCAACCTGGTCTAGAGAAAGGTGTTCCTGTCCGCAGCAGGGGAATTGGAACTGGACGATCCTTAAGGTCCCTTCCAACCCAGGCCATTCTACAATTGTCTGATTCTAAAAAGAGGACCAAGCAGACCAGCAATTCCCACTCCTGAGAGTTCCATCCAGTGATGTTTCATCCAGGCCATCAAAACAGCAGGACTTACTAACCTAAGCCTGAAGGAAGACCATGGTTGTCAATAGTCAGTCATCTGAACAAATTATTGCCACTGACCTTCCAAGTCCTGTCATGAATGTCTACATCATTTGTGTCCTGAAATATAAAACAGCAGGTAAATAAACACATGACTAAAATCTGAACTTCACAGCAACCTAGGGAAACACCAGATAACACATTTCTACACAAGCTAAACAAGAGCTATTCAATAGTCTTTTTAATCCCTTTATTAAAAGGCTTAGGGTTTGGCTGTTCCTCAGCTCAAGTAAAATGAGTTTTTAATTTTGATGCAGTAATGTCTATGCTGAATACCTAGTACATCCTGAAAGTATCAAATGGAAGTGCATACAAGGTTCAAGACAAATATATATAGTTAAATTTTAAATAACAATAATAATTAAAAAGAAATTATTCCTTGTTCAGAAAAAAAAATAAATACCATAAAGACCATTTTTGCATTAGTTCTCTACAGATGTTATCTGGATAGACATCGCTAGTAGCATAACTATAGGTTTGTGTAAACTGAAAGATGCTAGAAGTTTTTTATTCTGTTCCTAGATCCACACACCTTTCCAAAATCAGTGTTGAGTCCTATGGCATCTCTGGTGCTATGTCCTATGTTTCTCTGGTTTGACTAGAAATATTTCAGTAAAAAGCTGGTCCATCAAAATACCTAAATTTTTTTCCACTACTTTGAGATATCCACTAAGGATTCTAAATTTGTGTATTTGTGTATATACGTATGTGTGTGTATATATATATATATATATATATATATATGTATGTATACATGAATTAAAAAGATATATAAGGAAAAATACACAGATATCCAGGAAGTTTATATTTTGATAAAGAGGTACTTCTGAAGTGTTTGGACAGTCAGAAAAACAACAGTGGTAGAGTCACACCTGAACATGGAAAACATTGCAGGCTGCAGTGTAAATATCTGGGAGATGGTTGAGGAATGTGGGCAGATGTGGTGAGAAAATTTTGCAGGAGAGAAATGAAGATTCATGCAGAAAGACTGGGAAATAATTAAAATGAGCAGGCAAGAAGAAGTGCTAGCACAGAAGCAGAAAAGAGATAAGTTCTTTAGCTAAAAGGAGAAAATAAATCAGCACAGACAGGAAAGTAATTTTAGGTCAGTAAGGGAAGAGAGAGAAGCAGCAGAGTTCCAAGATGAGTTTAATGCTTGTGCAGGAATGCACTTAGAGTAGAAACAGATTCTGAAAGAGAGAAAGCTGCTAGATAGGCAGGGGGGTTGCTGGTTTAAGATAAGAATTAGATTAAGTGGGAGCCATCAGCACCTAGAAACAGCAGACAGATTGCAGCAGCAACCAGGGACCATTGAGACCCTTTCCCAATGCTTCAGTCACATCTAAAATCAATTGTCAATATTAATAGGACTCTTAACACTGACTTCAGTGTGCTTTTGAGCAGGCCTTGACAGAGGACTACAGATCTGCAGTGCCATTAAGGAGACTTGACAGAAGGATCAAGTTTTCCTACCCTAGTCCTTCCTCTCAGACCTCATCTGTAATCAGATCAATACCTCTTTCTAATTTTTTTTTGTTTAAGGATCAATTTTTATGCTTGTTTCTGAGGATGGATAACTGTAACCAGTACTTTGTACTATCTCATGAACAGGCAGGAAAGAGTGAGTCTGGGAAAGTGACGTGGTCCAGGGAACATTGGTCTTTATCTGCTCTGCTGTTCAGTGAAGAAGTTTACTAGCAGGATCCATATGACTCTTTCAGAGATTAAAATAACCCTACACATTATTAGTATAGGATAGAGAATAAGGCAAAGAAAGGAGTTTGAGGGAATAATACCTATTTATTTATTTATTTATCCTTTTTTTAAAAAACAGCTTTACATAGCTATATAAATCAGACAGCTGGAGACCTTAGAGAAAGAGCCGACATATAATCAGTGAAGGTTTCCCTCCAGAGAATTGTATTTAACAAAGAAACAACAACTGTTGTGCAAAAGTCAGCAAGCCATGGGACAAATCCATTGACCAATTTTTCAGGTCTAAATGGTGTTGAAACGGCCCTATATGATTGCAGGTTCATATCTCAAAATTGTTGAAGATGTATGTTAACCCCAAACTTCTGCATTTTTATTTTAGTTATAAACCTTTAGGCTGGGAAGATGAACAAACTGATGTCACCTTGAAACCTGTCACTGCAGTTGATCTGTGCCAAATCTTGCATACTGGAGTTTGGCTTAGG
>JAWWLV010000100.1:67055228-67097596 GCA_035041135.1 Platyrinchus mystaceus
CTCTGGGGGAGAGCTCCTTGGGTTGACCTGTGCAGCTCAGCATCTTTGTGACCGCCCCGAAGCGTGATGGTGACACTGATGCCTGTGCCCCTGTGAGCACAAACACTTTGGAGACAATTTACTGTTGACAACAACCTTACTGTTGGAGAAGTTTTTCCTCATTTGTGTTTAGACATCTGTGCACCAAAAGGCAGAGTTTCAACGTTCACTCAACACACAAACCAAAGAAGTGGTTAAGTTCACATGCCCACATTCTTATTTTAAACTGTTTTTTAGCTCTGTGGCAAACTCCAACAAAAAAGCAACTGAGAAAAAGGGAGAGACTTGGATTGTTACAGGAGAGCCTAAGAAGCATGATGGTGGCTCTGGGGCACTGTATGGATCCTGAGAAAAATTAAATAGAAAAAGAACTAGGGATATGGGAGAAGAGAAAATATTCCTTTTTAGCCCAAGACACAGAGGAATGGAAAAGCAGAATCTTCACAGAATTACTTTTCTTTTTTTCTTTTTTTTTCTTTTTTTTTTTTTTACTCATTGGCATTTGCAGCACACCAGTATTCCCTAAAATCATGAATGTGGTGTTTACACCTTCTTCTAAATCATTAATGAAACTGCCAAATGAGAATGCACCAAACACTAATCCCTTTTATAAACACTTTCCCCTTGGCTTGTTGCATTGTTATTTATTACCAAAGCTTGTTTATATACCTAGGGCACTTTTTACTCCATCTGACAGAATTCAAATTCAAGTCAGTTTGGATTAATTTTGTACATCAGCTAATTTTATAATTTATTTTTGAAAGTCAAAACTTTCTAGGAGCCTGTGGTTTGGGGTTTTTTCTTGGTTTTTTTTTTTTTCTTTTTTTTCCCTTTCCTTTTTTTTTGTCTTTGTTTTTGTTCTTTTCTTTTGTCTGTAAACAGACAAGTAAGGACACTCATCGATAATGAATACAATATTCAAATGTATTAAATGATTTTCAGATGTTGTCCCTGACACAAGGCATTTACACAGTGAAATTAGTGAGATAATTGTTAACAGTTGCCCTTCACTGAGGATGACTGTACTTACCAATTGTGATATTAAACTAATGACTTCACAGGTATTTAGGATCCATCTGCTGCTGCCAAACATAAAAATTATTCCAAATATTAAAAACTGGAAGGGGAGAGGAATTTGAAAGAAGACAGGACATTGAATAGATAAGTAAGGGCTAGACAGATGCTTGTGTGCTTAAATTATATTGCGCTGCTCAAATCTGCAGCAGAATATTTGGCTGCAAAACACTGCACGTAATAAAGCATGTTCTACATTTTCATGTTGGTTTTATAACATTTTCGGCTGGTTCTTGATACTTAACTTTGTATCACTGAGTGTCCCATCACCTTGGGATGGTGAAAGGCAAGTTCTGATGGAAGATTCCACTATCCAAGCTAACAACTAGGAGATATCTGAAGTGGATCCTCTCACATCTCTGTTTGGACCTATTTCTTCTGCTATTCATCATGGAACAATCTTTGGTAAAGGAGATTAAGCCTCAAATTGAGTGTCTGATCTAGAGTTGATCTTCTATTCTTAGTTTGTCTCTCTTCTTTCTTTCCCTTCTTTACATACGCACAGATTCAGCCGTCTTGCCACATGCTGATTTTGGAGAACGTTGGTGCAGACACAGGAAAGAGATACTTAAATGACTGCAGTCAAAGATCACAGCTCTGTTCCTAATGCTGCCTTAATAAAACCCCCAAAGCTTTCTTCTTGAGAAAGTGATCCACTAAAGGGAGAATCACGGAATCATAGAATGGTTTCAGCTGGAAGGGACCGTAAAGATCACATTGTTCCAAGCTCCTTGCCATGGAAGGAATGCCACCCACTAGATCAGGTTGCTGAAAGCTCTGGAGACTAAATGGATTTTTGCAACAGCCTTGAGAGGCTAATGGGAGAACTCTAAACCAAGCCCAGAAATTTACTCCAATTTATTTTGGCAGTTGTGCTACTTACACACTCTATTTTTTCTGATTTTGCCAATAAGGGACATTTCTGAGTGTGTGGTGTTCCTTCCCAAATATTTTTCAACACAATGTTTTATGACTTTCAATGCTGTGATTACCTGGAAAAAAAGAACAACCTTCTACACCAACCTGCACCCCAAGTTTTTTTTTTATTAACTCCCAACAAATCCCTGTAGATCTCTAAGTATCTCATTGTCAGAAATGCAATAAATTTCTGCAAAAAAATGTTAATACTTTGAATTACTGACTGTCCAGATTCTTCTTATCTACTAACAAAAATGATAAAATAATCAATATTTTTCATTTTCAAAGAGTCTTAGCAATAAGGAGATAACATTTTGGTTTGGGGTTTTTTTCCAATTTTTCTTAGGGAAAAAAACATTGGCCTCAACTAATGTCATAATAACAATTACCACTAAGAGCCAGCTATGTGCCCAGGTATACATATCTGTTAATTTCAGTGCTATGTGACCACATCTGGCTTCATGTAGAACATGGCTGGACATCGCCATGGAAGACCTGCTTGAAAATCTTAGTTCCATAACAAAATTCAAGTTTTAGGACCTTAAAAGTTTTTTTCAAAAACTAAGTTATTTAATAACCTTAGCTCTTCTGTCCTTACATCTGTCAAATAATAGGGTAAGTACCTTACTTTAAGCCTTACATGAGCTTTCTGGCTACAGTCTTGCTCAGTATAATTTAATGTAGATCAAGACAGCTAAACACTGGGGAGAATGTTTAGTTGCCTATGCAGAGCCACCCAGAGCAACTTCCAACACCCTTTAATCTCTGGGACACATGGATGGGACATTAACCAATCACAGAAGATCTATAGGAGAGTGATGCCCTTCTGGAGAGGCATCAAGAGGCTGTGGAAAGTAAGGGATGATGAGGTTAAAATGTCACAAAGTGCTGACACTTAGGACAAAGACTGGTATCAATGCCATCCGTGGACATGAGAGGGTGTTTTAGCCACAAAAATGTTTAATCAGGAGCTAAATCTGCTTAGAGCATTAAATGCATTAGAAAACTGTTTAGCTTGCTAGTTATCCAAACTCTCCATTGTAGAAGGGATGGCTTAAATGCACATGTAAGTCTACAGTAGAAGTACTAATAGAAATTTTGGAAACCTGGCTCCTTCTCTTGAGTGTTTTCATCTGCCAGTGTTCAACGTGGCAAAATCCCAGAGTTCTGTCACTCTCAGAAGCAGCTGGGTATTGGGCAGGAGTATCTTCAATTTGTATGTTCTGATCATACTCCAAAAAACAGCGGTCATTTGAATTCAACCAAAAAGATGAACAAAGGTTGAAGTAATTGGTTAAGGTCCTTCTTTTACATCAGTGTTTAGAAATCAAAAATGAGTACACATTTTCACATTTACCGAGTATGTATTTACCCTTATAATAATGTGTTTCAAGGTTTCCAGTTGCCTGGGCATCAGCTGATTTTATTTTAACAAGTGATCTAGAAAAATCTGTTCCCCAAACTACATATGAGCAGGTCAAAAGAACTTGACCAAAAAAAAAGTGCTGATCCAATAAAAGAGCAGAAAGAGAGACAGAGAGGGAGAGAGAAAGGAAGATAATGACAAGATATTTAAGATCCACCTTGGAAAAGTGGCTGCTGTCCAAGGAGCCTGTACATGAAAAATCATAGGTATGAAGATGCTTACTTACTATTACAGAATGTTTGAGTTCCTTATTCCATAACAAGTAGCATAGGGATTTAATAATGTGCAGGGATCTGAGGATCTGAGGCTAAGTTTTTAACATTCAAGGAACTACTATGATTATTAGATTATTTCAGTTGGACATCAGTGTTTCTGGGTGTATTTATTTTTTAATTCTGATCAATTTTCTCAAATTAATCTGATATCACTTTTATACTTAAATGCAACCAAAATTTGTGATTATGTCCTCTCATTTTTTTTCCTGTCCCCTTTCATGTCAATTGGCCAAGTTTTTTTTCATTGAAATATAATGAACATATATATATATATATATATACACATATACACACACACATATATAAAGAGAATCTTTGTTTATCACACCTTCACTGGAATTTTTCTGAGTGTGTTTTGGAAATACAGCCTTGCAGTAATTCCGTTCAATCCTGGACAAAACAGAACAGCCTCTATTGTTATTCTTTGTGCTATCCATCAGTGGGATAGCTCAGTCACAGAAAAGTGTTTACAAGTCACTTCACCTGAGCATCATCTCTGTATACAACCCATGACAGCCAAAAACATGTGCCTCCATGACAGCAGAGATATTTGATGTAGACCATGAAGCTAGCCCAACCCTAGGGCTGTCTCCTTGGCCTTGACAGACCCAGTTTGCAGGCTGAATGTCTGTCATTCTTCTGCATTTCTGATTCTCTCTTTTGTATATTTGTTTGTCCTTATTTTCCCCTTGGGAAGACAGGACTAAAACTCAGCGTCAGTCAATCACTGAAGGAAGCTCTTGTCCTATCAGAACGATTTCAACTATACCCAGTGTCACTTGAAGCTCTGGACATATTTGGTTGGCATTTCAGCAACATGTACATGCTGGCTACGTGGAAAATGATACGTGGGAGGACCAAGGTGATATCTCAGTCTGGTGGTGCAAAAAGTATTTTGCTCCTTAAGCTACTACAGAATTTGTTTGCAGTTAACTGACCAAATCAAAAGTCCTCATCTAATCCCAATGCCTCATCCAAACTGTTGTTCTTCATGGATTTCTGGTTCAAGTTTAGACTAGCTTAAAGCATCCAGGTATGAAATATAGAGCTAAAAATCCAGAAGGGAGTTTTTGGCTTAGTGCAGCTAGAGCTTGATGATGAGTACTGTGCATCTAGTAACAATAGTGAAGCAATGGCGTTCTTCAGTGTTATATAGGGGCTGAGGGAAATAGCTAGCTAGTGTTTGTCTTCATTCTGACTTTCAGAAATCCAATTCTGCACAAAGAGAACAGAAATAAAAATTGGATTTTGTGATTCTGATTCTTAAAAAAAAAAAAAAAAGAACAAAAAACCCCAAACACGTTACTATATTTCATGATACCTCTTTAAAATAATGTGATTATTGAACAGAGTTGTAAGTACAAGCTGGCCTCTGTAGTAATTGATACAGATTGTTGAGCTTATTGAATTCCAAATTTTCAGTGGTAGAAGTCTGTTGGGTAGGCAAAGTTTCTGTGATGTAGATTAAGATATCCTGAGCCACACATCAGCCATTTGGACCAGAAGAAAGTAGCTCAACTTGTGATTAGTGAAAGACTGATGTTTCATACGAAAATTGTAAGATGATTAGTGCAACACTGCAAGAACTTTTTCTTTCTTTGTAAATAGCATAGTCATGTATGGTTGTCCAGTAAATGCCAGCACTTACAGGAAGGTCTAGCTTGTTCTTGCAGCCAGCAAGAGTCAGGAGCCACCTCTGAGCTTCTGTCAATGCCTCCCTTTGATGCTTGTAATTCTCACAGTCAAAGGGACATCTATTAAAATAAAGAAACAATGCTTACTGAAATTATTAGCTCCTTTTTCTAATCATCTCTAGTGCTGCAGGGCAAGCAATCAGCCATTTGTTACCTTTCCTATTCTTTTTCACCACCCCACTGGCAAGTTTCTTTAAAAGGTGAGGAGAACAGTTGACTATGGAAATCTTGGCTAGCCAGGATTTAAGCACAAAACCTGCCTAGAAACAGTGTGTTAAATAGCTCTATCAAAATGATTCAGTGCTTGCACTGAGATACGAACACTTTGCAGTCAAATGTCAAGTCAATCTGAATATGCCCTGGCAAATCTACCAGTGAATAGTCTTATCTGGAGACCACTGAGGGTAATGTGATACTTACACTGGGTTTTAGAGGAGAGTGAATAACAGCCAGGGATTTGGTCTGTATTTAGTCTTTTAAACTATGGGAATTTTAAGAGCTTTTAGCAGGCAGAGCATTATGGGACTCTTGACAAACTTCTCATCTGAAAGGGATTTTAAAAAATTACTTCAGGGAAGAATATCAGAAAAGACTTTGCCTCCTTAATAGACAGACAAAGCTGAAGACACTGCAGTGGTCTATCCAAATAATATACATTCATTTGTTTACATTCATAGAAACCTATGGTTAAAGATAAGGACTTTCATTTTCCTCACCTTCCTTGTGAGTCTGCACAGCAGTTTGTATAAAGAATCACTAAGTTACAGGGTGAATATTTCATATTCCCAACTTTGGAGCTTACCTAAAATCCTTTTAATATGCCCATGTAGGGAGCTACACCAATATGATAACCTGCATACCTATTTTAATGATATATTTTCTGAGCAGAAAAGCCATATGCCACTTTTTTGTCCTCCCTGCAATGAGACCTAATGAGGGGAAATTCAAGCTATTGCGGAAGATTAGAAAGGGGTAAAAATTCTCAGATGCTCTGGATGAAAATTTGTAAAGTTAGCTGCAAATATCATTGCATAGCCCCTGACCGTTATTTTTAATCTCTCATTGACAAGGAAAAGCTTGCTGGGAGTTGGGATTTGTTATCTTCGTTTTATGGGCCACTGCTCTCGGAATAACAGGGCTGATAGAGCACTGGTGGTAAGTCAGTTGGGAAGGAGAAATGGACAAGAGAGCCACACAGCACACAGAGTGTGAGAACGAGAGAAAAGTGCTATTAATGTTTCTGGCAAGGAAAAGCAATTTCTTCACCAGTTGAAGGAGTCCTTGTGAAATCGAAAGTCATGTAAATTACTTTTTCTTTTATTTACTCCTTTGTTTTGATGTTGATCTAATTCAGAGTGATGTAAGCAAACTTTTATTTAAAACCAGTTAGATGAGAAATGAGAAGTTTTGAAACACATTTCCAGGGAAAGGTTGGAGGCATGCTATGTTTTCTTTTGCTTTAACATGTATTCCCATGTTTGCTATGAATATTGATATTTATCTCAATCTTTGATGTTATTATCCATATTGCTCCTCTCTATCTACCAGTTTCACACTCCCAGACCCCCACCACCACACATCTGGAAAGGAAAAGCAGTGCAGATTTAAAAAAAGGGCAATGGGGAAAATCTGCCTGTTAGTTGCATCATACCCGAGCTGTCACGTTTCTCATATAAGAACTTTTAGGGATCCAGGAGCATGGTGTGGGGATGAAAGCTCTCATTCACACTACACTTTATTAAGGACACAAATACTTAAGACCATCAGAGACCTCCAAATTATATGTAACACAATTCTGTGTAAACAGCATGTGATGCAAAAGCCATTCATGTTTAATACCTTCTGTTTATGTGGGGCTTAAATGACAACCCTTGCACTGGCAATATTTTATTTGCCACTCGTTTCCCTGATTTTAGGAATAAAGCCTATTTTCTTTTATCTACTGCTTGACACTAATGGCAAAACTCTCACCAGTCTGAAAAAGTTGAAGTTTTCAGAAGATGAAGGAAGTTAAAATCCATTTCTGTCTGGAGAGCTTCAGGACTACAATTGCACAGAAGGTTTCAGTTTACTCTCCTCACTGACTTCTTTAACAGAAGTGGGGCATACGGTTTTTTTATTTATTTCACTGGAAACAAGCTAACTAACTCAGCTCATCTATGTAAAGAACAAGCAGAAGTTTTGCTGGGAAGTAGGCATGTGAGGTGAGCATTAAATTCCGATACTTTACCTAATAGAGAAAATCTAATGTCTGAAATCCACTGGGATTTTGCAGTCAGAGTTTTAAGGTATCATAACTACCCCATGATAAGGATTTGCAAGAGAGACCAAAGCAAAACCAGCAAATGGGATAGGAAGGTGATATTATACTCAGTGCACAGAAGCAGAAGGGTCGGTAGTTCATAGAATTGTCAACATTTTCGACACAGATAATTCTGAAAACATCCACCAGTTTGATATCCATCTGGACCTAATGAGATCTGACACAGTAGACCCCCTTGAACTTCCATCCCCAGAATGTTTTCACCTTGCCTTTTGGACGTGCTCACAAGGGAGATATGTTGGTCCTTTCATGTCAGACCTTAATTGGAGCATATATTCCCTTCCTCGCTGCATCTGTTTCACTAGGGACTTTCATCAGACGGAGTAAAGGGCTTTTTCACTCTCTCAGCCCCCTTTAATACAGAGCATTCAGCGCCTTCTACAAAGTGTCTTCTTTTTTTTTCCCCCTGTTTTTGAGGTCTCCCACTCATTCTACTATTGAAATGTTGTCTTTGTGCGGTCTGTCCTCTATATTAACTTCTCCTTCTGCATGGATCTGTCTGCTCCACTGGAGGGAAGAGTGAGGGCTCAGGGTATCTTTGCATTTCATTCTGGCTTTCTACATTTATGAACGCATTTTCCATCAGCATTGTAAAATGTGGGAGATTTTCATCTTTCATCTTTTAGCCTGTTTTCCACATATATTCACAAACTGTTTCATCTCTGTTCCCTACATTTTTTAGACGCAGAGATCCACATTTTTTTTTACCCCAAATCTCTCTACTTCAGTCCCACTTGCCTTATCACTTTTGCTTTGTGAGTCCTTTTCAGGGAGCACTCCTTCCTTTCCCTGTACCCTTTGTTCCTGTACTTTCTTTTCTCTCTTGTTAAATGCCACACAAAGATGTCTTTCAGTAGACAGAATGGTCCCCATCGGTCTGGTAATTTTGTTGGCTGTACTCATATAAATGTTATTAGGAACCAGAAGATTTGACCTTGCTGGTTGTTTCTCAGTCACTGTCGTGGCTCAGACTTTGGATCTCAGCTGAGCAAATCATGTAAACATCTGCTGTTTTCTGCAAGACTGCTATTCAAGATGATTTGATTCAATTCGATTTGATCCAATTCCACTCTATGCAGAATACTGCAATTCCCCTACTATCACAGTATTTAATACCATCCAATACCACAAAGACCAATAAACTTCTACTTCTTAAGGGTGATTCTGCTTCTCAGCTTCACTGGTGTCAACAGAAACCAATTGTTTGTTTGTTGGTTGGTTGGTTTGGTGTGTTTTTTTTTTCCTTTTGTCAAATCCTCTGCTGAATGGTGATCTTGCTCTTTGACCTCTGTGAAACCACACATGCCTGCAAACTGTAGGCCGAAAAAATGTGCACATGTAATAGGCTAATTTTAACCACTGCTTTCTTACTAACTGCTTAAGAATTCAGTTTTATGAAACCATAACAATTATATGATGACAGTATTGAAGAAAAATCTATCATCTGCAAACCAAAAGGTTTCACCTTATCAATATTTCTCCACTGCTTGTATTGCAATAAATGATTTTTAACTTAACTATGTCATTGCAACCAATATATAAAGTACGTGATCATGTTTAGAATGAAACCTGAATTGCAGCTTTTTTTTTGACTGTGACTCTTAAGTGACTATTTCAAAAACTGCAACAAACAATTTTACAATGATTGACTTCTGAATACAGCCTTTAATAGCACTGAGACAGTGAGAGACATTCTGATTTTCCTAGGCTTTACCACAGCTGCTAGGAAAGTGACTTTCAAATTCATAAAAAGAATGAATTTCATAAAATCCATAGGAAATTTGTTTTAGATGTATAATTTAACATATATTTGAAAAGATTCAAATAGTTACTTGTCGAGGAGCAGAAAAGGCTCAATTCTAAAATAGTGTTCAGCATTTATCGCAGAAGAAAGACAGCCAAAATAGAGGCCACCACTCTCGAGACTCTAAGATAGCTAGATATATCTGACTATTCATTTAGATTGCATTACTGATCAAAGCACACCTTCCAAACTGGGTGTAAAAAAAATGTTCCTGCTACAAGAAGGTGCACTCTGATAATAAAATTTAATAATTACTTTTCCAAAGTGTCTTCCTCACCCAATTAACAGGCCATTACTGTCAAACACAGGACTTTACAGGCTATGCAGTACAGTGTAGTGGACCGAGTTAGAAATGGAGTGCAGGAATTTTTCTGTCCAGCCTGATTTTGTAGGATTAGTAGTGCCCTGCACCTTTACTATCATTGCACCTGTGTGATGCTTGACCCTAAAACCCAGATGGAGTATGAAATGAGTCAAGCCTCCAAAGCAAATTGACCAAAGGTGTTCAGAGACATTTGGTGTTGCATGCGAACACAGTGTGGTAGGACTTCAAAGCCACTTCTGTCAAGAAAGATGTGCACATGTGAGAGAGACTGGTCTAATTTCAAGGTCAGATATAAAACTCTCTTCTGAATGCTTAGTGAGACAGGCTTATAGATACTCTTCCTTCCAGGAGCACACATCTGAACTAGTCATTATAGAATCACAGAATGGTTTGGGTTGAAAGGACCTTAAAGATCACCTTGTTCCACCCTCCTGACATGGGAAGGAACACCTTTCACTAGACGAGGTTACTCCAAGCCCCGTCCAGCCTGGCCTTGAACATTTCCAGAGATGGGGCAGTCACAGCTTCTCTGGGCAACCTGTACCAGGGCCTCACCACCCTCACAGGGAAGAATTTCTTCCTCGTAGCTGAACTAAAGCCATCTTTTTTCAGTTTAAAGCCAAGATTTAGTCAAGATTTGCTTCAGCTAGCTGTTTTCAGTGGGAGCAGCTGGACTCAAGAGTTCTGAAAATTTGCTCTCAGAGGTAACAACCAAACATTTCAACATTAGGAATTTTTTTAGGTCCTCCGAGAAGATAAGTATGCATGAAAGGCAGAATTTGAGGCTTAGGTGGAATATAGCTTTTGAACACATCTTTGGGGAGAGACCAAGGAAAATGTGTATCCTGAAAGAAGTCCCAGTGTAAAGTCACATTGTTCTAAGTATGACTTTCTAGAATAAAAAAAAAAAAAAAAAAAAAAAAAAAAAAAAAAAAAAAAAATTAGATGTATACATGAGCCATCTTAGACCATTACTGGAAATACTCTGCAAAAGGCATTTTTTTATGTAGCTCAGTTAGTTTTTCACTTGTTTGAAAGCAAAATGCCTGTTTTCTTCTCTTAAAAAAATGTCTCTTTGTTTCAGCACCTTCTGCCTAAGTACTTCAGCATATTGCATTATACACACTGTGAAATTTGGGGGTGTAAATCTTCCCTCTGTGTAGAGTCCTTGTTTTTTGTTTGTAAAAAATAGAGTGTAAGGGGACATAAAACGTAAGTGAATCAAGCCCTCAGCTAGCATTTAATTGATAAGAACTAAAGCTAATATTAGATAACAAATAAATGGTCTGTTGCACAGGCATTTAATTAAACACCAAATTAATGCAGTAATGACCTACTGGAACTAACAGCCAGAAATGCTTTACTGCAGGCTAGCACCTGGAAGGTTTCACCTTTTTTTTCTTCCCCCCCCCCCCTTCTCTCCTGTACAAATGCATTGAAAAGACATACATTCATTTTTTATACTCAATCTGGAGTGCTTCTGCTTTGTCCTTTGCCCTGTCTGAAACCTTGACATCACTGGACACCAAACAATCCTTGCTGGTGCCTCTTTCCTGATAGGCATAGCAAACAAATGGTAAGTTGGTGTTCCTTTCTGTTCCCCTTCCACACCACCCTTCCGCGTCATTATCTAGTTGAAACTCAGCCCCGTACACCTTGGGTGATTACACACTGTCCAGAAGATTAATTGCAGACAGTACTTTGGATAATGGTCTCAGGTACGGAGCCTACCATGCCGTGGAGAAGGCACAGGAATCAATACATTTCTTTATCTGTACAAGCCCGTGTCTATAAAAGTGCTTTCAATCATACCTCGGAATATCTGAGAGGTGTGGGAGATTAACTGTGCTCAGACCCACTCAAAAAGACTTCTGTCCAAGCCAAAATATGCAAGGGAAGTCTTTAAGGGGACCTCAATCATGACTTGTCATCCCCTGCCATGATACATGAAGCTATATTTGTACTACAAAGTAAACTTATGGGGCTGTTAGTGTATATACTTGCATATATATATATATATACATGTATATGAGTTACTGACTCTGGATGCAGCACACCTAGCCCTGGACATTGACGGGAGTCAGGTCAATAGTCTTCCTGGCTTCCTCTGCAGTCAGTGGAGAAAGATACCCACCTCCCTTCAGCAGCTGGTGGAAATGCTGGGTGAGCTCCACCTCTCCTGGCAGTGCTTTGCTCCCCCCATGAGATTGTAAAGGTCCCGTGGCCCGTCTAAGCTAAATACCAACTTATAAGGGATGTGTAAGGGCCTACATGTCTTTCCAAAAAAGCCTAACAGTTTTATGGCTTTTGAAGTAGATTTGTGTTCTAGAGATCTAATTTCTAGGCCAGTCTTGTTCCAGTTTCAAGCCTTTCTAGTTTCTGCTCTTAACACAGACCCCCATGTGAAACGAGCACATCTGTGTCACTACAACACCGTTTGAGTTCAAACACTCCTGTAAGTGTCCATGGTAAGAACTGAGGCAAACACAAGCTTCAACTGTTATCTCACTAATTATGGTCTGAATGATAGAGGAAGTGGAGGGACAAGTATTCGATTGTTTTCTCACACTTCACATAGTACTTGCTGTTAGTTAGGTGCATAAATTATTCTAAGGTCTTGGAGCAAAACTCAATGTCTCACAGCAGTACAAAAGATGTGAACCATATCTATCTAAACACTTTACTCGATAGACTGCATTTTCTTTTTAGAGGGGATTTTCTATCACCAGGTTTTGCCTCTTTATTTATCTGTGGGCTCCACAGGCTGGGATAGAAACAGAATCAATCTTACATTCAGCATCTCTGGTGTGCTCATCTTCAGATTTTTAATTCATCAGGCTACAGTGAAAAAAGAAGTTTATATAATACCTATTGCAGTGTGCTCCCACCTGGAAGAAAGCCAGTTTTGGAGCAGGGCTTTAGATATCTGTTTTAAAAATCTGCATTATACCAAGTGATATAGATTTGTTGTATTATCAGTAGAATACTAGTCAAAACAGTCGATGAAGTCTAGAACACCATTCATTTCATTCATTCATTTCATTTCATGCATTTGTAGAACAGAATAATGCCCTAGACTCCCTTCTCTATACAGACTAGGTCTTCACTGCCCATGGCTTATGTTAGAAACCTGAAATCAACTGAATTTATCACAAACTTGGTACTAGCATAATAGTTATCATAGTAATAACAGCAGTAATAATAGTAATAATAGTAATAATAATAATAATCATAATCACAACAACTGCAAAGAAATTGAAGAGATTTGTAATGGTCCTGATGATTCAGTAGGTGGATGAAACTTCAAGCTTGTGTCTGGGAACTAAGTGTCACCAGAGTCATTGTTTTTCGGATGAGGGATAAATCTGAAACCTTTTCTTGCCATTACACACTCTTATCATTTTATAAGAAATAAGGGTTGACCTCAGGGTCTTTGCCACATGACAAAGGGGAATTATAACCTAGTTACTTAAATTCCTCTTGTAGCTTCCAGTACAGACCTTCTGTATCTTTCCCTATCCTACAGTTAAAAACCAGCACCATCCATTGAAAAAGCAGTTCTTGTGTGCTCTAAAGAAAGCAGTAACTTTTCAAGACTTTGATGCTGAATGCATACACAAACACATCCATGGAAATGTATGATTACTCACACACTCTTCAGGCAAATTCCATTCCCGTTTATAGTCACTGACTCTTACTGTGATCACTTTGATGCTTGGCTTGAGAGCATTTATGCTGATATAAGTAATGGAAAAACTCCTGAACAAGGAGCAAATTCTCACTTTTTTTTTTTCTCAGGCAATAGATGAAGTGCTAGCTACACCTTCTCTAAACAAAAATACAGGTAACACCTCCCATCAGAGCACTGAACAGTACTAATTAGTTCATTAAGCATCCCAGCATCCCTGTGGGGTAGGTATGTATTTTATTATCCCCAAGTTAGCAGGCAGGTAGAGATGACTACCTCAAAGACACACTTATGGTAAATGAAGGAATTCTAACACCTACTCCTTTTTTCTACTGGGTAAACAGGCTATAGTTCAAGGCAGCTTTAATTCCATGTCCCATTATCTTTGTTGTTTTCTTTGTGTCATGTGGTAATACAGAAATAAATTAGGAAGCCACTTTTTCAGTGGTGAAAACAGGAATTATTAAAACAGGGTAGCTTCATGTTATAATAAAGTATCGATGAATAGGTAAAGCTCCTATCAACAGCCCCCTTTGCTCCCTGTGCTCATACACCTTTTCCAGTAAGGTTTGAAGGGAAGCACAGTGTGACTTTGAGAACAAACCTAAGCCTTTCCAATGCAGCCTGCATTGTACACATGTGTACACAGTATATGAGCTGGTGCTACTAGGGATAAGGCATCTGGAATATCAAGTTCAGATGGCTCAGAACCAGATTGAGCTCATAAAATGAACATTACCACAGCCACAAAACTAACCGAGGTAATCATGTACTATTTAGACAAGCAGCAGCATTGCCCTTTGTGAAGGGCTTTGGAATGTGCAAGTCAAGTGTATGGTTGCATAAAGATTGGGGATATTACACCCAGAGAAATCCTCAGAAGACAACGGCATCATTAACTATTTACATCGTGACTCTACCCATTATCACATTTGACAAACAGTTTAATTTCAAGGAGGAAAAACAAAAATAAAAAATAAAACAAACACACAAAGACACAAAGAGGGAAAGAAGAAAGCTGTGCGTCAACAAGAGCAGTTCAGAAATGAAAAGCAGGCAAGATGTCAAGCATCTCGAAGGAGGGAGATGGGAAATAAAAGATTCTGCTGTTTTCCCTGTTCACTTGCTTTCATTTGAGATAAATCATGACTATTTATCAAATTTAGGATTTAATACAACATGGCATTAATTTGAAGACATGCACAGAGAAACAAAGAGCCTTTACTCACAGCCCCATTCTTCACAGTGAATTGAACAGTCACTTACAGCAATGACAACGGTCAATTTTACCCATATATGAGAGGTACATATCACAACCAAAATATCCAAGCAATTATTAGATTGAGTGTTAGTGGTGTATAAAATTAGCCTGAGGGATAATTTGGCCTTTGTGTGACTCAGCTGCTACTTTCTTGACCAGACAAGGCTCCTAACATAGCAATTGTTTGAAAAGGCTGAGGCTATAGAAAGCTGATGCAATTTTTCTGACTGTTTAAACAGGCTCAGGAATATGTATTGAACAACTGACAAAAGCTACTGTATGAAACACAAAATGCCTGAGCAATTTCAGCCATTTCAGTTAAGGTCAGAAGACTCCTGAGGAGATTTCTTAAACACAAGCTGTAGCAATTCACTTTGTTCTTCTCTGTGTCAGACTGAGGTGAGAATAATTTTTTACATAAGCAATTGTTAGAGCTGCCCAAATGAACTACTGGGCAGCTCAAATCTTGAGGGAGGTCTGCCATGCAAGTTCAGAGATAGGATGAGAGGAAACAAACTCAAGTTGCATCAGGGGAGGTTTATATGGGATACTAAGAAAATTTTTTTCACTGAAAGTGTTGTCAAGCCGTGGCAGAGGCTGCTCAGGGCAGTGGTAGAGTCACAGTCCCTGGAGGGATTTAAAAGACATGCAGATGTGACACCTGCTGGGTTTGGCAGCACTGGGTTAATGGTTGAACTTGATGTTCTCAGAGGCCTTTTCCAACCTTAGTGATTCCATGATTCTAATAGGTAATACACAGATCTGAGGAGAAAGCTTCTCCAGAGCTATAACATTGTTCAAACATGTCTAATGAGAACAAGAAACTGTGAGCAAGAACGCAGCATTTTCTTCTTTTAATCAATTCAACAAAACACTTTGCCAATCATCCAAATATCATTTCCTTGTAGATGGAGCTTCTCCAAGGAATAACGTTCTCATGATGGGAGAGGGACAGTTCCCACTGCATTCAGCAGGTCACAAAAGTTTTCACAACTGCCAAATTACATAGTTTCATACTTCAGTCCTCTCAACTGGAGGCAATATGCAAATAACTTCTTATCCATATTTTAGAGATGAAGGTATGAATAAAAATGTAAGCTGTTATGCCATTCCACTTGTAAATATATGATATACACACAAGCAAAAGAATTAAGGCAAGACATTTCTTTAATTGTGTCCATTTTAGTATGTCATTAATTATTTTCTACTGCATTTTTCATTTCCTAAAGGAGAGTACTTGCTTAGTGAGCACTTATTAAATGCTCTCTTTTTAATTCATAAGGGAAAATACAGTCTCATGATATGTTTACTACATATTATTCAACTTTTATTTTGAAGACAGAATCATTTATTTCTTTCCAAGCTTTTCAGCAGTTCTCAACAATATACCATCTGTCTGCTTTGTAGGCATGAATATATTTAACTTCACAACAAGACTAAAAAAGTACTCTATAGGTGGGGATATTGAGGCAAAAAGTGCTAGGTTGAAAAATGCTATCTAATTTTGAGGGTGTATTTTTATATGAGAATAATATGACCCAGTCTTCCCCCTTAGTCCTTTTGAGATGGTCGTAACCACTTCTGAGAGCTTCTTGTACATCCTCCACCTCTGCTACCCCAAGAAGGAGGATGAGCCAGGAGCTGTGTGTAAACCAGAGCAGGTACTGGGAGCCAGGGATGAGCTGAAACGTGGATCTGGAGTTGCGGGCAGGGGTTGGGTGGGGATCCTGATTGAGGCTGGTCTGGGCCATTAAAGCCTGCTAGTATCCAGAGGGTTCACACCAAGCTGTAACCATTCTTCCCATCCCTTTCTGCTTTTCAAAAACCCTTTACACAGTGAATTTCAACCTGCTCCTTTTGTCTCTGTTCTTGTCACTCTCAAAGTCTGTCTGTCCCAGACACCTGTCACAGGCACTCTCATACTCAAACCCAGATTTCACACCCAGTTGCAACATCTTCGTCATGTTGACAATATCCTCAGACTGGCGTTGTGTTCCAATACGTTCAAATTCTCCATCACACCAAAGCCCAGATAAAATGTTTTCCTCCTATCCATACAGCTCCAGATCAGCCAAATCCTCTTCTCAACAGAATAGTTTTACCTTTCCTTTTGATCAGCTTTTTTTTTTTTTTTTTCTTCATAGGATCATAGAATACCCTGAGTTGGAAGGGACCCACAAGGATCATCAAAGTCCAGCTCCTGATCATGCACAGAACAACCCCAACAATTCCACTCTGTGAGCTCTGTCAGCCTTGGTGCTGTGTGACCACTGCCCTGGGGGGCCTGTTTCAGTGTCCAACCACCCTCCGGATGAAAAACCTCTTCCTAACATCCAACCTAAACCTCCCCTGACACAGATTCATGCATTTTCTAGGTATCCAGACCAGAGCATGCTTAAGCACCCTGGGTCAAGATGAAATATTTGTTTACTCCAACTACTAAATTCTGAGCAATTAATTTCATTATGGAAAGACCTACAATCAGTCACAGAGAGATTCCATAACTGCAATATGCATATACATGCACAGAAATAGACATGTAAAATCATCTATGAACAGCCACATAGCATAGAAAATTTCAACTTGATCACACAAATTGCCAAAATTATTATTATTAAAAACATGTATGAACTTTCTAGTAAGTGTTGCTGTCAGCCCCGCTTAGAATATTTTAACCAGAGAGCCCCACCATATCTAGAATAAGTTCTAAATTTAATGTTTAAGGTAAACAAAGTATGAAACATGCATACATTACATGGCATATGGCAACCACAGTTATATTTAAACCAGCAAATTTCCTTAATCTGGATTTACATATTAGCAGATTAAAACTTTAGAAGATTATGCTCAGGATTTTCATGTATTCATGCATAAATTTGGACATGCGAATCAGTATTTAAATAGCTAAAATATGTCTTCTTTTCAGAGTTCTCAGTACTCCCTTTCCCCTGTCTTTTCTGCAGAATTTTTGGATGGGATAGTGTTTTTTATTTCTGATTAACAACAAATTCTAAACCCATACAGTTTCATGAACTCTGAAGCTATTTACAAAGTCAAGACACATTTGGGGAAGAGGTTCAGTCTAAAAAGGGAGCAGAAAACAAAGTGCTGAAAGGTTAAACCATTTCTTACGAAGTTCACTTTTTTCTTTTTAAATATTTTTTGAAATTAACTACTAATCCACTATAAAGTCAAAATGAAGACATTAAATATAAGTAATGTTTTACCATAACAAATGCTCTTACAGACCATATGGTTGGGAAGAATAGGTGATCCTTCCTTTTTTTTTTTTTTTTTAATAAAATAAACAAGAATGTATTTCTCTACTCATGATTTATTTTCCTGCAATGTTTTTTTAGCCTACCCAGGAATTGAACTTTTCCTTACATTCATAATTCTCATGCAATTCATCTGAAAATCAGATGTTGTTTTAAAAAGACATATTCAGAAGCATGCCAGCATTTTAAATGGTGCTGTTTAATATTTTTATCTTCAGGAAAGCATGTGGCGGTGATAATTACCCGAATTTGATGATCTGCATAGATAACACCACTGCATTATTCTGTGTCAGTGGCATAAACAGTGCCCCCACAGTACCCTGTGAAATGTCCCATTGCAGTAATATCAAGCTGTCATGATTTCATAAAATGCAGATGAAGAGTTGTTTCACTGTCTTTCCTTGGGTACTAATCAGGGAAATCTATAGAATGAATACAAAATTAAAAAAAAAAAAAAGTTTCATGCTCTGCAGAGCAGAGAAAACACAATTTCAGACTGCGGGGCAGGTTGTTTCCAGAACTCATCTTAGAACAGGTGAGTCTTTAGAATAAGAAGCATCTTAATTCAAAAAGCAAAATGCAGACCAAATGACACAATATTTCAAAAGGTAGCCACTAATTGATGGGTTGTTTTGTTCCTAAATTGATGCCTTGAGCTTGCTTCTTTGACATGAGGCTGCAGTGTCTTTTCTCCTGCTTGACTACACAGATAGGCCATGTCTCATCTACTGCGACTGCTGTTATATGGTATTTATTTTGCTGCCACTACACATGATCTGGTTTAATCTCTGTGGACAGCACTGAATTCTATTAATCCACCTCTCCAGACAGGGAAAGGTACTGATTCACCTGAATACCTATATTCCAAATATACAGAAACCAACCCATTTAGCTGTTCACGGAAAAGCCAAAGAAAAAACATATCATAATTTTCTTACAAATAATCCAAATGTTTCAGGTGAAAAAAATTACAGGTACTTATTCAAAGCCGATTAGATTGACTGCCACTATACTGAAGTAAACACCACAGTAGATGTAAACACAATTCCTGTATATTCATTAAAGAGGAATTCCAGTTAGGCAAACACTTCAAACAAAGCAAATTTTGTCCTCCTTACGTATTTGCTCTCCTTTTTGGGGAGATGTTTTTCTTCCCAGCTGATGTGGAGCAGAAAGTCATAATTTTGGATAATCCAGGAATAGAGCCAAAATGCCACAACTTGATTATGAATGAAATGCCATCTGGATTCCACATTCAAGCTGATCGACAAAAGTCACTAGAACGTTCCGTGCCTCCACACCCATCTCTAAAGCTAGCCAAATGGTAATAAAAATGACCTTCCAATAAAGTATTGTTTGGTTTGGTTTGGTTTGTTTTTTTTCCTCCCTATGCAATATTTCTAAGCCTCTGTTAGATCCTAGGACAAATAATGTCCTCTCATAATATAACTGTAGGTATTTCTTTTTTCAGAGGGCACTGATTGGACTAAGGGCTTTAATTGAACTGTTTTACCATTGTCCAACACAGCTTGTTTTTCTCTGACAACTTCTCACAAACTCCTTTTTTTTTACAAAGCACAGTTATGTTAAAGTGTAATTTTCATTCCCTTTGCTGAAAAGTCCTTATCTTTATTATTTTTGTTATACCTTTCATGTTATTGCTGTGTCTCACCTCAACTTGCTTCATATGTCCCACTAAACCTTTCAAAGGCATCACAGTATTTTCTTGCAGGAATCCTTTTCTTCTTGCCATGCATATGTTTGATAGCCTCTCCTTAAGATTCCCTTTTAGTGTGTGTTAGAAGACGTTCTTGAACTTGTCCACAGCTATTTCTAATTTGTCTGATCTTCATCAGTCAGTTTAAAGGAGCATAAAATGTCATCTGCCTCATCCGTCACCATGTGTGTATTAATGTATTTATCTGATTCACTTCCTCTTGCTCATCTAGGCTTGATGCAATTCTGAATCTTTCAGATCTCCTAATTTATTTCAGTCACTCTTTGGGCTTACTGAAGTTGAATTTCTCAGGTGAACTAGTCTGAAATGATGTCATGCTTTAGCAGTTCTATAAGCAATTATCATCTTAATAGCCTGTAAGCCCTGTTTTGTATACTCTTTTGGTCTGCAGCCAAGCAAAGAAGTCTGTTTACTCCCAAAATTCTCCACTTTCTTTATGGAAGCAGGAAAAGAGGCAAACCAAAAGAAGACTGGTAAAAGAAACCTGTCTGCACTGGGTAGCTTGGCATTGCCATCACATTAGATTGTTTTGAATGCTGATGATTCAGCCATGTCACTTATCTTTGGACAAAATACACCTGTATCTTTGACTGTGATCAATGGTAACCAATCTATTTAATTCCAGATAACCTGAGTAGAGTGTCTGGTTTATGTAATCAGTACCTCTTTGCCTAAAAGTCTCCAACTTGAGCTCAACCTTGCATGAAGCTCGAGAAAAACTCTGACAATCTTCCTTTACGCTTTGCCACTCTGGCTTGGGTCAGAGTAACTGGTTTAACAGTGGGATATTTCACCTTACTTAAACTTAGGATATTGACCCAGGGGTGCTAATGTCGCATCCTTGGAAGTGCCCAAGGCCAGTTTGGATGAGGCTTGGAGCAACCTGGTCTAGTGAAAGGTGTCCCTGCCTATGACAGGGTGGGTTGAAACTGGATCATCCTTAAGGTTCCGTCCCACCCAAAGCATTATAGGATTCTGTGATGATTGTAAGCATTAACCTTCACTGAGTTTATTTTTTGAAGTCAGCAGAAATGGATCCATTCATCCCCAAAGGATGTCTCTCCACATACAGAGGATCTTCAGCGGCCAGCTTTGAGTAAGAAGGAATAGGAATTACCTCATCTTCCATATCTGAAGAAGATCCATAGATTTTTTTCTATAGGGTTAACCAACATGCCTGATACATAGTTTGCAGAGTTTTCATTTCATCTAAAGCTGGGAATCTACGTTTTTTCACCTGGCCTGTACTGTAGTCTTTGCCAGCTGTATTTACTGAATCTCCATTTCATGAACAGAGAATTAGCATTAAGTGAGATGGATCTTCTCCTTACAGAACAAGGCAAAAACAACAACAAAAAAATATTAAATTTTAGAACTGCAACCCTGGATTCTTGGTATAAACCACATGGAAAATTAAGGTGAGATGGATGTGATTTCGAGATTAACAACTCAGAGAACTTTTGTTTTTTCAACAGCAATTAACACTAAAAAAGTGCTTGAAGAAAATTCTAGACACTATGTGTTTCCACGTTTCCAGGGGTGTTCAAGACACCTTGTAATTTGTCGTCACTTTCTTCTCTAGACAAATTTGGCCTCTTTCCCCCTAAAAGTCATGTTTTCAATAGGATAAAGGTTTCTCCCTTCCTCACGCCTTGCACATAGTGAGAAGCACAGATGTACTCTTCAATGCAATTATCGAAAGCTCTAAAATATAAAAACATTGATTACCATCCCCTCTTCCATTGCTCTTGATAACGTCTACTGCAGTGGAGTCCTCAGAGAAATTTGACAAAATTGAGAAATAAAGAAGAGTTTTATTTAAATTTGCAGGAAATATTTTAGCTGGCAATGGAATACATACCATCCCTGCCATTTGATACATCCTCTTTCTGTTGTTTTTTTATAATACTACACTGGTGCATTGGCTGAAGCTGACCTGAGAGTTTCCATGAGACAAACACAGCCCCATGTGTGAAGCAGTGAGCTTTATTTATAGTGACAAGATACTCTTTGTGTCTTTTTTTTTTTCTATTTTTGTGTTACGCACACAGATTTATTTACAAGTGGAAATACAGCAGTGACTACCCTCTGCTGCCGACAGCAGATGAGCTCTGCACTTTATTTAACTGACTTTGTGTCAGCTTCAATTTCTTGACTGCTTGGAGCACAGATTCTGTTGGTCCTTCCAAGGTATCCTTTGATCTTGCTCTGTGTTTGGTTTCCTGCTCTACCCCATGGGCCTCTGTTTTGCTGCAGGACTCCTTCCCTCACCTCCTTGCTTTGTGTCTTGAAGGAAAACAAGTACACTTTCACATGTATTATTTTACAGACTCCTGTGATCATAGAGGAAGGGGAAATCAGCTCTTCCATTACAATGTGCATCACTGTAGCTCTGCTTTGCAGTCATACCAGTAGTAAATAATAATTCATTTTTTATAGTTTTGACACAACAGAGACCAAGACTTGACTTTTCTTCACAAAAAGAGGAGAGATCTAATTTTCTCTTGTATCACTTTATTATTGCACACTGGGCAAAACCAAATAAGGGTCAAGGGGACTGACCTCACATTGTTTTATCTCTATTCTGGAGTAACGGATGGATTTCATAGTTGCAGACTATGTGTTAGATCTTAGGGCTATTCTCTTACATAGCCCATGTGAAAGGAGAATTTCCCTTTTTCCATGGTGCCTAGTCAGCTTCTAGGTTATTTCTTTACCTTCTTCTGATGCAGGTTTAACAAGGGCAGCCTGTAAAGGTTTTGTAGCTTGCAATGACTATGGACATTCCTTAATCAAGAAATGTTCTCTGGTTCCTTCTTCCCCTTACTTTATGTGTGGTACTAGGGTGATGTAAAATTACTAAAGTGGAGTTCTGACGCAGGTTCTGGTAACAGAAGTGCTAAATAGAAGAAAATTTTAAAAAATTAAGTGATAAAGTATGGTAAAATTATTCTTTTAGGTTTTGGACCAGAAAAAGACAGCTCTAGACTTCTCAGACAAAAGACACTTTCCTCATCTTCCACAAAGAACCCAGGAACACAAAATCACAAGCAACTCTAACCTCACAAGAAGTTTAGACATCTTTGGGGATAATTTCCAGCAAGCTGAAGTTTAATAAGCATCTAACTTTCAAATTAATTCTTCTCTGGGTTCCTCCAGATTTGAATAATGGAAAAATAAAGCATGCAATTAGTGTACACACTTACATATTTTATATATTCATGTCTGTGTGCATATGTGTCCATCTCTTTGGACCATTCTCTGTGTTCAATGGCACATTTAATCATGGATTCTAGTTAAGCAAAACTATATATTTACTTCAGAACAAAGAGATGGGAGAACTTCACCTTTAGTTCTATAAGCAGTAACATATTTAACAATGTAGATGCAGGGCCCATAATAAATCCCATTCTCTGCCTAGTAATGATGGCAGAGCTGCCTGTGACCTTCCAGATGTGCGCAGATCCCACATCATGGTTTTAGTGCCATGTCAAGTCAGTGTTTGCCTGAACTAGGTACGAACAAAGAAGAGGGTTATAGATACTGGAACTGATAACTTGATATAAAACCAAAGACACTGTTCATTTTTCAAGACTAAAAGTAGGGAAGAAGTGATTTTCTTTTGTCTTGCAGTGTTAGGTCAGTGGCCTACATAGGATTAAAAAGTTTTCAGGTCTGGTCTGCAGTTATGTGTGTCATAAACCACTAGTGCAACTTCAATAGACATCCTAAAAAGTGCCTCTCAGTTTTTTTAATCAGTTATTGATATATTATATTTGTTTTTAATTAGATTCAGAGAGAATTTTCCAACAGAGGACAAAAATGAGTTACACAAGTGTTTCCTTTTATTGTTTGGGATATATCCCAGCCATATCTTGACACCCTGCTCTTCTCTTTGAATCCGCCATAAAAGAAAACACATGTAGAGAGATGGAAATATTCTGCAGAATGATTCATCCAGGTTCTTGACCTGCATAATCAGAGCACCAGGTCTGCTGAGAACATCACTGAGCTCAGCAGTTGCTGGAAACAAGTTGAGTTATAGAAATTTGGGACTTCTCAGACACTCCATAAATTAAATTACTCTGATGTAAGCAATCACTGAGTGACACCTCAGCAACTTGGAAAAGTCATATTTGGACAAAACAGTCAGATGATGACACAGGTAATAGAAATTGCACCTATGTACCATAGAAACTAGAAAAGAAGTCTTAAGGGGGTATTGCATGGGAAGATAAAATTTATATTCTTTTTTTTGTTTAAAGTTAATGACCAAACTGAAGATGACTTTCAGATTCATCATTCCTTAAACTTGGCAATTTTTCAGTCAATGAAGGAATGAAGCCCTTTAATGCCTTTTCTTTTTCATGTTTTAATCGATTTTTAAGGTACATGTCAAAGTAGGTGACAATTGTCACTTCATCCAACAATACAGGGAAGATGTACTCATATTTAATCAAAATTTAATCAACTGTAATAAAAGTGAACTACATAAGCTAAGATAAAGTAGAATTTCATGTCCATATTCCAAGGATGTTCTTCATTTTTAGAGAGTCCATATCCAATCTATCTACATTTCTGTACTAAACTATTTAATCACAAGTTCCTTTTTGGAAGGGCAAAAGTGGGAAAATCTTCTTGCACCAGCCTCTTCCGAAGCCCAAAACATGACTGTGAGCAGTATAAGCTAACAGTCCAGTTGGATAGTGTGGGTTATTCATACATGATGCCAACAGAGTGCCTGGAACCCATGTGTTAACCCCTTGGTGGCTTTGAATGGCTGGTTATGGTCAGTAGACTGTCTCCATGTCAGAGTTTTTGATACAGCTCAAAAAACATGGCTGGGAATTTGAGGGAGTCCTTGGACCATCCGACTGTTTCTGCTGTGGTCTGCCACAGGCTACCTGTTCAAACTACTATCCCACTTTGAACTGCAGTGTAGACATCCTCCACATACCGATGTGGGACTGCTGTTGTCTTCTCTTCACCCTCAGGCCAAATGCCTCTTTTGCTACTTTTTCACCTCCCAGACACATCCTACTGCCTATGCAAGTGCTTCCCACTCAGACTGTGTAATTACCAAAGACACTTCTTTCTGAAATATTGTTAAATTTCACATCTAGTTCACTTACCATTACCCCAGAAGATATAATACTCCAGAGTAAATATAAATTCTACTTATCGATACTCAATGTGACCAATTTCCTTACAAAATCCTTTGCCATAACTTCAGTACCTCTATTAACCTAAAAATCCTATAAACAAGAAGAGCTCATTTTGTGTTTGAAGCCCTGCATTCCCCAGAGCTCTTTGCACAACAGACACTCTGCTTTTCTTTCAGGTATTTTCAGTCTTTGTCTGAGAACTTAAGCAAAACACTTCTGATCTTTATAAATAAAACAACTACTTCTAAAAGGCTGTACTCTCATGATTTTTCTTCCATGGTCTCTACAGTCCTTCATAATGCTTGTTACAAAGTCACATCATATTTTTCAGACTTTATGCAGCTGTTTCACTCTTTTCTCCCTGTATTTCATGTACTGGCAACAGTTCATGTTATTTTCTTATTGCCAAAACTAGAATTTTTGTCTTGCTATTATCTTTAACTTGATAAATTTTAATGGCTTTTTCTAAGTTTAGGTCAGAGTGCTCTAGGACTCTTGTCTTACTTTTCAGTCTTTGATTTCTACTGTAATCTGATCTCCCATTGGAGATTCATTGAACTCTCTGAAATTATTCCAACCACTCATGAATTTTTTCCTGAGCTCTGTTACAAGGGATCCAAAGTTTCTCTCCAAAGACTTCTGTGAAACCAGTCTGTTTCAAAAGTTAAATTCTTTCCAAGATCAAAAAAAGTCTTCAAATTTCTTTAGCTCTTTATGAGAGGTACATTTCTTCAATCATGTGCAGAATATTCAATTAAATTTCCAGCAGTGCTGGAATTCACAGCTGCTATTCTTTGTCCTCTATATACCTCCTTTTTCTACTTTTTGGTTTGCAGGTGCAGTTACATGTCTGCAACTCTATTTTATGCAAAATGTAGATTTCTTGGAATGGAATCTAATACAGAGCAATCAACACTAGCAACTCTGAATAAAACCATATATATTATGACATATATCAGAGGAGCTAATGTGTCAGCCTGTTAGCCTTGGTAGGGTCTTGTGAGAGGCAGAAACTTGCACATACAACTACATTTGCCAGCCCAACAAACCCTCACAAATAATCAGAATGTTTAACAAACACAAGATTACAATTCCAGTCCTTGAAGGGCACAATACCTTTTCTCACGTAAGTATTCTTAGACTTATGAGATCTAAAAGCAACAGTGTATGATCAGAGTCATGCACTTATGCATTCATGCAAAAGCAAGACCATGAGACGTCAATGTCGTTTGAAAGACATACAAAGTCACTGCTCTACTCTACTTTGTGGTGCCATGTCCTGTAAGGAAATATGGTTTGAAAGAAAGCTATAACACAATTAGACTGAGTATAAGGGATATCAACAAGAATGATCAGAAGCCGAGAAAAATCAGAATATCTGGAGCTGCTTGACTTTTAAAAAAAAAAGATGTTTAAGAGAAATATGGTAACAGTTTCGAAGTACAATAAAAACTTGCAAATCCGTGTCTTTGGATATGGATTTTTTTTGTTCTATGCGGATAGAGGAATCTTTGTTCTCCATATCAATGGACTGGAGAGAATGGACTGTTAGGAAAGTGTCTGTTAGGAAAATATATTTCATTTTGTCTTAAGAGAGGCAAATATGTTATATTATTACTTTTCAATGTTCTTGGACTTTTCTTAAAGTTTCAGAAGTAGTATAAATATCTGAGTGGTCAGTCCAACCTTTTCATTGGCTACACATGCTCCGCAAAAGGTTTGCACCTCAGAGTGATCTCTGACTTCAGGGTGAAGCATGTCTACACTAAGCAAAGGCATCCTCCCTTCTAAGCCAAATGCCCCATTCCCATTATCTTTAGATCTTCCCTGGGCCCTATCTGCACTCCTGTATAGCTCTAAGATACAACTTGCATTTGTATATTTCCAGTTTATTTCACATTTAAAGTATCTCAGTGTCATGTTTTTTTACACCATGTGTTATGTCACCTCGAGAACAGCAAGAAAACATGCAGCTACAGAGGAAAACTGTGTAGGGCAGAAAGATCAAATCAGTACAGCCTGGACTGCATTGCCTGGAGACTTGGTGTCAGAATGTTCTCCTCCCCGGTTACCACTTGGTTTCACCTCTGAGGGAGTGAACTGTAGTACTGCAATATATACCCAGACAGAGACACTGTGTTTATGATGCAGATGATGCTTTGTAAACGATATCAGAATCTGCTCCCAAGTGCTCTGCTAAGAGGAGTTTTGTTTCCTGTTGCGGATGTAACCTCTATTTACTTGTATGAACTGCTTAAAAATCACCCAAAGATACACAGAGATCTAAAGATCACACAAGTTCTACAAGATCCCCATGAATTTCATTCTTAATGATTCTTTGATTAGTGTGGTAGATGTGAGCTATGAACCTAACTTGATCCTTCAATCCCACTTCACAGTGACAGGCAGGTAACGCTTGTTGGCCTTCAATTCTGCCTTGGATGGCTTTTTTGTGTGGCTAATATACTCCCAGAAACTACAGAAAACTAAGCCTGATTCCTAGCAGAATGGTTTTTCAACCCAGGAGAGTCCAGGATCTCTGTGATGGAGAAAGTTACATCTGTGCCTTCTTCCACTGCTGCGGCTCTTACATGAGCTTTACTGAAGGATGTGAGAATAAGAGCCGTTTGGATTGCAGTGTTTGTGTGGATTTCAAGGATGCCATGCATAAATAATGAAGAGGGAATGTGTACCTTACAGCATCCCTACCATGGGTCTCTATGCTGCCTTTTACACCTACTGTGCAGAAAACATAATAACAAAGGCAGCAAAAAAGGTTTGTCTGAAGGTTTCACGTAGTCTCACTGCATGTGAATGGGTGCCTGATTTTTCTACTCTAAGGTTGACTGAAATCATTCCCTTTTCTCAAAATAGGTCAGTCACTTCACAGATGTTTTGGCAGGCACTTCCTAGTGCTTCCACTGGACTCACCATGTGGCGGTGGCTTGGTTGTTGCAATGTGCAGCACTCCAAGGAGGCTCCCTGACCACGTTCCTTTTATCCCCTTACACCAACAGTGATTTGCAGCAAACCTTTTCCCCATTGCCCTTAGCAAAGGTGAAGTCAACAGCATCCCACGCTGCATCCAACTGCTCTTTGCTCAGGATGTGAGAGCATTGCTTTGCAATGATCACAATAAACAGAGAATCCCCCGCTAAGGTTTCCAACGCACCATGCAGCCTGGCATTTTCAATATATATTTAAAACAACAAACCAAGACAAGCAAGTGCCTTTCCCAGAAATTGCCAATGTATGCTCTGAGATCTCTTGCATTTTGCATTGTGTCAGTCTGTGTCAGAGGCTTCAGGAAAGGTAATATAGAAGATGAATGGAAGTCTATCATCGCAGTGCCAAGATGAAAAAGTGACAGCTCATAATGAAAAGAAAAATAGTTTCCATTTTGGGCCTCTGTAAGTAAGAAAGTGACAGAGCCATGGGAACTGTGAGGCTGAAAAATGGTCCCTTTGACAGACATGCCTGTAAGTGAAAGTGCATGGGATATAATACTAGCCATAATATAGGGAATAATGATTATTTTAGGGATCACATGATTTTGAATAAATCCTTGACTAGTCCATGGAAAATGGAACTGAAAGAAAACTAGCAAAAACTGTAGTTTCATTTACAGAATAAATGACCTAAGGATGTTTTTTGGTCATTGAAGCCTGTGAAATGACTTTGGATATACACAGAGTAACCAAAACGAGAATCAAGAGCTTCCTGTAAACCTGAAATGGGATGCATTGCTCATTTTTTTGAAAAGGCAAAAAACAAATGCTGTAAGAGAAGGCTCAAGCTGATGAGGAAGAAGATTCTGGTCATAAAATCTTTCATAAAGCTTCGTTATATTGAAACCACATATGACATTTGCTTTTAGGTGACATAAGAAATATTTCATATTTATGGAATTGCCAACCAAAACAATATCAGTAGGGGCAAGTCATACCATGTAACTTAAGGCTTAGACTAAAAGAGGTGCTAAATGCTGTATGACACTCTTATTTTCAGTTTAAAGGGTGTTCGAAGTCAGCTTAAAGTAACTTGAGACTGTTAAGCCCCTGTACGTCAACGTAAGGCTTTGTATAGGTTTAAAAGTATCTGGTTTAGAACTGACTCTGGTTAAACCAGTGTGACATCCCCTGATTGCCAAGGCCTTGGGGCAGTATTCACGCCTGTGCAGAGGACTAGCAATATCGAGCTTAAAAGGGAATTACATGGTACGTGAATTTCACCCTGAAGCATATTTAAAATAGTTTTCCCTGCATGGCTTCTTTCTTCACTAGCTTTCCTCAGGAGGAAAGGTTAATAAGGATAATACTTTCCCCTTCCACATGAGTGTCTCTTTCAGGATCTCAGTGAATTCTGAAGTTCTTAAAAAAGCATTTATTGACTTTTATAAGACATTGAATTCAATTGTCTTTGCAAGCTCTTTCAGAAAAATAAAATTTGAATACAATACAAAAAAAGTAGATAAAATTGTTGCTTGGGTAGTGTGTTTTTTTGTTTGGTTGGTTAATCGGTTTCTTTGGTCTGTTTGTTTTGTTTGAGGGGTTTTGACTCTTTCTGTGGGGTTTTGGTTTTTGTTTGGGTTTGCAGGGGGAGGTTGTTTTGTTTGGGGCTTTTTATGTGATTTTTTTTTTTTTTTTTTTTTTTTGAGTTTGGTTATTTTTTTTCCAAACAAGGAAACTGAGGATCCCAATGTGTCTCTGCTGGGAGTATTTTGTGCTCATTGAGCACCTTGTCTTCATGTAAAATTTAGAACCATTCTGCATCAGTTAAAATAAAGGAGAAAAATCTACTAACTGGAATAAAATTAAGATCTAGGTAGATTGGTGAAAGCCACACCATGAACAGAGAGAAGATTCCCTCCTGTATGAGAACTAGAAGCCAGCTCTCTACCATCAACACAATTGTCTTTCTAGTTTTAAGAGAATTTTAACATGGCTAAACAGGGAAGGAACACGTGTCCCACAGTCTAGCATTGAAAGAATTCAAACTTTGAGCATGAAAAGGAATTTTAAGCTACTTAAAGAAGCTATAACTAGGACAAATGGCATGAATTTAAGGAAAGGAAAGTCTGACTGTTAGGGAAAAAAGCCTTTCCTAGCAGTGAGGACTGTTAGACTGCAGGATAGTCTCCCAAGGGAAGTGGTGAAAGCCTAGTTTCTTGAGTCATTTAAAACTGGACTAGACAAAGCACTTTGGAATATACCTCAGGGAGCAATCCTCTCTTGGCAAAGGGATGCACAAAATAACCCAATAGATCTCTCCCATCTTTCCTTCCTATGATTCTCCTATTTCATAAAGCTCTGTGATTGAATAGATAGCAGAAAACTTTAACCCCTTTTTCAGAAACAGAAAGCATGTTTGACAAGATATTGTGAGAGGAAAATCCTCTAGCAAAGAAGAGAAAAAGCTGCATTTTTCATGGCAAGTTGTCAGCTTTTCTCTGCTTAGGGTGAAGAACAGTAAAGGATGGTCCAAGACTGCCAACTGGATGGCAGCTATTTTCAGTACAAGTCAATGTTTTGTTTCTCAGCTTCCCTAAAAGCTCAGTTAGATATCACTCAGTGCTATAGGTTTGTTTTCTCTTTCACACACACACACACACACACTAAAAGGATGCAACTAAATCCCTGATAATTGAATGATTGTCCTTTTAAAACAGAATTGACTAGTTGCTCTCAGCAGGTTGGGCTGTGATCACAGCGTACCCATGCCTAGATTCATATTGAGAAGGAACTGCCATCCGTACCCTTGCATGACCCAGGCCCTGAATCAATGTTAGGAGCCGGGAGACATTACACTCCACTATTCTCCTTCTCCCTCGAGCAGGTGGGGAATCAATGGCCTTGGCTTCTGCCTTGCAAGACACCAGCCAAGGGCACAGAGCAGGTGCAGGTGACAGTGAAATCTGCTGCTGCTAAAGCCATATATTTCCTACACCTCCCACACAAAGGAGAAAGTGGGTGGCTCTGCAGGGAGAGAGGAAGGGAAGTCAGGCTCTGCAAAACATTTCAGAGGAGGTCAGACTTCTGTGTAACTATTCAGGGAGCTTGAAGAAACACCTCTGTGGCCCTGTGTAAGAGTTGCAGAGTCGTTCAGTAACGTGCACGTGCCTTTCACAAATTCCTGCTGCTGTTGCTGTTGTTCTGGACACCATTGTGGTGGGCTTGATACAAATATCAGGTCAGCTCTCCAAGCCTGGAGAAGGCAGTAGTAGAAATTTCCAGGAATTGGTCATCAAGTTGGTAAAAAACTAAATGCATTTATTTTATCAGAACATATGACTTCTTTTTATTTACCCTGAAACTTCTCTGAAGCCTATTGTCTGAGCTTTCCCTGACTAAGGGACTAACACACACACTGAGTTTACACATAGGTACTTTCAGACAGAATGAACATTAAAGTGGCTGCTCTGGGTCAGACCAAGGGTCCATCTGGATCAGTATCAGATGACAGAGGATGATGGGATAGGATAATAGGTATGGGATAACTGAGGATGCCTGTGAAAACAAAGAAATAGAGCAAACATATAGTGACGCATCCTTAGAGTACCACCCCCTCCTCCTGCAGTTACCTGTTAAATTTGTAGTTAGAATCATAGAATATTTCAAGTTGGAAAGGATTCATAAGTATTGAGAACTCTGACATCCTGCTCCCTGCAGAACTACCTAAAACTAATCCTTGTGGCCAAAGCATTGTTCAGGTGCTCCTTGAACCCTGAAAGGCTTTTCCAATACCAGTTGAAAAAATAGAATTTTTCCAATAACTTTTTAAAACCTTGAAACAATTTAACATCCATAATATCCCTGTGTGAGTTGTTCTAAAGATTAGATGCTTATCATACGTTCAACCACCTCTTTTTCAGCTGTTCTGAAGCCATTAGTGGACAACTTCCTTTGATTCTTTCTACACAATTTTTGCATGGCTAAGCATGTGATGAAGGATATGGCAGTATGTCAGCTGTAACTGCCTCAAATCACATCACTTCTTATTCACTAACAGAACAATGCATTTCTGCAATTGTAAAAACAGCCTTTTTGGGGAGGGGATTCTGTTTGTGGCACTCATAACTAAAATAAGATGAACAAGCTCCAGTTCCATCCACATTTGCAGATGCCACAAAAGCATGTGACTGAGGAAAGTAATTTTGGTTGTTCAGATGCCAATAGACAGTATCTAATTGCTGAGAAAACATTTACAGCTTAAACCTTGTCTTCTTTGGGAAGACTACTGGGCATGCAATTGAAAGGATCTTAACCTGAATTTTAAAGATATAGAAATTAGGAATGATTACTTTTTGCTTTAGAAGAAGAAAGACTAAAGGATAAGTCTCTTTCCTTTTAATCTGAGTGGACCTTTCTTCAGCAGCTCAGGAAAAGCTCTGCACTGGAAATATTTTGATTGAAATTTTAACTGAAATGTTTTCTCAAGGCAGATGTCAATTCTGAAAACATTTTCAATGTCATCACTGGAATAAGATTTCACTGACATTCTCATTTCATTATTATTTTAAAATAGTAAATAACAGACTCTCAGATGTCACTCTTCAGCCTCACTGTTTGGGAAACATGCACTGTAGCTAGCTCTCTGTTGATCCTTGCTGTTCTGACAAAACACAGCAAATCTGCTGCACTCTGTTTGTAGGGATTAGCGAAATGCTGCCCAGAACTGGAGTTGGTAATTTACCAGGAACCTGAGCTTTGCTTTGGATTTGTGCAGAGCACGCATCTGTTGCAGAAACCTAGCCCTCTTTTTGTCTTCAAAGCACTTTGCAAATATTGAACAATGTTGAATATTTCCTTGGGAAAGAAAACATGGGGCAGCTTCACCAACACTGGTGTGTTATAGCTGCTTTGTGTCTGGGTATGATTTCCACATCTGAAGGAAAAGTAATATTACCCCTTTTATTCCAAATCTATCCAAAGGCTAAGACCACATAGAGAAAATTCTATTTAAAGTATGATTAGAATAACTCAAATAGCTGTGCTTTGACACTGTGGACTCAGCTACCAAAATTCAGTTTCCCATCCTTAACACAGAGACACAGTCAATGACATCACAGGCTGGTATCTGTAAGACTGCCAACATCTTTCAGTTCTGGGAGTCCTGCCTGTTGTCTCCCCAAATTCGATGTTATTCTTTGTAACCACCCTCTAAAAGGTTGGCCAGATCCTGCAGTTTTGGCAACCTAAAGCCACTTCCCAGTGAAGAGGAGGCTTACCAGGGCAGACTCTAAATTTGCCATGTGGCTGCTAATGACCTAGGAGCAGCACGCTGGACACCTCCAGCCTTCTTGTTCTGGAAGAAAATCACTGTTCCTAAACTTTTCAGTAGAAAATAGATTCCATGCCACTTATGGCAGCTGCAGTTCGTATGGACGATTGGTTAGAATGGATAAAAACAGATTTCCCAAACCAACTGTATTCAATGCAACATATTTTTCATATGTTTAATGGAACAGAAATTTTTATTTTAAGAGGCATTTATGAGCACTGCTAGCTCTCTGCCTAGGGAGTGAAGACCTGGTAGGGGGGAGAACTAGCAGGTGTAAGGATAAAATTAGTTTTATCACAAAATTGGAAAGGAACTGAGATTTTCTCTCCCTACTTCTGGCCTTAACCATTGATGAAACACATCAAAGAGGCACAGAAAGATTCTCCTGTGCTCAGCCACCTCACAGTTTAACCCATTTCTGGGGCGTTCAGGCAAACGCACTGCACTACAGTGGCTGGCACAAGCAACCCAACAGTGTTGGCATCGCAGCTTTCGGTTTGAGCCAATACCATTAAAAAGAACAATTCTTCATTATCAGCCCTGGAAGCTTCCTCCATGCCAGTCTGTGCTTCAGAGAGTCAGAGAGCCTTTAGTTCCTCTGTGGTGAGTCCTTGCAGTCCTTCAGCACAGGAGATGAGGCACCATGTCCTCTGTCCTCACACCCTGGCTCCCAGTTTAGTTTCAGGGAGGATTCAACACTGCTCCCACACAGCCCCTTTTCCCTTCCATTAACTGAAGGAATATGAACCAGAGGTAGAAAATAAACTCTGAAAATGGCTTTGCCGTCACTAGATTCCTCTTATTATTGTTATCCTGTGGAGCAAAAGGAAGCTAGCAGAGCTCACAGCTTATTCTAGATCTAGATCTTGTCTCAAATGTGTTCCCACATCACCTATTAATGTCTCATTGCAGTCATAGAGGATGATTTCAGATAGCATAAGCACTGACTTTTTTTTGAGAGAGGTTATAGTTAGGGGTCTGTTTATTCATGTTGAAAGGAGATTAAACAGCTGATTTCAATGAGAAAATTAAGTCCAGCTTTACCTACAGCCTTGTAACCATGCCCAATGTGACACTTAGTCTTGCCAAAATCATTTTTGCCCAAAGTATTAGGCAAAGGATCTTATTAATACAGACTGTTTTCATAATTTTGCTTTCATTCCTGGGTTTTGTGAGTTTGAAGCAGTGGTGAAAACTCATTCATTCCCTTGGGGGGACCAACAAAAATATTTCTTCTTGGTCAAACTTTGAGAAAAAAATTTTATTTCTATCTTAGCAGTTCTCCAAACAAAGGGAATGGGTAAGAAGATTACTTGTGCTTTAGTTTTCTTTAAGGCTGAAGTTCAGGTTGGGGTAACAAAAAAAAAAGGTTTCTTTCTAAATTCAATTAATTTTACGTGCTAAAAAAAATACACAACTCCATATAGAAAAATGGAGAAACAATTTCTAACCAAATAGGAGAATAAACACATCTAGAGTGGGAAAAATGATGCCTCCCAGCAAGAGGAGTAGGAAGGAGGAAGATGAGTAGAGCTCCCTGAAAATAAAAGAGCAGATAGAAACTGAGACTCGTATGAGATGGATAAATAAACAACAAGGTTACAAGTTCACAAGCCCACCCTGCAGGCACTATTAGGACTTTAATTTGCTACAATCACCAGAGTACGTGGTGTGTGTTTACTTCAAGGGGAAGGGAGTCAATTTTCTGCTTCTGACTAAATATGCTACCAACATATCACGATGCCTGGCCAAATTCACCAAAGCATGTCTTTGCTGCTCTTCACTGGATTGTGTTCAGAGACACTTGTGGTACCTGTTAAAATACTTTAATGAATCTGATACTCATGAATGGTGCTGAAATGACAGCCTTGGAAATTGAAGTCTTCTATCAAACTACAGAACTCGCACAATATGGATGAAAATAGTGCCAGCTTCTGCCATGCTATCCTCTCAAAGTGTCTCAAATTTAACCTGGAAAAATTATTTCTGGTGGTAGCAGCACTTCAGCCCCAATGCCTGGTCATTTCTTCCTACTTGAGATATAATTGCCAGCAAGTGTATGGATTATCTTGGAGATTTTATACTGCAGACAGGAGCTGGGCAAGACATTTTCAACAGAATTATTTCTTATCAGAAAAAACAGTTGCATTTGAATCAGAGTGTTCTGAGAAAGTGTTAAAACTGCGACATTCTCAGAAAGAAGCTGCTGAAACAAAATGCTTTTTTATACATTTGATTTAATTTTTTTTAGAATTATATATTGCCTTAATTGTGTTATTGTTTTACTTGTAATATGTACCAGATTTTGCTATTCCTGAAGTGAAGCATTTTGTGTTATTAAATTTAAGAGTTTCAGTGCTTCTGAAAGGTGTGATTTCTGAATTTTTATAGCAAGGCAAATTTAGAAATGGGAAATTTTATTTTGATTGACTAATATGAATAAAAAGAGACCAAATTATCTCCATTAATTTGCCTTTTTTTTTTCTTCCTTCTTTCCCTCATCTTTAAACCTTTGTGGGAAGGGAGGAAGCAGCCCTTTTTCTATGTACTGTGTGCCAGGCAACAACAAACTGGAAAGCTGGAGGGAAAAGAGATTTGGGGCAAATTTAAAGTGTTGGTTATGCTATAGCATTCAAGAAAGTTTCAAAAATATTGAGGTACCATGTGAAGGTAGAAGAACAATAGTCCTAGTTAGTGTTATGAATTATTCTTCTTTTATTTATCATCTTTGCCTCTGCCCTGAAAGCTCAAATCTGAGCTGGGTCTAGTGATGGGAGGGGGAAGAAGGGTTGTGATCTCTCAGTGCAGAGAGAAGATCTTGATTTCTGATTTCCAAAGGAGATTATGGTAGGAGAGGTGGAGAGGGTGGAGGACAGATCCCTGTGGTGCAGGCACAGAGGTGAGGGTGGGAAAGGAGGCTCTGCTGAAAGCAACACAGAATAAGCAATGAGAAAGTTAAGGGAAGTCTGAAAAGACCAGCATGCTGATTGTGCAGCTCTCCCCTTGAAAAAAATCCATGATGTCAGCTTAAATGATAGGTTGGAAAGAGAAAAGAAGAAATAATCCCTTAAGGAGGTGTCTGAGAGTTGATACAGCAGACCTTTACACAGAAAAACAATGTTCGTGGTGTGTACCAGCTGATAGCTTCTCTCTTTTCTCTCTTCTGACCTTTATCTTCAGGTGTGAGGACAGACCTGAAAGCTCACTTGTGGCTTTTCCATTTGAGACTTATCTTTCTCTTCTACTTATCACATGCCTACAAAGCAGTACTTACCCGTTACCTTCATCACAGATATAAACATTACTGTATTCACAGTATCCTCACTCTCACTCCACTTGAATTCTTCAACACTCACATCAAGTGAGGTACTACTACACAACTTTTTTTTTTTTTCCTTCCTTAGTAAAGCCCTGTGGACCTGCCAGACACTATTTTATCTTACTGGTGTCTGGAATAACCTATTCTATGAGATACAACTTTCAAAGTAGGCATAATTCTTGCAACATGGATTTCAGAAGAGAAATAACCGCTGAACAATTAGATCAAAAACAAAACTTGTATAAACCACCAGCACCACAGGCATGACTGACCATGTGCACTCATTTCAACTATGCCGAGTATCCCATTGCTTCTAGTCCTCCAGTGCCATTTCAGTAGTCATTATGAGTACTCTTGTTTGGGTAGGGCCTGAAAGTTGAAAACAAAGTAACTAAGGCCAGCCCTGAAACTGTGTTTATTACACAGCATTGTTAACTCAGATGTTCACAAGTAATTTCTTACCTTTGCTCCTCTCCAGAAACAGATTTTGAAAACCCCATCTGTTTTGTGAGATACAGACATGGCTGCCAGAACCATAATGTTGTGAGACCCAGTTCCACCTGGAAGAATAGATGCCATGGTCAATTCCTGACTAATCTCATCAGGTCAACTGTGAAAAACTGAAATTCTCTCATTAGGAGCATACCGAGATTCTTTTTTCCCCTACTCTTTCAGGTTTTAATGACTAAGGCTTGAGCAGCCTTTCCTCATTAGTTCATTAGGCACAAAGATACCTCAGAGCAAGGTCACAGGCCCTATATGGCTTTTGTGCCCAGGCCAGATCTTGTCTTGTGGGACTGTACAAAATCAAGCCACCAGGAAGGCTCCTATTTTGTGGCTTGGTTGACTTTTTTAAATTTCAGGAATTAATGCAAAGCTAATGTCACAAGGTCACAAATAAACTCCTGCATCTTAGTCTGGGCCTGAAGAAGGCTAGGCTAGGCTAGGCTAGGATCTCTCATATTCTCCAAAAAATGGTTTCAGATATTTTTCTTATCAGATGACTGTACCAATGAGACTGAGGCGTGCTGACTGTGTAATTACAGAGTTTGTGTGACAAACATCAAAGCTAAGCATCTTTGACACAGAAGCACTGCTGCTCTCAGGACTAAAGAGATGACGCCCACAGACACACAGAACAGACTGCCCAGGGCTGTGGTGGAATCACCACCCCTGGAAGTGTTCAAAAGGTGTGTGAATGTGGCACTTGGGGACATGGTGTAGTGGTGAGCTTGGCAGTACTGGGTTAAAGGTGGAACTTGATGATCCTAAAGGTCTTTCCAACGTAAACAATTCTATGATTCTATGACTCCATGATCCTGACTGACTGGCCTTGCTGTCTCCCAGAGAGAGGCCCAAACAACGCTTGTGTTTTCATTGATAGTTGTACAATCAACAAACTGAATGAATAGACTTTTATACTTGTTGTGTGGGGTACCCCGAGCTGGTCTGGACTTCTTGTCTCACTTCTGCTGCAAAAATTCCTGCCTCACACTGGTTTTCTCCCAATTTTTTTTGCAATCTCTGTTCAGCTCCCGAGTCAGCCCAATGGCTCTGGGGTTTGGCACCCCATCCTTCAGCTGGCTGCTGCCCCCCTGCAGAGCATCTGCAGTGCCTCCTCTGGGCTCATCACAGAGCATCATGAAGATAAGCTGTATTTCAAGCTAAATAGAATTTCTGCCTCTCCTAAACGAAGCTCAGGTCACTGCCAATAAGCTCCCTACTTTGGAGGGGGAGTGACAGCCCTCCTCCCATAGGGACTGGTGTAATTCTCTCCCTCAACTGGAAGGAGATGACAACCTTTAGACTGGGGTCCTCCACAGCATAACTTCTGGGGTCTAGCCTCTGCAAGACTGTGTACAATGTCTCTTTTTCTTGATTTTGAAGCTATTTGTAGACTCTCACTTCAATGATCTATAATTGGAGTTGTGCTAGACCTAAATTAAATTCAAAACTAACTAGTAAACAGGTTGTTTTGCACAGGTATTTCATGCATGCAAATATCTATAATTATGCAGCAGTGTGCGAAATTCATACATATTTAAATATATGGCAATAGAGATCGTGTTGTTCCTTTCAAAACTCAGGCTATCTAAGAAATGGCTGAGTTAACATTACCTTGTTGTTCAGGAGCAACCAGATTATTTTTCTGCATTGTTATGTTTCTTAACTTGCCATAGTTGTTTCCTCTTTCCCTTTGTCTGTTGCTCGTAGCTGATGAAACCCATGCAGATCTGAAAGGCTGCAGAACCGCATTGTCTGCATATTCCTTTTGCTGCTTCTCATCTGCAAACAGTACCTCCTGGCACCTGGAAAACCATCACAGATGCAGAACAGGTGATCTTTACAGAATGCTATTCAAAGTGAACAGTCTGCCAGGCCCATAGACAACAAAACACACTGCTGACTCCAGCTGGAGCGAGCGATTACTTTGATAACAAATTAAAACAGGCTCAGAAATTGGAAATGAAGGAGCTATGCAAGGATGAATAAACTCCTCAGATGGCCCCAATTTTGTGCAAGTCTATCCAACACATGTGCTATAAATTGGTGCTCTTCATTAATAGCTACTGTTTAGCCACTAACATCCTTCAAAAGAACGAATCAGGATCTGGCTCTTTCCACAGTGCTAACTTCCATCCTGATTGAGGAGACTATTTTCTCTTAACATGTTCAGAGCACTTCCTTGGAATCTTAAAAATTCTTTATGTGTCATTTTGCTTCTTGCATATGCAGACAATTGTAATGCTCAATTTAAAAATGTTCATATATTTTCTGTCTATGGGATTTTTACAGCACTGGATAATTCCTGGATGATTACTGTTTTTAATAACCACATAATTACTGTATTAATCAGAACTGTCCTATTGGCTTCTATGTGACACAGAAGGGCAGAAGCAAGATAGAGATAAAGATAAGTTGTATTCAAAAGAGCAGTGCGACATTTTTTTTGAGTTCACTTTGCAGTATGACACACATAGAGGTCAAAACACAGGAACAGCCTTAGCAGATATCAGAAGTCCATGGCACCCAGTGTCTTTCAACAATAGTCAGTTTGAAAGAATTGGAAGCAGGTATAATATAGGAAGCTATCAAATATGACAGCTATCAAAACAGAGTGCTGATATGGGAGTATCCAGGGCTCCAGGTATGTGCACTGAACGTTGTGGTGTGAAGGGACGCCTTAACACAGATGAGACCCATTCTTCCCCAAAAATTAGTGCTCTAAACAAGGCTTAATTGTTTTTGAAATCAGAAAATAAAAAGGAAGGTCAGAACATTGCTACAGATTCGGGGAGAAGAAAACAGGTGGGTTGCACAGGACAAAAAAAAATAGCAAAACATCAAATATTCCAAAATATTATGCTTGAATGACTTGGTGACTTAGGGAAAAAAAAAAACTTCCCTAGAGTTGGGTGCACTTCTTGTTTAGTGCATCCTTCCAAAAATTCTGGAATGGATGGGTGTGTCTATAGAACAAAATGCTTTGATATATCCTAGAATCAAAGAATGGCTTGGGTTGGAAAGGAACTTAAAGGTCATCTACTTCCAACTCCCTGCCATTGGCAAGAACACCTTCCACTAAACTAGGCTGCTTAGGGCCCCATCCTACCTGGCCTTGAACACTTGCAGGAATGGGCCAGTCACAATTTCTCTGGACAACCTGTGCCAGGGCCTCACCACCCTCACAGACAATAATTTCTTTCTGATATGTAATCCAAATCTCTCCTCTTTCAGCTTAAAACCATTCCTTTTGTTCTATCACTGTCTTCCTGTGTAAGAAGTCATTACCCCTCTGTTCTATAGGCTCCCTTTACAGGCTTCCTGTGACCTGGAAGGCAACAGTGAGGTCTCCCTGGAGCCTCCAGAGCAGAGGTGCTCCAGCCTTCTGACCATCTTTGTGGCCTCCTCTGGGCTCACTCCAACAGTGCACTCAGGCTTTCTCTAAATAAGGCAGTGTTGCCACAGTAACTTCACGTCAAACCCACATGGGGCTGAGCACATGCGAATAAGTGTGAGGTGCAACCCTGCTCCTGCTCACCATGACACTGCCATGTCCCCATATTTGGATCCGTGCTGGGGAGACCCCATAGAGAGACAAATCTCTTGAGGAGGTGTACCCTTACAGGCCAAGACCCACGTTTGCCAGGGATGGTGTTCTCAGCACATGTGCCAAGAAGAGGCTAAGCCAGGCTTTCTAAGGGGCAGGGAGGAGAGAGGGGTGCTGAGCTGAGTCTATGTGAGTCCATCCCCAGAGAGCAGAAAGGGCAGAAGCAGATCATGCTGAAGACATGAGGACTTACTGCAGAACAGCTGTGTTTGCAAAGCAGCTTGAAATTATCAAATATAGGCACTACAGTGTTGTCAATTATGACTAACAACATTAAGGAGTCCTCTTTACATATAAGAAATGAAAAGCAACCATATTGTTTAATTCTAAGTCATTGCCATTAACAGTCACTTGTATAGATTGAATTTGTCGAAGACAAATTTCCTTTCAGTTTTTTATATCTGCTTGAGCCCTTTATATTTCTTCTTGGGAAACTTTGCAATGCTTTTTCCCAGCTGCTCAGTTTTCGTTTACTGCAAGCACACATAAACATGCAAGATGCTCAGTGTTCAGTATCTGAACCCCACACCCAAGAGGCATCCTTTAATGGATGTGAACCCTGAAAAGAAGGTTACTTTCATTAGTAGGATTAGGAAAACATCCCCTGGTTTGGTTTGATCATCTCCTAGTTGGGTCTGATTGCATGAGTGTGAAATGGAAAGCAGCATTTTAATTTTTTTTTTTTAACTTTTTTTTTAACTGACTTTGATGGACAGATTCTTTTTATAATGTACAAATAATCTTTGTGACCCTGATAAGCAGGTCTGATGATACTCAGCTGAGTAATGTACCAGAACTGAAATTTCCATCTACTTGATGTTTTGCATAGGGCTTTTGATGAAGTCACTGTCACCTGCTATTAACTTAATATCAAGTCTTAATAGGGTCCTTTTCTTTCCATCTTCACGCTGTTGGGGTCCAAATTAATTACTAAGGGAAAAAAAATCTTCACATAAATCCCTAAGCTTCTCAGGAAGGAAAAAGTTTCCAGTGCTAGTTGAGATCTAATGGCTTATTAGGATTGTCTGTCTCAACTAGACATCAGTGCTGTTCCTCCCCTTTCATGTACCTTTCATACAGACGCTTGAAAATGTGCTTAACTTTAGGCTGGTGCATAGTTAAGTGCAAAAGATATCTGATGTGTTTGAAGTTAAGCACATGCTTAACCAATTTGCTCAATCAGAGACATATCCTGGCAAGAGAAAACTTCTTCTTAATGTTTCTTCATGTTTTGTCTCCATCCTCAGACTGCCTGAATGCTCTCATCTTTGCTTTTCCTCACAAACAGGAACTGGCAGCTTTAGAGAGATTATCAGGAAGATTGACTCAGAACTGAAGGGCACATGATAATGGAATCAGGTTTACCTACAGATGCTAAAAATCTTTATCCTTGGAGACTCTGCATGGACAAAAGGCATTTAAAAATGAAAACACTCTTTTCTTCTTAAAAGGAGCATAGTTCTAATGGTGTATATATGTCAAATACATATCTTAAATATATATCTCATGTATATATAAGATTATAGAATATTAAAAACTGTAGATATATTGATTTTAGATGACTTACTTCACTCTAGAGGGTCATTCTGTGAAGAGTTGTATTTCTACTAGGGTTAGGCAATTACGTTTTTCTATTTTTTTATCATTAAT
>JAWWLV010000100.1:67100637-67133840 GCA_035041135.1 Platyrinchus mystaceus
GAAAGAAAGAAAGAAAGAAAGAAAGAAAGAAAGAAAGAAAGAAAGAAAGAAAGAAAGAAAGAAAGAAGAAAGAAAGATTTTTATGTTCTATATGTCTGATATTTGTATGTTTCTCCTAAAGAAGCACAAAGAAGCAAAACAAGAAAACAAAAACACCCAACACTAATATTGTTTGTGGAGCAGCTGAACCAGCTGAGTACAGCAAGCAGTGTACAGGTGTCTTGTGGTGCTTTTATTCCTTGTATAAAAGGTGCCTACTGAAATGGGAGAAAGGGCATGAGAAGCTGTCCTTGTCTTTGCAGAGCATGAATAGCATTTATCTCAGTGCAGTGGGCATCGCCAAGTTGGGTTTTTGTCAACCTGTCAATTCTTTTTTTTTTTTCCTTTTTTTTTTTTTAAACAGAAAGCAGAGTTCAGTAAATAAAGATAAATGATTGTGCTCCTTGTCTGCAGACCCTGGAGCTAAACTGAACAGGCCTCTTATGGTTTGGACCTGCTTCATTGACTGTTCAGACAGCCCAGTAATACGACAGATGTACCCAGCCGTTCCCTCTTCCCCGCTGTCCATTAGATTATGTTCATTTTGTCTGAGATGCCATTATAAGTCTCAAGGTCAAATAAGTCACAGAGAGGAAAGAGGAGGACTAATTTTTTTCCCCGCCGCCCTCCCTGCATTAGGACTCATTCGCAACTTGCAAAGCACATCATCTTTATAGGTGCACATACAGCTCAGCACAATTTATTGAAATAAAATGCAGGTGTAACGTTCACCCGGAGGCTGTTCTGGCACGACAGCAGAGGAGACTTCTCAAGAATGATTTGGGCTGCTTTCCTAAAGTTCTAATGAATTATTTGTAAGTAAAATACTTTAAGGAGGAGCTTTCTGAAGGAGAAAAATAAGCAAAAAAAAAATGCAACAAATATAGAGGAAAGCAGACCCCAAGGTCTTAGTCTGTTTTTCAAGGGACACTGGGCAGGTTGTCACGTGCTGAGTGAGGTAGCTGAAATGTGGAGGGGGGAGAGGAGGAAGATACAGCAGCTCTGGTATAAAAGTACTAAATAGCCCTAAAAATACAAACTTGTAAAAAATTTTGGGAATTAATTTTATTGTTGGTTACAGCAGGGTGTGTGTCATCCCACTGGAGTCTTAGGTAGTGACTAGAGATGCCTGAGAACAGAATTTCTACTCCTAAGCCGGTGACGGTAGAACTAAACAATAATAAATCAGGGACTGAATTTTTCTACTTTATGGAAATATTTCTATTTGTTAAAGAAAACTAAAGAATGGCTAAGAATGAACCCCCAAAAGGATTAATTATTAGCATGGTGTTTTTAGAGCTTGATTTTCGACAGGTGGGAAGATGTCCCTTTATTTCTGTGACTTTTGGACTATGCTCATACATAAAGCTCAAGTTATGAAGTTTAGGGTTAAGAAAGAGGTTTCTTTTTTGCCTTTTTTTTAAAGAAAATTACATTTTCCTTTTCTATTCACTTTCACTTTTATCAAGTTGTTACATTTGGGGAAAAAAAAAGAAAGATAAATACTATTTAGGGTAAAAGAGTCGATAAGGAACACCACCCACTCCCTTACCCCCCGAAAAAACCAAACCAAAACAAAAAAACCCAAACCAAACACACACACAAAACAAACAAACAATCAACCCCCCAACCAACCAAACAAACAAGAAACCATCAAAAAAGAAAGAAAAACAAACAAACCGAACTGCATGATAAAGTTCTACAGCATTTTAACAGTCTCAGAATTTACTTTTTTATTCTGCCTGAGAAGAAGGAAAGCACTATTATTAAGATTTTGCTGATCAGACATCAAGTAATAGAGAGACTGAGGGACACAGCAAACCTGAAGCTGATTGATTCCAGCAGAACCTGGAACTAATTCTTCTTCTGTGTCTCATATTTGAATCCCTAGATTGGACAGTCCTCCCTCTGCAGGCTGAGGAGAGGACAGACATGAGGCAGGCAAGCTGGATCCAAGACAGCCATGGGTAACTTTATTTTAAAAAATTAATATAAATAGTCAAGTTTTAAAAAAGATGTCCAGGAATAAATTTGTGAGGAGAAGTTCTGATCCTCAAGCCATCTTAGAGGAATCCAACTTTACCAAAAATCCCTTAGTGTTCAACAGCTCAAAACACCTGACTCTCCAAACCTGGCCCTTTAAAAAGTCAGAGGAAGAACCAGGCAAATACAAGGAATACACAGAGAAATATAAAGTACTATATTTAGATGAAATTTAAGTGACTTTAAAAGTCTACCATGGATCAATTTTACTTAAAAGAAAAAAAAAAAAAAATCAGGCAGTGAACTGGCAGTGTTTCCAGAGAGAGAATTCATGCTTGTGGCATGTAAAGCTGCTTGTTCCTGCCTGTACTTCCCAAGTGCATCAGGGCAGAGCCGTGCTGGAGCGCACAGGGAAGCTCAGCCCACCCTGGCCCTGCTCCGAGTTTGCCAGATGTAAACCAGCTCTTGCCCAAAGCTCCACAGCAGCACTTCTCTGTACTTTGAGCTAATAAACCTTCCTTTGTTAGGACTGTAGGAGCAAAGAAGCCTGAGGGAAGCACAAGGAAGTGCTGAGCAACTGAGACACTCCCTGAGGCCAGCCTCGCACTCCAAAAGTTGCGAGCGGCAAACTCTGCCATTTCATGGGTTACCACATCCATAACCCCCCATGCTCTGGCCAAGACTTTGTGCTTTCCCCTTTCTACTGCCCATGGGAAGTCTTAAGATCCATTTCTTTGCAAGGCTATTTTGATCTTTGCAGTTACATGCTATGGTGATGAGCGTAGATTATTCCTTAGGGGAGAGAGGAAGGACCACTTTGTAGACACTTTCCTTACCCTCTGCATGCAAGATTAAACACAAGTTGATATGAAGTATGCAGGGTTAGAAAGAATAGAGCCATAAGATTTTTAAAATATGAATCCACTCAAGTGAAACATAGACTAAAGTCTTGCAAATGCATTTTTGAGTGTGTTGCATTACTTCCCCATCGAGAGTTCTCCACATGATCCCTTGAGATATGCGGTCCTCTGAAGCCTGTAAAATTATTCTAATCAGCATTTGCTTAGCACTTCAGAAGTTCTGGCAAACACAAGCTAATTAATTCTCACAGTTCCCCCAGAGAAGAAAGATCTCATTTTGTTGATGGTAGCACAGAGGCAAGGGTGCCATAAGTGCCATGCCCAAGGCCATATTTTGGGCTGGTGTCTGGCTCAAAATTGGAAGTTTGGGACTAGCTACCAAATCAAACCACCCCATCCGTTCCACGACTCAAGAACATCAGATGCAACTCACAGTATCTGATAAAGTCAAATAACTTTCTGCTACCTTCTGCTTAGCACTAAGTCAAATAACCTTGTGCTTAGCACTAAGTAAGTCTGACAGCATTTCTGCTTGCAGTTATTCAAAGGAAGAAGTTTCTCTTCATCGATGCACAGAGAAGTTGGGCACAAATTGGAGGAACTTAAAATGTAGAGATATTTTAGCTGGAAGAACTACATCCTTTACCTTTGCTTTAATGGGGAATTATGTGAAACAGAGATTGAAAAGAAAAGAGTGGGAAAAGGAGGTTATGCATCTCATACTTTCTTCTAAACAGCTTCTGCTTGTTATATTTGTGAAAATAAATTGAGTGGTCTTCATGTTTTCCCCTTGGGATGTGACATTTACTCCTGGAACAGGCAGCAAAACTTTGGGAAAAGAAAAAACAATCACCATTCAAAGTCAGGCTGGACGGAGCTCTCAGCTCATGACTGGGGAGTTGGAGTAGATGGACATTAAAGGTCCCTTCTAATCCAAACCATTCTGTTTCTCCCTTCTCTCTTTCTCTCTTTCTTTCTTCTTTTTTCCCCCTAGATACACTGGGAAAATTGTAATGTTACATCCTTATTTTTTTCCTTTATACTACAACAGCAGATAGAACTTGCTGAAAATACTACCATGTGGTGGGTGCTATACTGTGATGGCTTTGGCTGGAACATGGAGACATGAAACTGGAGTATCTTCAATACATGGGACAATATGAGAAAAACTGGAAGTGGAAACCCTCACTAGTTTGTATCTGACATTACACTCATCCTTATCTATTTGAATATCAAGTTTAAAATTACATCTGAATACCATCCCAGGGTCTAACAGATTAAGATTTTTTTTCTCTCTTATATTGTACCTTTCTCATTTCTTCTTCTTATCCCTACATATAACTCTAAAGAATTCCTCTGCTTCCTCTGATATTATTTCACCTTTATGATGTTGCAGCTAATTACTACAACTGGCATATGGGAGAAGCTGGATTTTGTAAGAATGATATTTTGCTGCAGGGGGGTGCTAGAAGAAAAGTCCAGGCAAACTAGGGAAATGAACTAAACATTTCTTCCTACCACAGGGATGTATGGCTACCAGTGGAAACAAAACTTCATCAGACTTGTATTAGAAACTGAAAAATTATCTATGTCTCAATCTTTTGAGCAAAAATTAATGCCAATGAATGCTTAATGCATAATAAGTACACAGTGTTTTCTGCATTATGCCAGTATATATGAAACCAAAAAAGCTGCTCTTACATCATGTAATTTGTTTTCCTAAGATGACTCGAAGAAGAAAAATGTCAAGTAATTATATACTTGTTACTCTCAAGAATTTTCATTTCAGGCTCAAGATGAAGACTAAGACAAGAATTTGGGAAATAGTCTATAATTTCTGTTCACTTGTTTGATATAGTTTACCTTTATTGCTGTGGGGTTTTAATTGATAATTCAATAGAATATTTATATTCTGTCTTGAGGTTGCTGAACTAATTCTATTAATTCCTGGAGTGGCTACACGACATTCTGTTGGAATCATTATTTTCTTTTTAATAGAATATAGCAACAGACAGCAAGTGATTCAGCATACGGTAGATTGTTCCATTTATTGAAAATCAAGATACTGTATTTGCTCTATTACAATAATGAAGTTGATGATTTCCAATCTGTTTAATAAACTGTTTCTGCATTTGAATATTTATATTAAATCAACCAGCTGGTGAAATCACATCATTGTTTTTACGCAGAAATATATACCAATTATTAACACTAAACATATTATACGATTTTTTTTGCCTCAGACAGGATGACAGGATGTCCATCCCATGCAAACTTGGAGTTCAGCCTTAGCTTTTTAATTTTAAAGTTCTAACTATAGATATTTACAAAACTGCATAGAAACCTCCCTTGGGGAAACTGAGGCATAAGGTAATCATAGAGCAGATGTCAGAATGGACTTCAGTCCTCTCTAACCTCCAATACCATCATACATTTGCCCTTAATCACTTGAATGATTGCTCTCAATCAAGCAGCAATAGGATTAGTTTAGCAGGAGATGGTGTGATGTGATGTCATCAAGTCCATTCACCCCTGACACTGTTCTGTTAATCATTATTATGCTTTATATCCAATCCCCCCACAATGGCAGGGAGAGTGGAACTAAATAATGTTGAAGGTCTCTTCCAACCCAAACCATTTGTGATTCTGTGATTTTGATTTATGTGGGTAGGCTGTCAGTAACTTGCAACCAGCTGTTTGTGATAAAATGTGTTAAAACTTCTGTTTCTTCACTTCTTATCCCTGTTGGGGCTCTAATCTTTCCACTGCTGACCTGAGTATTGCCTTGGTACTGCCTCAGCTTGACATATCCTTGTGTGCCATGGGTTTAAGCATGGGAGTGCTCCCATGGTGAAGTCTGGGACTTGAGACTCCAGAGGGATGCAGTCCCTGAAGACAACACCAAGGAGGCAGTTTTGGGTATGTGGTGATTTCCACCCCTGAAGGACGGGCCAGCTGGGTGTGCAAGAAGCAGACATGATTTGTTTTACACAAATTTGCTAAACAAAATAGCTGCCAGGAGAGCAATGGCGAATTTTCAGTAAGCCATTTGGGGGCTGGGAGCAGCAGGAAAATCTTATTATATATAAATCCATAGAGGGGAATGGCCAAGCAGTCTTTTTGGCCCTGTTTCTATGCCCTTTTCAAAGGAGTCTACGGGCATGTAGAGGGGTGAAACTGGCAGAGCTCTAAAGAAACTTAATAGGGTTATGGAAATTACTCCAAAAATCTACAGGATGTATTAGAGAGTTATTTCTTCTCCACAGGTTTCTTTGAACCATCTCAATAGAAGTATATTTCATTGTATGTTTGATTTTACAAGGTGGTTTAAAAAATTATATGAGAAAGTTTGTAATTTTCTATGAAGCCCTATAGGATTTTTCCATAAGGGAAATATCTCTGTGTATCTAATACATGCAGGATATTACACTGCACAAGAATTGCTAATGAAAAATTTAACTCTTGGTACTTCTTTAAGCACTAATGAGAGAAAGACTGATCAGAAATACATGCAAAGTATCCAGTAAAGTGCTACCCTGGATAACACTGTGACTTGGGGAAAGAAGCAAAACAAAACAAAAGAAGCAGCCTGTGAATATTTATGAGTTGATCTTATGACTTATCTCTGTATTGACATTTTCAAGTTAAAAAACATTTGACTAAAGGAAAATGGCTAGTGCTCAGCAGCAACAGCAGCATTCTGCAAATTTCCTAGCCTAGAGGCAGCATGCAGAAAGAAGTAAGAGCAAATGATGTATACTTTGATGTAAGGTGTAACCTGGGGGGACTGCCAGCCAAAATCGGGGAGGGGGATATGAAAAATTAAAATGAAACAGCAGAATAGGTATCTGCCTGTAGGTAGAAGTTTAATCTCTCAGTACGATTAATGATGGAATGGAAGGATAATGGGGAGAGGGCACCAGCAAAACAAGTGGCTCTCTGTTCTGTTGGTATAAAATTGTTTATTTTAGATGGTTTCAAGTAATCAAGGGAAATTGCAGTCTCTAACTATAAGAGAGATCGTTACAGAAAGTTTGGCAGGAAAAAAAAATAAAAATATAAAGTTCATTGTCCCAATTAGATGAGTAGAGCTTTCCTGGTGGAAGTCACCCAAGAAAACCTGGAGGGAAAACAAGGAACAGGCGTAATCACAGTTACAGCCCAGCGAATCAGACTGAAGATCAATGTGGAGAAAAAAATACACATTGATTTATAGCTTCACAGACAAAGGCAAATGATGGGTTGTGTAAATCACATCATTATTGTTATGCAAAACAGGGAAACAACGCTGTCAGGAAGTTGAGGCTGCTAATGGCAGCCCTAATCCTGTGAAGACTCAACAATGCACTGAAGTATGTAAATAACTCAACTGTCTTCAGAAAGGCCTCACAAGTTTAAAGGTAAGTACATGCTTAGGTGTCTGCAAGATGATAGCCCCAATAAAATACAAGTTATGTTCTCTTTTCCTAACCAGCAAATTAACAGTCTTTATTTTGCTTAGTATAGTTAGCAGCAGGGTATTGGAGGGGTTTTGGCCTCTCACTGAAAAAAACGTGTTATCATAAAAATTAAATAACTTGGAAAATCAAAAGGTGGATACTAATAGTTTTTTAAGCTTATCACTCATTTAGCACTGATTCCTCTTATGGTACACCCAATTTTAGAGGCTTGGAATCAGATTCTTCTTCTTCATACAGGAACTGTATAACCTACAAGTGAGTAATGCGGTGTGTGTAATTCAAAGGGGACAGGAGTCTTCTACAGACCCTGAGTAACCTGTGCTTTAGCACAGCTGGAAGACCACATTTCAACCGCTTTTTAAAGCGTGAAAGGATGCTGTACAAAGACATTGTCTTTTCTCCCACTTATATGTGCCTTGGGGAGGGTGGATGCTGGTCTTGTTTTGCTTTGGAAGCCAACAGCAACTGCCAGATGCAGGGATATGCTCACCCAAATATTTCAGGTGTATCTTTTTTAAATGCTGCTGGGTGCAGTGGCAGCCAGGAGCATTTGTGGAACAAGGGTTCATGGGAGGAGCTGAGACATGGTTGTGTGAGTTCTAATATGTCTTTCTATGACTTCTTGCAAGCTGTGAAACAGAAAGGTTTGTTCAGGTGAGCTTTGTTGTTCCCAAAGATAACATAAAGATATTTCAGAATAAAAATAAAGAACCAGTACATTAACCCATTACTGTTGCTCAGCTAAACCAGGTCTACTGATCTCTTCTCACTGGTGACCAGTGATAGAACCTGAGGGAAAGGCCTGAAGTTGTGTCAGGGGAGGTTTAGGTTGGAGATGAGGAGGATGTTTTTCCCCCAGAGGATGGATGGGCACTGAATAGGCTCCCCAGGGCAGTGTTCACAGCACTAAGGCTGACAGAGCTCAAGGAGTGTTTGGGTGATACTCTCAGGTGCATCTTGGGGATGGTCTTGTTCATGAACAGGAGCTGGACTTTGACGATCCTTGTGGGTCCCTTCCAATCCAGGATGTTCTATGACTCTGTGATTGTATGCTCAGCTCTAATCTGCTATGAACTAAGGTACTTACTTCACCTACATCACTGGCTAAAAGAAATGCTTGAATTGTCTTATCTACAGTTTCAAAGTGGCCTTGGAGCATCACAGAATTGAGGAAGGTGGTTGCCCAAGAGAGAAGGTGTTAATAACACACTGGCTAACAGTAACTGGATGAAAGGTCAGAAAATCTTTCTCCATTTGCTGCTGACCCAATTCAGATCTGATTTATTGGATACAATTAGTATGCATTCAGTCTCCTTCTGAGCTGTGAGGCCAGACAATGATCTTCCTTGCTGCCTGCACACACACTGGAAGAGGGCCCTTGCTTTCAATGACCACTCAAGTTCTCCCAGTGTGGTGAGTATTATTAGGGTTATAAAGATCAAGGTAAAGGAGGTGGAAGTCTCCTTCTCCTGTTGTCCGTAAAGTTTTACTGTGCAAAGTTTTAATTGCCTTTCAGAACAGATTCCTCAAGTAGAATTACACTCAGCTGAAACACTCAACAAAGGAATTAACTCTTGCATTGCAGCCGCAGCTGTTGGGGTAAGGGATGCTTGGTTTGAGCTGCCAAAAAAATTATGGTGCTTACCACTGCTCAGGATTTGTCCCAGCATATGAATATCAATATTATTCTTTGCCTATCTGAAAGATTTCAAAGCCCTTTCTAAATTTACTCTCCAAGATGTCCTCCGTGATTATCAGCAATCAAAATGAGGTAGTAGGGTTTATATCATAGCAGCTTTTCTCGGAACATGGACCACAAGATCAAGGAACTCTACTATTATTGCTATTATCATCATCTTAATTGCTGTACCATGTGTAGGATGGGGTCAAGCATCACAGTCTAGCTGCAATCAGTGATGCAAACCCAGAAGAGAACAGAACAGAACATGGGTGCCTGCTGCCACAGACAAAACACAACCTACCTCTCTAGGTTTGTCTAAATCTTTAGGCTTACCTGACTGTGAGAGGAGAGGCAACAGATGGAGGCAGCAAACAGATGGAGGAGCACAAACTAACACTGAGACAATCATGCTAATTGTAATGGGCAACATGCACAGCACACTGGGTGTCTTGCCATGGCCATTACCCTGTTTCATCTGCAGGGAAACAAAGGCAAGGGAAAACAGGCTCTGCAGGGCTGCAAGGTGTGAGGTTAGGATGCTCCACTTTAGATGTCTTGACTTTAGATATCTAATAATGCCAGAGATATCTGGGGTCCCTATAAAACCAGTGGAAAGAGACAGGCAACTCCAGAGAGGCATGGATTTTTAGCCCATCCTAGGAATGGGATAAAAGTGCCTTCCAGAGGTATTTATCAAGTCTGCAGGTGGCACTGAGTAGTCAAAGCAGGCGAGGAGGCAATTCTCCCTGTCTAGATGTGTATTATAAGGGCTAATTTTCAGTGAAACAAAACCAATCAAGTGGAAAAATTAAGACCAACAGCTACTAGTACCTGATCCTCTTCACAGCTCTGCATACAGGCACTTGAAAAAGCTGCTGAGGCAATTTGGAGTAAACCTTTCAAAACATGGAGAATAAAGCTAAGGAAGGAAATGTCACTCCTTCAGCCATTCCATGGGTAAAACAGATTGATAGGAATTGCAATACATATACACACACATGCACACACACACACACATTTATATCTTTCCAATTAAGAAGGAAAAATATAGAATCTGCTGGGTTGAACAGGAGCACTAGTGAATTATCTAGTCCATCCTTTTGCCTGGGGCAAGACTGATTTAATTATCTCTAACACTTCTCTGATGGATGAGTGTCAAACCTTCCCTTGACTATCTCCAATGAAGGTGATCTGACTACCTCCCTTGGGTGACTTGCTTCATTGGCTTAAATGTACTAATAGTTATGAAGTTTTCCATAACAGTCAACCTAAATATTCAGTCCTTCATTCAGAACCTATCACTCTTTTTTTTTTTTTTTTTTTTTTTTTTTGTTCTCACTGACTAATGAGGATAATTGGTTCCTCTCCTTTTTCAGGGACATGCCTTTATGTGTTTATGGACATTCATCATGACTCTCTTTAGTCTTTTCCTCTCCAGACAGGACGTGCCTGGTTCTCTGAAGCTTCAGTGGTAAGAAGCCTGAGGCAGAAAGATGAACGTGTTGCAAAAGGCAGAAATACGGGCATTTTTTATGGTAACAAGGAAGACTGGGCATTTTGCACTGCCAGAGATTCAAGAACTCACTTTCACAAATATGAGGAGTATGAAGTTAAGCCAGGAAATATAACTGGTAAAACTAAAATGAGCTATGAATGCAAAATACCATTCCTCTGCATGGGATACCATAGGAAGGGAACTGCCAGTGGATGGCACAAACAAGGGTTCTGCTATGACCCATATCAGTGAATAGAAAGACAGGGCACTGTTGCTCAACCTCATAAGTAGTGAGCTGAAGAGCAAAAGTGAATTCCCAAGAGCATGTTCCCAAAACTAATAAAGTTTGCGTAGCTAAGACTGGTTGCTTTGTGACCCTTCCACCTGCTAGAATTTACCCTGTCCTTTCCTCATCTCTGATTTAATTTTGAAGAGCAGACAATGGGTTCTTCACAAAGAGGCACTTAAAAGGTTAAAAGGGGAGAAGAGCACCAATAAAGCCTTCTTTGTGTTTTATTCTGTCATGTGAGTTAGCTGTCCCCCAGCCTATTCAGTCTGAAATGGCATCAACACTCCACAGAGACCAATTCATCCTCCTGTTCCTGAAGTGCACACAATTCATAGAATAAAACAGCACCAGATAGTGAGAGGAAAATCTCTATGGGGCTGCCAAGAGTATAGCTACATGCAGTGAAATCACCAGACTTTAAAACAGGAAGGAAGGGTGGTTAATTCAGGCCTTGACTGATGTTTAAGGCACTGGACATGGAACTCTCTCTCAGAGGTATTTAGAGGGTCTCTATTTCTACAGCAGTGAGCTTGCCACAGTCTTTATTGTGTTTATTTTGACAACAACATTATTCCTGCTTCATGGATGGTAAATTTAGGTAAAGCGAGAGTAAGACCCAAATTTTCAGAAGGATTTGTTCTCATTTCACAACGTTTTGGTTAATCAGTGGTATTTGGGCTCCCAAACCATTGAGAAGCTGAGCTCCAGCCAGAGAAGCTCTGGAAAACCTTTCTACTGTAATTTGAATTATTTCCACTTTCTGAGACTCTCCTGTTAGCATGCTACCACTCCCACATCTTCACCAGCTGAAAGAAAAGTATGTTTACACCTCCAACATCTCCACATAAAACTCTACAGCTTAACTGAAACTACCAGCAAAGATAGAAATGGAACTTTCAGGCTGTGAAAGGTGACCTGTATCAGCTGATATGGGACTGCATATGTCTTATGTTGTCTTTGCAAAAATGATTCTTCTTCCTATCTTTGCTTTTTATGAAATGTATCTGGAAGCAGGATTTAGAACCAATGATCTCATGCAGAACAAGGTAATGGTTGGGCAGGGGTATAAGGCTGTCTCTGACAAAGCTGAGCTCTAAAACTCTGATGTTTACCCTGACAGGATCCCTTCCTTAGGTCCATATCTCTTTCCAAGTCTTGTAATCTGTGATTTTACTGACATGGGACTAATTCAAATGTAGATCACAGGATGGCTAACTACCTGTGAATATATTTTCAGTTGCCATAAATAATGTATCACGGAGATGACAGCTAAAGCAAGGTATTCCCAATGCCTTATCAGTATCCCAGTCTCTGTACTTTCCTTGCCATGAAACCAGCAATTGACCTCTATCCATACTTTCACTCCCACAAGTCAAAATGCTGTTTTGAAGAAAGAGAGTCTGGGGCAAGCTAAGAAAATGAATCTTCTACCTTATCAGAAACTATAAATGACTGCTGGGAAGTCTTGAGAGATTACCCACTGGCTGGATATCACAGCTTCATACTGAAGAAGCAGCACTTGACTGTTGACATTTGTTATTAATGCTGAAGAGCAAAATGCCTGTGGTATTTTTATTTGGTATTTGTGTATCCCTAATGCCTCGTCTGCTGTATCCTGGGCCCTGTCATGCTCTCACTGACGTCAATAAGGGTCTTACGGATAGATAGGAGGCTCCTAATTGGCTATTTCTCCAAACACTGTATGAATCTACCCTTATTTCTCAAGGCTTATCTGATTATGATTGGGAAAATCATTTCCTTGGGTGGGCACTTGCAATGACCTGCCTTTATTGAGCCTGAATCATGAACAAAGTGTTTTTTCAGGTCTTGCCTTGCCTTAAAAATGAAGGACATTCAGTAGAGTTAATATCTTATGTTCTAAGACTTATATATATATAAATTCGAGTACATGGAAATTCTTTTGACAGTGCAGGCTGATGCAGTCTCTAGAGCCTTCCTTAGCTAGATCTTTTACCTAGACGTCTTCCCACTCCTCCCCTGGAGAGAGAGGGAGGATGTGTCATTAAGACAAGACACACAGATTTTGTATTGAAAACACTTTCACTGCTGTGATGTTTGCAAGCTTGAACAAGAACATCAGCTAAAACATATGATGTGGATGAGTCAATGCCAAGAAAAAAAGTAATGTCTTGAAAATGGGAAAGAAGTTTTGAGACTCCAAAGATTTATGAAATGTAATTCTCTTTCTTTAAAAGTGAGTTAAATGATGGGAAAAGGTGACAGACAAATAGTTCTTCAGCTAGATGTTCCCCTGCTGGCCCCCACGCATGACTAGAAGGGGGAGCAGTTGCACATTTTTCCATAAGACTGCTTTACCTGAGGGCTTTCACTCTGTTCAGAGATGTCAGTGCCTGATAGGTAGTTACCTTCAGACATAAGCCCAGTTTTGGCTTCTTCCAGAAATTGTCCCCAAGCCTTTCAGTTAGGAACAAAAGGAAGAAGCTTGGACAAAGCAGAGACCAGCTTCAGCCCATGAAGGCCACCGAAAATTTGGTAGGAATTTTCATGAAAACTATTCATATTTGTGTTTACTTTTGAAAGATCTGGTTACCTATTGATAAGCATCCCCTTTCAGAGGGGAAAAAGTGTCGTGGGATAGTGAATACCATAACAGAGGAAGGAAAGAGATTCTCTGACCACTCTGACCTCCAAATTATGCAGTTTTTGTTCTTAGATAATTAGTTCAGATTCCTCCTGTGATCTTGTGTCTTTGCTTCTCTCCCTCATTGTTCATCATCTGAACAATGAGGATTATAGCTCCTCTGACACCTTGTGAATTTGGACTGTAAGAAAATCAAATGTCACTGGCAATAAAATGTGCCGTGCTGAGCATTTTATCTTATACTTGTCATATCTGGACTTGTCTGGCATCTTCTTGCAATTCCTTGATTAAACATTATGGTCTTTCATTGCCTCAGTGAATAAACCAGCCTTCATTTTATCCACGTGGTTTCCCCAGATTTTCTCAATCACTCTTAGAAGCCAATGAGTTAAGGTTTGGGAATTTTTGGCATGAACTCAGAACAGTGTCTTTCATTTAGGTCAGCTCAAAGCTCCCCCATACCTGCATAACCCTTAGTCCATGACTGTTTATTAATGAAATACAAGGAGTACTTCTAAATAAGTGTTTGGAGTGTCTCACAGATTCACATACCTCGGAATGAATAGGACTTCTGAACTTTCATTTTTCCTAATAGAAATATGGAAATAAACAGAGTGACAAGGATCCCAGCTCAATCTGACCTTAATTGCCAGCAAACATTAATGCTATACCTGAGCACCTTCAAATTGTAGAAGAGATTTATTTTGATACCAGCCCAACACTAGATCTACCCTCACAGTCATTTTGAATGATCAGCATCTCTGTCATTCTTGCAGCTGCTGGAAAGCTCTTTGATCTCTACAGCAATTCTGAGTTTGTCATTTTCTTACTTGCTCAGATGCTTTCCCATAATCTCTCTTCCAGATATGTCAATCTACAAGACAAGCAACACAAAGTTTTTTTCCCCTCCAAATCTATTTTAGTGTCTCTCAAGCTTCCTTGTACTTGTATATTAATTTAACACATCTGGGGGATTTCTGATGCATGGATACCACATATTTTTCTCTTTTTTTTTCCTGCTATCCAGCTTGCCCTTGTTTTTCCCCTTTGATGAGTAATAATGAGGTGGCACAGGGGAAATGTCTTTAATCAATTGCAGAAACTTATAACACTATCAGGATTGCATGTATCTCAAAACACTTTATCACTGTCTCTTTCCAGCATTCATAATTCTGATGTATCTGGTGTACCAGTGTCATGTCATTCTATTACATTAAACAATCTAACATAACAACTAAACTCAGTGAAATGATGAAATGCTGGCCTGCTTCAGAAAATATAAAAAGATAACACACTTGTTTTCATCTGGGAAAGCTGCTATTAGTTCATTCTGTGGTTTCACACGATTAGAGGGAGGGCTAGATAAGCAACTAGACAGACAGACCAAACACAAGCACACCACACTTGGGGAAATGCAGCTCAGTTTTCTCACCTTATGCTGTCCATTTGGACACATGAATAGAAGCAGAAAGATCTCCTGTCCTTTTTAATTACAACTAAGATGGCAGATCAGAAAGTCTTACTTTATGTCTTTATTTCTGCTTTATATATTTATATATTCATGTGTTTTATATTTGTTCCAAAAGTAGTCATTCCTTAGTCACCCCAAACCTACCTTACGGTGCTATTCATATTGCATCTCACCTTACTTTAGGTATGTTTCCAATGAAAATGATTTTACTGCATTCAAAAGTCCAACCATAACTCATCTAACTACCTTGAGTTAGTTTTGATTTAGCTGCCTGTGTAGCTCTGCATGTCAGGGCTCAGCTGCACTGCTGTCACAGTATTTATTTCCCCCCTTTTCCCTTCTCTGGCAAGGTTTATAGCCCACACCAAACTTTAAACTAGCATGGCTACATGGCTGTTGTAGCTCACAGCCACTTTCAAGCCAGCCCAGAGCCCCACAGCTGCCAGCCATGCCTTTGTCTGAAGAGGAAACACTCACAAATGGCTTTGGTGCAATTTAATGTTCATTACAAATGTTGTAAACGGGCAGATTCTAAGTATGAATTTATATACAGCTATTCATTTACATAGTTGGCAGTGTGAATCCAGAAAATTTCAGGAATGCCATCAGGCAGGCAAGAGGTCTGGGTTATATATGATAAAGTTCTGTCAAAAGTTTATGCGTGCGGTGTGTATTTATTGCACATGATGGTGACTGACTCCAGTATAGGCTCATTCTGGACCTTTGGTCATTACTGAGAGCCTGGGGAAAAAAACAATAGTAGAGACAAAATAATTACCTAGGTATGATTTGTTATCCTTTTAATTTTTCACCTTCCCAACTCTTATACAAAGTAGCTCTGTCCATTTAAAAATTTAATCTGATCACAATTTTTCACAAGTCTGGTCCCTTTCCTTCCATGCTCCTAAAACTAAACCCAACAGTAGTCCACAGCCATTTTCTCATTATCCTGTATTTCCTCACTATGGCTTGGTACCTAGTACCCTTTGCTGGCTTTGCTCTGGGAAATGAACCATGAAAGTACTAAGAGGATAAATGGGAACATCCTGAGAAGAGGGAAAACATTTTTGTCATATCTGATGGGGGCCTACAGGGAAGCCAGAAAGGGACTCTTCATCAGGAACTGTAGTAATAGGAAAAGGATTGCTGGGTACAAATTGAAAGAGGGAAAATTTGGGTTAGATATTAGGAATTTTTCACTATGAGGGTGGTGAATCACTGGCACAGGCTGCTCAGGGAGGTTGTAGATGCCCCAACCCTGGAGGTGTTCAAAGCCAAGTTGGATAAGGCCTGGAACAACCAGGTCTAGTGGCAGGTGTCTCTGCCCATGGCAGGGAGGGTGAGACTAGATGACCTTCAAGGACCATTGGAACCCCTTAACATTCTATGATTCCATTATTATATGGCTTTCCTTCTCCCCAGGATGTGTCTAGGATCTTCAAGACCTGTCCTAAGCCCTTCCAATTGAGAATAATTTACAACTAAAGAATCATCCCTTATAAAATTAGTAATCAAAGCCACATTTGGCTCAAAAGCAGTAGATGAAATCATAACTTAGGACATTTATCTCTGAGTTGGTAGATGCAGGGAATCTCATTTATTGAAGCTGTTTAGTTGTTGATGGCTTTCTTTACCATGAACTCCATGGTGGGATAAATAAGGTCAAGCAGACCAAACGTCATGGACTCAAAGTGTGAGTGACTAATGAAAGAATAGAGCTATTGATTCACACTGGGCAGAAGTAATTTTCATGTTAAAATCTTGGCATCTCTATGCCTTGAAAAGCCAGTTGCACTGTGTCATCCAAAAGTGTCTGATATGCTGCTGAGAACATGCCAGATGCCAGTCACTCAGAGGACTATATCTTTCCAAAAGAATATTAAATGATTTTATGGATTTAATAATACATATATAAAAATATATATACCATGTAACAGATTTGCTGCATTAGCAGCAGCAACTGATTTCTAGCAATCTTATCTCTTGGTCATCTTTCATGTATATGTACATACAATACCAATTACACTCCATAACACTTGAAATAGAACCAGTAAACTTATGTGTAATTCATCAATGAAACGACACAGACTTTTTTAGTGATGCTTGACCCTATATTTTTCTTTCCTCCTTCTGCTTCTATTGTGTTCATTCATCATGTTATAGATCCATTCAAATCATAAACTCTTGAGGGTAAGATTTGTGTCCTTAATTTGTTTCTGAAAAACCTTGGTTACTATTATATACGTAATAAAGAACAGCACTTTTCCCCAAACCCATGTAACCCTCAATACAACCAAAGCCAAGGTCATTCACCTGACTGAAACCAAGTCATTCAAACACAGTGATCAAGCTAAGAAGACTAAGCTGACAAGTAGACTTGAGGACTCCAGCAAAGGGGTGAATAATACAGAACCAAAGCTTTGTAAGTGATGTAGTATTTTAATCACTTTTGTGCAGACATTAAATAACTCTGCAATATAACTCACCAGTAAATGTCTCAGACCAATAAAAATATCAAAGACCTTAAGCCTCACTAATTTCAATGACTAAGAAGACAAAATATCTTGTGAGTGAAGATCTACAACCAAAAGCTACAAACTTAGTCCTCTAAATACGCTAAATGAGCAGGTATTTGGTGTAACAGTCTGGTACGCTTTAGTGGAGAAGTCCCAGGTTTATTTTGATTTAATATCTTTGTGAGTGAGAACAGAACTAGCATTGTTCATTTTGACCAGTGACAGACCAAATAGGGAAAAAAGGTATCTGTGTAAAGCTTTAGTGCTTTTAGACATGGGACTTGCTGGTACAATTCCAACAGCTCTCATCACCCAAGGATTGCTCACCCTGAAATCTTCCAGAGGAAGGCTAGTGACAAAGGATGAAAGGGTGAGGCTCAAGAAAAAAGATGGCAGAGAGGGAGCTTTCCCATGGTTTTCTAACGCTTACATCTCTTTCTCGACCTCCTGTCAAGGACTACATCTCCTCCCACTTAGAGAAATTCTACTCCACAGTCTGGTTTGCCATTTTTAAATCAATTGTCACTTTTGAAACTGATAATCAGTCTCCACAAAAACTCTTCCCATGTAACTGTGGTAAAAAAAGGAGACTATGAGATATAGGTATGGGACAACTCTTCAAAGCTTTGATATGAAGCACAGTAGCAAGAGGTTTCTCCTTCCCCATGGTCCACTCGCACCTTCCTTAAGCAACAGGCAACAGGAGTAGAGAGGGGGGAAATTGGGGCAGAAGAGTAAAGGCTGAGATTTATTTCCTAAGAAAAACCATGATTATTAGAAGCTATTCTTTTTTTTTTTTTTTTTGGTCAGCATTTATCAGGCTTAGACAGAAGTGGCAACCTGAGGTGAAATGGTTTTGTATATCTTGTTACATTGTTCTTGTCCTATATATCTTGTCATACCATTCACTGAGTCTCCACATGGGTTAAATTAACAAACAAGCAAAGAGATAAACATTTAAAACAAAATAAATAAATAAATACGAGCTGAAAATAGACTGCATAAGGCAATTATGTTTTTTTTATTGTATCAAAATTCATCGACAGCTACAGAGCTTCTTTAACCCAACACCTCTGTCTTTGTCATCCAGTGAAAAAGGAAAGATAGTAAAGACAGACAGCTGTACCAACAGGAGACAGACAGTAAGATACTATGTATATCTTGATATATGACTTAGCAAAACCACAACAGTATATACATCCAAATGCTTTAGGGTGAATATAAATAAAATTGGCTTTGTCCACAACAAATACAGAATAGATAACCGTTCGCTTTTCAGAATGGTCACAATGGTAATGAAGAGATCTCATTTCCCAGATGTCTTTCTGGGATGACTTTGTGTTCACTTTTTTTGCCATTAGCTGGTGTCCAATATGGTGAGCCAGTTATGAGCTCTTCATTCAGCTAAGAGAACACCTAGACAACTTGGTAATGAACAATATAGGGTGGTGGTTTCCCTCCCTTCTCTCTCTCTCTCTGACTCATTTTCACGATTTCTTGTCTGACCTTGTTGGTCAAATTTTATAACTCCACCGTGGAAGGTTAGAAGACATCAGGGCTTTTAATTCCAAGCACAGCGCTTCCTCACCCCACCCAAGTTAGCTGGCAGTTCCAAGAAATAAATGACTTTTGCTGGGCTCTTAAATAATATGATTTGCATGCTTGAAATGAGATCACCAAAGTAATTGTAGAATATTGCTTGCCATTACAGTCATTAAAAACAGGCAGATGTAGGATCATTCTCATGGAAAACTTTCCTGCTGGGTTTTCATGGAGATAAGTGCACAAAATCCACTTCTGAAAAGATGTTGAATAGAATGAATTTGCCATTCACTGACTGTCTGATGATGATTTGCTTGTTAATTGGAAGTTTAGGCTTTAGAGAAACCTTAACAAATGTGATTGCTAAATTCTGGAGGTTGCCTCCCTCTTTGCAAGCCATGTTTACAGCCATAAATTCTTCTTTCATTGTATGGCATTTTAGTAGAAATTTGTCAGTGGGGAAATACAGCATTACTCATTTTTATAGGGGGACTTCCAAAGGTATTTTCAACTTCATTTCATGGCAAGAATGTGTTAATTTAATTCATAAAGATGTTTAACTCTGTGCTTAATTTTAAGCACAAGCTTAAATCTTAATGTCTTACTGATTTCAGCAAGTAATTAAATGAAAGCAGTGTTATCCCATACTACAGTGTCCTAAAAAACTATGTCACAAGTAGCTTATTATTTACATTTGTGGGGAGAGACCCAGACAAACAAAGATGTGCCTCAATAACTAAACTCAGCCATGGAATATCTAAACAAATGCCTGCTCAGTGTTACATCTAGGAACCAATTACTTGCCTGGCATAGAATAATAGAATGATCTGGGTTGGAAGGGACCTTGAAGGCCAGCTAGCTCCAACGCCTGTCATGGGCAGGGCCACCTTCTACTAGACCAGGTCACTCCAAGCAACACTGCCAGGGGTAAGGCACCCACAGCTTCTCTGGTCAGCTTATGCCAGGGGGTAACCAGCCTCACAGAGAAGAAATTTCTTCCTAATATCTCCTTAAGAGATAAAACACCAGCTGGGGTGGGGAGGGAGGAAGTGCTTGTTGCTTATGGGCAAAATTACAATCCGAGTGAACTGCATTGGAGGTTCAACCCTTCCTCTGAGGCAGCCTCCATGCCTTTACCTCAGAGTATCCCTTCCAGGCACAGAGGGAAGGAAAACAAGAAAATCAAGGTCTAGGGGTTGCAAAATACCTGCTTAAAGCTGGGAAACTGGTACTTACTGAAGACCAGCTCCAAAAAGAGTCTTTCCAAAGTAGAAGGAGGAGAAGGAGCCATGGGCTGGCTCTGACATTGCTTTGCTCTCCCTTAAAACTGCTGCACTTCATGTTGTGTGCATCGAGGTTGTGTGGCTGGATCCTCACCCCCCACACACCAGCCTTTGTGTCCAGCCACAAGCTCACGAGTGCCTCCCAGGTCCCTTCCATGGACTCAAAAACCTTTTCAGCTCTGGAAAAGGGATTCAATGCTTGGTATATATGCCTATAAGTAGCCACATGTGCCGATACAGCAGAGATTGATGAAAGCAGGAAAAGATCAGTCCAAAGTAGAGGGTTAGCAGAGGCAGAACTGCTGGACTTCTTGGTAAATGCATCTATCCACCCCTCTCCCTTTGTAAAGGAGTAAACTAATTTCTGAGTTACAGCACTACGTGTCCCAAGGTACAGTCTCCACTGCAAAGTCCCTCCCCACCACTGAGTGCAGAACAAGCCCAGTACAGAGATTTTCTCCAGGGTTTCTGGGCACAGTGAATACTTGTGCCTAATGGCCACTTTCTTGCTCCCCCGTGTTTTGGAGATGGAGAAACTGAGTTTTAGGGAGCTGAAACACCTCACCAAGGTCAGTAGAAAAGAGAAGTAGAACCCAGGAGTCCTGCCTGCCCCTTCCCTCTGCTGTAACCACTAAATCCCCCAATCAATAATGAATCTGTTACAGCAGTCTCATATTATACCTAATGTCAGGGGGAGAAAAAAAAGAAGAAGAAGGGAAGAGAAGAAGTTGTAATAAAAGCACATAGGATAGAGATACACATTTCTCTTTAGAGCAATAAATCTTTCCAAAGGGAAGTTGGTTAAAATTCTTTACGTTAAAAAAATGAGGTCCACGGGGACTCCAAATTTCAGTTCGATTTTTAGCTGAGGCATTTTTTTTCTTTATCAAACACTTGGTGCTGTAATGTGATAAGGGCCCCATGCAGACCATAAAACTAATTTATCATCTGTAAGGTGTACAAAGAAAATGGTAACTGCCTGCTTGTCTGCTTGACATATGAGGTCATTTTTGCCGCTAGCTTTCTAATACTGAGCAATTTTATCAGCTATTTATATACATTAATTGTAGGCACCCATATGTTCACCGTTGTATTTAATAATGCATTGCATTGAATATGCATTCCTTAAGTTTTAGCATGCCGTGTGCATCTTTTATTTAACTGTTTGGTTTGCCTATTAAAGCCCATTATTCAGCTCTGCCGTGTAACCCTTCCTCTCTCAAAGGGATTTATATTTCTTTAAAATCTTGCTCACCATGTTGAGAGTCAGTGGCGTGAACAAGGCCACCTCTCTCGTCCCGAAGGAACAGCAGCAAAACAAGCAAAATCAGGGCCATGGTCCACTTAATAATACTAAACAAAAAGGATTATTCAATGAGTCTCTTTCCTCAAGGGACAGCAACACATTCATGCTCTATGGTGTGCACACAGACATGCCTCTTTATCAATATAGGAAGGGAGTTAAACAGGGCCTGATTCTGATGCCAGCTCAACCTACACCAGAGCACCATTTCACTGATGAAAACAAGAGCAGGAGCTTGGCTAAGCACGTAAAACACCACAGACAAACTCTGCAGTGCCCTCGTCTGAAAGATGGCTGTGGGACAAGAAAGCCTCTGCCCTCTGACTTGAACTCCTGCTCGGGTCTGGAGCCACATCTTGTATTTATGGACACTAACTCCAGAGTGTCCTGCTCCCCAGTGCTTCACTGCTGATAGCTATCCCCACAGGCAAGTGGAATTCAAGGGAGAAAAATCTAAATATTTGTAGACAGAAGCCCTGGGAGGGACTGTTCCTCCTCAAAGACCCTTCCTTTAGTGAAACTGCTTGCTTTTCCTTTCCAAGTTCCTATACCATTCTGGTATTCCTTTGTTCTTGATCTACAGCAGCAGCAAATTATTGCAACTCAGTGGAGCTGGATGGAACATCCAGAAGGAAAGATCTGCCCATTGCCTCACATCAAAACTTGGATAATAAGAGCTACACACATGTGAGAAAAAGGACATTATTCTGAGAAAACCATTTGTAAAATCAGATGCTTTCCTGTAAGAATCCCACACCTGTGTCAGAGGTTCAAAAATTCCCAGCAGCTGTAGCTATACTTCTTGACTTATTGAAACAGTGCTCTGAGCATCACACACTAAAATGGGTAGAGTATATCCATGTTGCTGCCTTCTCAGGACAGGATGAGAAGTCTTCAGCCATGTATCCTATGCACAGTGTTGCCATCAGATAAAAGGAGCTGTTGCTAGCCTCAGAGAAGTACTGTGATACTTTCTGCAGATCTGAGTTTTAATCTCCTGTTCGTATCTCCAAGGAGCAAAGGAAGACTATATATTGACAAACGATAGTTTTCAGGGAGACACAGATTTCTTATAGGACTCAAAAACATGTCAAGAAATACATCAGGGAGGGGGGGAAGTTTTGCCTTTATGATTTATGCTTTGTTGCTTTCCTTCAAGTCCTCTTAAACCTGAAAATCCAAAGTTGCTCTTTAAAAACTTCACAAATTACATCTCAATAGAAAATGAATTTCCCAAAGGCTAAACTTCCAGGTTTTGTTTTTGAAAAGAAGATTCTCTAGCAATTTTGGCTGTCTTTGTAAGAGGTTTTTATTGTCTTCCACCAGGCAATGAAAAGCCTAAGTGGAGTTCGTGGGCAACAGGTCTGAAAGAACAGCGATGCGTTCTGACAGCTGAGTACGTCGGTGATCCTTCCCAGAGACCACAGTAAGAGCTGGTGAGTGCCTCAGAGCTCACCAGCCTTCAGCCTCGTATGTCAAATTCAAGCAAACTTCTGGCTCAGGTCTGTGTGTGATTAAATGATGAAGAGGAACATTCTCCTCCAGGCATTCTGTTTACTCTATTAAAGGGCTTTTCATCTAAATATTTTTTTTTTGTTTCATTTAGTGTCCGTGAAAGGTGCTGACAGATAGCCTCTGCCTCCCTGCAGAATGTCTGGAAAAGCTTTCCAGCTTGTACTGGCCAATCCACGTTTCTCAGCATGACGTACAGGTATCCCCTCTATGGAGGAAAATGTATTCTGGGTGCTGTGCAAGTACAACATTCAACCTTGGGCATTTACACTGAATCGTTATACAGCATATTTCATAACAAGATCTTGAAGCACATTAAGAACAAGCACCAAGATACAAAATAGAGGGATGGGAAGGGAAATATGATCAGTGCAACACGTCTGGCCAGCAGGATCTGGCTCAGGCATTGCTCTGGAGCAGGTATAGGATATTAACCCTTTCTGACTTTTAACCCTTCACCAAATTTACACTGATCCTAGCAAGGAATTAATGCAAATTTCCTTTCTCTTTATTATCTTTTACTAAAGGTAGTCTTCACCCACATGCATGAAGCAAGTCATGTGAGTCAGGGGCGATTCTGCCACACAGCTCACAGGTCTTCACTGACCCAGAGCCTCTCCTTGCTCACCCATGCAAGCAGGCACACACCCCTCTTCATTCCTTTGCTCCCACATCCACAGTCTACAGGGAATTAAGGAGGAAGGCAGTCCTGAGTCCCTTGCATGGGCATAAAGCCTTACCTGAAACCTTTGTCACAACCTCCCTATGTCCCAGAAAGCAATCCACAAGATGGGCATAATAAATAACTGTTAAGAGGATTCTGAAGTGTTTTTAGGTAGGGGGTAATGAGAAGTCAACACTGGGTGTTTTTAAGTATGATGAATCTTTAACAATGCCTAGGTTAAAAATTATTAGGAGAAAGAAGAAAAAGAACTGTTTGTCTCTCCCAAGCTGCCAGCACCAATAACAACTGGTCTGAACAAAAATGTTCAGGAGATGTTGCATTTCAACACAATCCTCAAAAGAAAGAGCTACCCTCACGGTTCAGTCTTACAGTTCAATTACAGGAGACCTAGAAATTTCCTGGTCCCCCAAAAACACATCCTCTAAATGCAAAACAAATCATTTTTATTCATTTTATTCTTTTTATCCTCCTTCTCCTTACTCCTGTCACATGCCATTTGCTAGATGTTGTTTACATATAACCAACAGCAACTACCGAATTGTATCGACGCTTTGACATCTGTCCCTAAATGATCAATTAAGGGGCCTGAAGGGACAGGGGACAAGATTAGAGTGAAGGTCAAGGCCTAAAAGGCCCCTCTCTCCATTCCAAAGTAGAAGGGTAGTTTCTTTATTGTTAGCTCTACTTGTTGCTCCAGCCCTATTACCTCTCCCCACCCTAAGCAGTAAGGTCTTCTGCAGAAGTATTGATCATGCCTTAAATCCTGCATCACCTACAGAACGGAACTGGTGAGCCAACTGTGATGAATTCTCAATGTCCTAAATCAAATTTATATGATCTATCTGGACCCTTCAGCTTGGTCCTGCCTCTGACTGCTGTGACACCATGGTCAGGGATATTGCTGGGGATTTAACAATTTGGCCATACCACACACCGTCTGTTACTAAAGGTGAGGATTTGATTGGTGTCAGTCATTCCCCAACCTGTCACACAGAGTTCGCAGCCAGAAAACATTTTAAGGACTGTCTTAATGAACTAGCTCTGCTTCTGTTGTCACCTGCCACTTCCAGCTCATTCAGCCACTCAGGTCCCTTTCTTTCATGGCTTTTCTTGCTTTCTCCTTCCCCTGTTTCAATTCTGATAAAAGCCACAGCCTTCCCCACTTTCCAATTCCCTCCTGAGATATTTCTTAAGCCTCCAACCCCATGCTGATAAACGAGGAGGCAACCCCAACATCTTGGAGCAGCATGTGCCCTCCTCCATGCAATTCCTCTATGCAAGGCTGCTCTTCTTTGTGAAGTTCTCCAGGATTTTGGCAAAAGTGTCCCAGTATAGGTGCAATTTTTTTTTTTTGGGGGGGGAGCTAAAGCTAGGATGGAGAAGGAAGGACATCCAAATAGCTTTCTGATACCTTAGTTCAGCATTAACTATCATCTTGAATGATCAGTGACTGAAAAGGTGACTTCCCAAGATATAGAAGCTACGGAGTGAATGATCTCGACAAAAGCTAAGCTAACAAAAATGTCTCTGAAAACAGCCATGCTCTGTAAACAGCTGCACACTAACAACAACCAAAATACTGCTGCAAGAATGGGCTGCATCCATCTCAAAGGGGCTATGAGATCAGTATAAATTAAGGCAACCCTCCAGACCTTCCTTCAATAGCTGTGGCAAGCTACTATGCATATAACAGGAATACATAAGGAAGCTACAGTAGCTACAGCTTATATATGCATATAAAGAATGTATAAACAAGGAAGGAGAATTAAATAGAAACTGGAAATCTATTTCTTTTTTGAGAATAAATCCAAAGCATAGTTGCTCTTAGGCAGACTCCAAATCCAAATTAAACATCAGTTTTTGTACCACCTGCTCTTCTAGAATATCAGCACTGCTGATTTTTCCCAGCATATTGCCCAGCATTGCTAATTTTTCTCAGAACATGTTTAATTTTGGACTTGACCACATTGGTGGCCATTGCTCAGAGAGGGTGAACTGTTATGCCTGGGTTCAGCAGGGAGGCGTGGATCATCTTTGAGGCTGCAGGAATAGCCAACAGCAATGTTCATCTGAGTGTCCTCCTCTTCCTCTGCCTCACACTTGACTCTTAAGAACATTAGAAGAGACTTTCATCTGGTGCAAATGAAACCAGTGGATTTGCAGGAGTGGAGGATCTGGGAAGCCCAGCTATGATTTCCTTTACAGTGGTTGGAATCAAAGGCAATTCCACCACGGAGAGGTGGATAAAATGTCAAAATAGCTCTAAGAACCACCCCAACCAGCTTCTGTCATTCCCTATGTCCAGGCAATGCATGAAATGTATTTCACTCCGACCCTGGTATGTCATCTGGCTGGTGGGTGCAAGAAACACCATCACCAATCAGCTCCTAGTGCATTTGTGTCTCAGTGTTTCAATTTAAGCATTGCAGGGAAAAATGAAATGTATCAATGTGCATAAACTCACATTAATGGGATGTACTTCTTCAATTTACACTCAGGCCTTGGAAGTGTAAATATCTTTCTACTCCCTGTTTAGAGTTTTCTATGATTTGCTCAGCTGTGTAAATTGCTGGCTTCTCCATGCACAAAGTTGTGCACGCTATTTTTAATGTCAGCTTTTTATGGCAATGTGCTATTTAGAACAGGGATTTGGGAGGCAGGACTCCTGGAGCCCGTACTCGTCCTCATTCACAGCAATTTTACAGTAGCATAACTCCATCCGTTCCAGGTAAACCAGCCTGTGTTTCCAAGGTAGGAAAAAACAAGTCCTGCTGAGTCCAGGTGTGGGATGGTGACTAAAGTTTTTTGCTTGTCTATGTCTCAGTTTCCCAAGTAGCAAAAGGACAATTAGAAGGTCAGGTTCTCCTGGGTGTGACAGTTAATTTCCATAAGCATGCTTCAGCACTCCTAGAGAAAATACCTTTCAAGACAAAAGAACTTTTAGAGGCAGTAAGGTAATGAGTTGTTCTTGTGTCACACTGAAATATTTCTGGTGTACAGATTTTGACTGGAGTAAAAGAAAAAAAAAATGAAAGAGAAGAAGAAAACAAAACAGGAGCTGTGAAACACCTTTTATCTCCTTTCTGCATACTGGTATTTGAGTGTCAGAATCCAATGGCTTAACTTAGGTGGCTACAGACCAACTTGTGTATTTCAACAGAGCAGTCATCACCCACATCCCAGAGCAAGAATTGCTTTTGCACCTGGCCTTTGGCTAGGGAAACACCAGACACTGTCTGCTGCCTGCAGGGCAAAAGTCTGCTTCTAGTGAAGCCAGTGGCCAAGCTCCCTTTCGCTCCAACATTACCTAGAAACCACAGAAAGAAAATAAAAGTGAGCATTTCTATATCTCACAAGAGAGTCAGTACAGAGGCTGACTGAGATTTTTCAAGTCTAAAAAGCCATACAAACACATTATTTCCAGACCAAATGTGGTCGCTGCACAGATCTCGGGGTACCCAGGACTGTGTCACATGTGGATATGCACCCACTGAGGAACAGTGCAGGGATATGGAGTGGCCTTATCCTCCGATGGTCTGCAGGAGGAAAAAATTAGCTTTCCAAACTTTAGAAAAACATACAGATAGGAACACATACAACTGCACATATCTGCAGGTACATGCAGGCATGAAGACAAAGAGGTTTTTGCTCTCCCCTTGCTCATGGAGGCATCCACAGCTCCGTGTACCTTGGACCGTGTGGCCAGCAGGGACAGCGAAGAACAGATGTGTTTGTTCTTCTTAATGCAGCCCCATTAGGTGAGAACAGAACCAAATCCCCCACCTCATCTGGTTTAAAACACCTTGCCTGCCTTGCAGTATTTGGGAGAGGATGTGCTGCCACAGAGCTGGTGGTGGCAGGAGATCATTACTCCGCTTTGAAAAATGAGAGGTGCTTGCCCAGCACACTGAGCTGGCCAGGAGACAGCAAGCAGACAGAGGACTGAAGTTGGAAGAGGTGGTACATAAATAAGGCACTCCCAGTGGAATCCATTACCAGCTGATTAGGAGAGCTATTTGGGTTATCAATATCCAGATAAAGCACAGGCTGTGAGGGGGAACTCAACCATGAAGGTGGCCTCCTGCTGCCTCGCCTCTGGAGCTGGGCCCTCCGATGACTGTCGCTGGAAGCACCCCTTGCTCTGCTCCATCCCATGCAAGGATGGTCTCTCTGCAAGCAAGGTCCCTGGACCTTTGATGGAGAGGAGAAGGGACCAGTGGGGTGGGGGGGAGCATGACACACTGGGAATGAAGCAGAGTGGGGCAGGATGAGGACACAGCTTCCCTTGTGTCCTGCCACCGGCTGAGTGACTCTCAAGGAGCACTAAGTGAAAGACCACAGCCCAGTGTGTTCTCACAAAAGCTAAGAGCTGTGCCAATTAAAAGATTCATCTATGACTTTCAAATAAAAAAATCTTGCTTCGTCCCTTTGTCTGATTAAAAACCACTGACCTGTCTGGAGCAGTTGATTTAAGGACACAGGAAACAAAATTGGAAGCAGGATTACTTTATTTCAGCTGGCTTTAAATAACAGTGCAGCAGCCACCCCTCCCAGCACAGCACTGTCTAGCAGTGCCTGCTCATACTGCTCCCTGTCACAGGCTTTGGGAAATCAGGGTTTAGCAATGAAGCACCAAACTCATGAAAAGCTCAGCACAGGTGGGAGAGTGGGGTGTTGGATGGCTTTTGATGTTATCTGTGGGCAATGGTTCAGACGGGAGTCTGGGGGGCCAGGTGGCCCTTCCAGCAGGCACTGCTGCCCTACAGCAGCCATACAAGGGGGCTCTGATGCCTCTGACCACCAGGGCAAACCCACCTTTACCCAGGGGTGTGGAGCTGGTGAGTCCAAGAAGAAAAGGTGAGTCACCTCTGCAATGGCTCACTCTGCACATGGCTTGTGATGGACAGCCCAGATCTGGGTGGTGCCGGCATCCCCACTCTGAGCTTGAGCTTGCTTTGGGAGAGCACTCACCTCACCAGGGGTGATTGAGACCCCATTCAGCTGGCTGATCCTCTAATGCTGTACCACCTGTCCTCCTGTCCCTGCATTTTGCTTTAGATTGGCTATTTTGGGTCCCTTGTGCCTGCTGGACATGGTTTCTATCAGCTCCCCTTCCCTGCACTTTGCACTGCCTGCTCCCCTCTCCGTGCTTGGCTGCTCACATCCCTGCCTGGCTCATGGCTCACTGCACCATCCTGCTACGAGGCAGGGCCGGCTGTTTCCATCTGCCTGATTCTGCCTCTTTTTCCCCCCCTCCCCATGTCCCAGGCTCCAGCTTTATGTCCTGAATTGAGTGGAGCAGTCTCGGGCTTTGCCTCCACATTTCCCTCTTCTCAGGGAGCCTTGCTCCCCTTTGCACACCATCCCCACGGTGCAATATGAACCATCCACTGATATCCCCCATAAGCCCCGTCCTCCAACAGCAGCTGCTGGGATGCTTCCTGCCTGTATCCCAGGCTGGGAGCCCCGACAGCAGGAGCAGCAGCATTTTGGAGAGCCAAACAATACACAAAGAGCAGAGACTCTGTGCAACAAAGACTGCGGCACAGGGAAGGAAAGTTCAATACGTCTTTATTTTGGGGCTCTATGGCTCTGCATTCCCACTGGTCCTTCCTCCTCACTAAAGCCTTTTCCACACCCTCTGTGCTCTCTGTTTATGTTCACCTGCTACCCAATTAGCTCCCCGTTTAGCTGTGCACCTGCAGTGGCTTTGTCCTCAGACCACTGCACTGGAGCCATTAACCCTCTAGATTGCATTCAGTTCTGAAAAATACCCATCTGAATGGCTGGAGCATTCATCTGTGAATAGGAAATATGCTACAGTAGTTCATGGCTGGTAAATATGTGACGGGGGGAAGAGACATTATGCTTTATTATCAATTGACTTGTGTCGCCAATGGGCTTTCTGTCATAATTGACTAATGCCACCCAGAGTGATATGTACTTCTGCTGATAGCTGCATTACAAGTTAACACTCCAGCACAGTATATGTTTTCATTCAATCTCTATAGGAGAAACTCATATATGGCAGCTGGCAATGCCCTGAGGGGGGAAATCAGCCATCTTGGGACCGAGTGGAAGGCACTCAACTACAAACGACAGGAGACGAGGGAAGAATTGGGAAAAGTCAAGGCAAAATTAGTCAGAGGAGATTTGGCATGTCGCAGCATCTCCTGCCTGATGCACTGAACTTTTTTGGAAGCAGCCAAAGAGCTGGAGATATCCTGAAGCTGCGGAGATGCTGCAGTTGGGGTTTGGTCATTGCTTTCTGTTTTGGAGGAGGAGGAGAAGGAGGAGAAGGAGGAGAAGGAGGAGGAGGTAAGGAGTGAAACTGTAACAAACTGTTAACTGAAAAGCTGCAGAGGGTGATGCATAAGATAGGAGATGAAGGGCCATTGTTGGCAATGCAGCAGCTGCAGCAGGTCCAGAAAGAAAGGGAGAAACTTCAGTGTGGCCAGGGGAGGGCAGGGGGGGAGAGGAAGCTGGAGGCAACATCGGCTGAGAACAAAACCTGCTGATTGCAACCTGCTTGTTAGAGAAGGGAAAATTAACCTTCCAGATCTCTCATAACAGAGAAAAATTAAATACTCCTAACCAATGGCATGTTTGTATACCTTCTCCAAACACGAGATTTTGTGTCAAGAGAGCCTCATAGCCTTGTCCTGTTGACTCTCTCCCCAGACAGAAGCAGTAGGGACCTCACCACCTCAGTCTGCTGCAATGCCCATCATACAGCAGTGAGAAAAACAAGAAAATGGGAGTATGTCCTATTTCTGACACAGGACTTCTGTACGCCAAAACTGGGCAAGATATTGGCTTGTGCCTCAGTTTCCCTCTGCTAGAGGTTGAGAGCTTTCTCAAAGCTGCTTAGGTACTATTGAAAGCTGCAGAGTCTTGAATGGAAAGTTCTGCAAAAATAATTGTTATTTTGAACTGGGAATGCAGCCCGGGCAGAATGGGAGAAGTGTTTAGAATGTTTTATACCAGCCTGTTGAAAAGCAGCAAATTACCCGTATCAATTACCCACTTCTCTTCCCTGTCATTCTCTGGCCAGAAGAGGGACAAAGTATGGGGGACAGCACACTTATGCAGGTCCAGTTTATTTGTGCCAGGATGGAAAGATCTTTGAGCAACTTGGCTTAGTGGAAGGTGTCCCTGTCCATAGCAGGGTGGTAGGAACAAGATGAGCTTTAAGTTCCCTTTTATCTCAAACCATTCTCTGATTCTATGATTCCATGATTCCGTGTTTCTATGTTCCCTGCTGCGTGATCTCAATCTTTAGGACACTCAACTCCACGGCTGGGGCACTGGCCTCCCTCAGGCTGATGCCAGGGAATTGTGTAGGGGTAGTTCTCCCCATCTCACCCCGCATCCTTCCCTCACCCACCCCATCCCTTCACCTGGGCACAAACCCTTCCTCTCCAAGGAACTCAGCTTGCAACCCATCCCTGCTGCAAACCCCTCTGGAAAAACTTCTCAGCACCAGTCTCTCCCTCTCTCTCTCTCTCTCTCTCTCTCTCTCTCTCTCTCTCTCTCTGCCCCTGCTCATATCCACCCACAAACACACACACACGCTCTTATCTCTCCCATTGCATGCGCAGAACCAATGTTGGCTTAAAAAAAATCAGGCCAGCTCCGCAGCAGATGGAGGACTGATACAAAACCGTGCCAGTCAAATGATCCCCCCTCTCCCCTTATCCTCTCCCATTCCTCCCCAATAAGTGAGCAACAAAGAGGGGGAGAGGGAGGAGAGAAATGGCCCATTTTCCAGCTTGTGAGATGATTAGCACTGGGGAAAAAAAAAAAAAAAAAAAGTATTTGCTGCACCAAAATACGCCCGGAGGTTGTGCAGGCACCAGCTGCCATCTAGTGGAAAGTTGGTCTGGTTTGTCACCAGCAGACACTGCCTCATTTACCTCCGCAGCAGGAGACAAGGAAAGTGTGTTCTCCTAAATGTGTTAACTTAGCAGTGTTATACACTAGAAACAAATTAATATATAATTCTTCTGTGTCTTAAGGTCATTACTGCCGAAGCATAAATTAATAGAGCTATTCCACTTAATTCATTTTGGCATTTGCTTCTGCATGTCTGAGCACATATGTGATTGGGGCCTTCGTCTCGTTTCCGCTGGTGGAAATGATGAAGTCTTGAAAGAAGCTTTGCCATATTAATGTCATTTTTAACCTAAAAGTCAGGGAGATGTGGGCTCTGCTGCTTTTTCCCCCCGCTTGCCCTCCTGCGAGGCTGGCTGCAAGCGTGGAGTTACTTTTCAAACAAATCCAAGATGAAACCAAAGGACACAGTATTTTTCCTCACAGATGTGTGTGTCCTACGTATAAGCAGGGCATTAGAGCACTCTTCTGAGAATAGCAAAGAAGGCTGTAATGCACATTATCCGATCATGGACGCATTAAGCTGTCCTACAGAAATATAGATGTTTTCCTTTCAGATCAGAAAGAGAACAGACATAATCAGTGGAGAATGAGACAGCAGCTTTAGCATCCTTTTCCACTTCTTTCATTTCCCTGCTTTTTCTTCTTGGGGACACAACTTGCAGAGTATCATGTACCCCGGACACCCTGTTTGGTTCTGGCTGCATCCTCTGCTCTCAGAAGGAGAAGAAGGAGCTTGGCTCCTTGTAGGGCTGGGCCACTACCCAGGGACCCCTCTTCTCCCTATACCCAGCACTAGGAATATTTCAAAGAAATATGTTTTGTTGTGGTTTTACTTTGGGTTTGGGTTCGTTGGGGGTTTTTTTATGCAAATATTCTGGGGGAAGAGGGTTTATTTTGGTTAATGGTAGAATTTCTCACAAGACTCGTAGGAAAAGAAAACGGGTCTGGCACTGGTTCTACCAACATGTAGCTCTGTCACACAAACCGGGCTCACAGCATCAAGCCTCTGTATTTTTCAGACAAAGAGGAAATTTGATCCTATCTTCCAGAAACCACAAGACCTTGCTTTCTTCCTTCTTTTCTTTTTCTTAATAAAATGAAACCAAACAAAATACTTCCCAAATTCTTGCACAAATTTTTGTAGAGGGGCAAAAAAAATCTTTGTAGTAAAAATGTTGTTGAAGTGTCTGCTTGAGACATTCTTTCACTAACCAAAATGTTTCCTGGATGGAGAAAAGGGACAAAAACTGTGTAGAATAGTTTCAGGCTGATGTTTTTTCATAGCTTCTTGAGTCAAAGGGGCTGTCAATAATGCATTTCTTTACTTTCTTTTCTGTGCTTTGGTGATCAAGGGATTGCAGTACCAAAGGTCTGTGCAAGAGGTGGTTTGCAGCAACATACTTGCTGCAAAACCACCGTGAACTTTATTACTGTTTGTACTGCCAGCTTCATATAGATTTGAATTGTTTGGGCAGAGAAAAACCATGCAGGCAGAAGGCAGCAATTTAAAGTGCCCCAGGTGCTGCAGATGCTGCTGAAAAAAACAAAGGTAGGGAATTGTACTT